>JAOVVA010000037.1:25574073-25590751 GCA_028565275.1 Leiocassis micropogon
GAGGAAACCCACCAAGCACGCGGAGAACATGCAAACTCCATGCACACAGAGATGGGAATCGAGCCTGGCCGGGAATCAAATCCGTACCCTGGAGGTGCAAGGCGACAGTGCTAACAACAACCGTGCCGCCTGTATCCAAATATGGTATGCTGAGGCATTAAGATTGCTCTTCACTGGGGATTAGGGGCAGGGACAACTCAATTCAATAATTAACAGGTTTGGCTAAATCCTTTTTGTCCATATTATGTATGTTTATCATGTCTGCATCATTATGTTCAAAATCATTCACTATTTTCGGGAATAATTAAAAAAATGATAAATAAATAAATAAATAAATACCATTACAGAAGAATATTTGCATGCCAGCAAAGAAAGCAACATATTACATGACAGACCAGTTTTTAGATGGAAACAAAAAAACCTAATGTAGGTTAGTTTGGACTGATGTCTATTGTTACCGAATATATCAATAGATAGGGTCATCATCAACTTTTATGTCATGCTGTGAGCATGTCACAGATTTTCCTCACTGAATATAGGAACAAGCAGAATTAAGTGCTGTTGAAACATTAGAGCAGCGTGAGGAGCGGCAGCGAGTTGACTGCATACTCCATCCGCAGGTAATGGTAGCACTGCATGCGGATCTGCATGCGGACGAAGCCGTGAGTAACCTCTAATCTCCATATAAAAGAAACTTCTATATAGAGCACTTTATGGTAAAAAAAAAAAAAGTCAATATTTGGTGTGAAAACTGTTTACTTAAAAACAACCAGTAGTGTTAGACACAGATTTGTGCAATTTTATAAGTAAAACAGCTGAGACGTTTTACTGAGCAGGCTGGAGAATATGCCAGAGTTTTTCTGGTAACTTTGTTACCTTTCTTTACAGGCATGCAAATATTCTTTTGTAATGTCATTTATTTATTAATTTTTAAGTTATTTTTGGAAATAGTGAATGATTTAGTAAATAATAATGCAGACACGATACACATTTACAACAAAATTTGTATTAAAGATGAAAATCCACTGTAAATGCATAGATCCATAGCTACATACAGTATTTACATACACAGCTACATACATACAAACATAGCTACATATATACATCTATGTATGTTTGTGGGGTACAAAAGTTTAAAGCACATTAAAAATTTATATTCTTTAATTGGTAAAAATTGCAGGTCTGATACTATATATTTAAATACTTACATTTTACTAGATATTTTATATTTGGGATTCTGCGCTGTTTTTAGGTCCCTGTTTATTCACACACTGACTCTCTATACCACTTTTCCTGTATAGGGTTTTGGGAGGCCTAGAGCATATCCAGGAGGACTCAGGGCACTAGGAGGGGTACACTCTGAATGGGGTGCAGTTCATCAGAATGCACAAACTCTCACACACTACAGGCAAGTCAGAAATGCCACTTTATGAGAAAACTGGAGTACTCGGAGGAAACCCACCAAGCACAGGGAGAACATGCAAACTCCATGCACACAGATGCCAGGCGGGACTCAAATCCTCAACCACAGTGCTAACCACTTTTTCCCTTAATAAATAAGTAAATTAGTGATTTTGACCATTTAATCTGCTTTGTACAAAACATCAGATTTTCCTCATGCCTAAATACTTCTATTGAAGCACTTGTTTAAAAGACACTGATGGATCATAAGGTTTTGTATAAATTTGTATAGTTGTAAAATTTGTAGAGGAGATATAAATGCTAGGAAACATGAAACATGAGGAAACATGAAAATGAAACACCAAAAAAAAAAAAATCATGTTGATTGCAATGCAAATACAAATAGAAGCATTTAGTCCCAAGATACGTTTAAAACTAATTTTAGATCAAATTGAATTAATTTTTATGCTTGCAAAACAGAATTCTTCACATAAAAAAATTGTTAGTGAATTTTACACGATTTGCTTGTTTGCCTATGAATTCCTTTGAGCCACAACTCTACATTATGTACAATAATAAAATTAACCATAGCAGCAATAATTACATGTAACAAAAATATTTTTTTTGTTTGTAGTTAATTGTTTTAGATTTCATATTATACCTAGTTTCAATAACTATATAAAAACGTTTGAGGGACTTTTTCATACTCAACCATCAATTATTATTATAACAATGTATGATGTAAAATTAAAACAATGTATATAATGCTGGTAACCTTTGTGTAAAATGTGATCACATTGTAGCACAACTTAACAACAAATTCAGCAAATAAAAAAATGACAAATTGCACATTGGTGCAAGCAAGATTTCCTTTTCAGATATTCCCACCTGTAATCAAAAAACATAAGAATCATATGTACCCCAGGATCATTCAAAACATTTTGTTAGAGTGTTAATTCTAAGATAAACTATATAAAGTTAGCCTGAATTATAGCATAAAAATAATTTCCATAGTGCATTTAAATTACTGAGTTGTCCTTACATTTTATCTAATGGACATTAAAAGCAGGAAATTTATGAAATTACTCTATACTGTATGTTTGCAGAAACATAAAAATAAAAAAGAAATTAAACCTGGTTAATATATGTAGGCAAAAGTGCTTCTGATTTTCTCTTCTAAAGTCTTCTTCAACAATACAAAACTGATATGCATGTGCATTGACAGGAAAAAGGCAAACAGACAGACAGACAAAAGATAGATAGATAGATAGATAGATAGATAGATAGATAGATAGATAGATAGATAGATAGATAGATAGATAGATAGAAACTTTGTTGATTCTGTAGGACACTTCAGAATTGTTTCAAATTTCAATATTGCACAGTTTCTTTAAAACAAGGGCCAAATGCCCTATGTACCCCATGGGTCAAACATGCTACTTATGATCCCACTCTATTTAGTTATTTAATCTAGTCTAACAGAGTGGACTCCTTGGGATACCCCTAACAAGCGTTTCTACCCTGAGAGTTTGGGATTAGCTGTGCCAGACATGTGACGCAATTGTGCAAGATTTATCTTTAGAGAGAAAAATAACTCATTGATTTCAAACAGAAGAATATGCTCAATGCCCACACATTGAGACACATCGCTGTTGGGTCTGGCATGTCTAAAACTTTATGAATCACTGTCTGTGATGGAAAAGTCAAACTCAGGAAAACTTCTAAGTTTATCCATTGAAACCTCCAAACACGTAATGTAATCATGGGCCAGCTGTGTGCACTTGTAAAGTTGTTATAATCCCCCTTGCTCCTATAAACAGGAAAATACATAATATAAAGCATCATGTGCACATTCACAAAAAAATATAGTTTACTTCAGCATCCTGCCAAGTTCTCCTTTTATGGAAATTGAAGGGTTTGTTCAAATGATTGATGTTGACATTGATGCTTTATAAAAGGGAAGATCTAGAGATATTTGCCTATATCTCATTAGTCATAGGGGTTAAACAGATTTAGGTGAAATCTGTAATGCTCTGATGGAGTTCCTGTAAAAGTGATCTACACTTTCATTTATTATGCCATAGTTGTTTGTAATCTTCCTGTAGGCGAGAACGGAGGAAAGATGGATGTATCTGATAAAAAGTTAAAAAGAGAGAGAAGAATTGTTTAAGTTGTTGTCCTTTACATGCTTTGTTTTCTTTTCAAACAGCCCAGAAAAACCCGGTGCAAGTGCTCTGTGCTATTTGCTTGTTCTCTCTCTTTCTCTCTCTCGTTCAGAGTCCTAGGGTGGACGTGATCTTTCAAACATCAGATCAGTGCGTTTATGTATTGGGTGCCCGGAAATTTTTTCCAAATAAACACAGCTTGATTCGACTTGGGTGGGCAGACTTATCAACAGACTAATTCTATAAACAAATGAGGGAATAAACCAAGCTCACCATTGGCTGGTGGGTCAGGGACACGAGGGAAGAGAGAGAGAGAAGGCAGAGAGACTTGTGGGGCTTTTGGGGCAATGAAATCTTAATTAATGTGGGTGGGCTGAAAGAAACACAACGAGTGTTTATCATAGACAATTTATTTTCCAGCATAAGTCAACATAAAGCAGCAAATGTGCAACAAAGTGCAGGAGAGCCAGACGGACTGACTCTCGGGGATCTCTCTATGGACCGCGGCTCGAGGAGTTTCTGAACCGCTGCGCGTTTAACGGGACTTTCAACATGAACTTGTACACGGGACGGGCAGCGCAGGGACCCGCGGCTCTCAGCCTCACCAACTCGTCCCTGATTTATCTGTATGGTGGAGAAGTGGGAGGCATGATCCCGGCTCTGGGACTCGCCTCAACCCGGCAGGAACCTCCACAGAAGCCTCCGTACAGCTACATCGCGCTCATCGCCATGGCCATCAAGAGCGCACCGGGCAAACGCGCCACGCTGAGCGGCATCTACCAGTTTATTATGGACCGCTTTCCGTTTTACCACGACAACAAGCAGGGCTGGCAGAACTCCATCCGGCACAACCTGTCGCTGAACGACTGCTTCATCAAGGTGCCCAGGGAGAAAGGGCGCCCGGGCAAGGGCAGCTACTGGACCCTAGACCCCAAGTGCCTGGACATGTTCGAGAACGGCAATTACAGGAGGAGGAAACGGAAGTCCAAACTGCAGGAGCATAGCGAAGCTAAACCGAGTCACAAACGCAGCCGGGGTCCGACTGCTCTTGCTCTGGGCACCACCAAACTTTGCGCAGGGACGCGTGTGGTGAAAGACGAGACCCTGGGTAATGAAAAGGCCCTGGCGGAGATGATGATTCAGCACAAGGACCAAGAACATCCACCGCGAGGACATCTGAGTTTCCCGCCACTCAACCCGGTGAAACAGTGTCGTGGCGCGCATCCGACCAGCGCGCGCCCCCGCCCCCCAAGCGAGCAGCAAAGCGCGTCTCCGCACAAACCCGACCATCAGCCAGAACTGCAGTCTCCGCACCTGCGCCAAATGCATCCTGGGAATTCGACGAGCGCCGCTGCAAAAAGCACCAGCGTCACTTCGACTTTGGGCTCCTCGCAACTTCCAAAGCGAGACACCAAAGACCTAACGGACGGCAAGAAAACTTCAGATAAATCGAAAGAATTTAGCATAGATAGCATCTTGGCGAAAAAGGTGAACCGGCTCCAGCGCAGGTGCAGCTGCGGAGGCTCAGAGGCTGCGTGTTTGGAAACGCGTCACCGCGCGCTCGCGACAGCACTACTTCCGTCTGCGCACGCGCCGCACCTCTATCCCAGAGCCTACCCGCTGTGCTCTTACATGTCACTGGCGTGGCCCGAAACTTTACTCCAGTACTGCGAGAAGGGTGGTGAGAACTTAGTCTGATGACTGATCTATTGGTACCGAGACACAGCAGCAAACTCACATCTGGAGCAGCTGTTCCTAACTTCCAATAGCAGGAAATCACTACAGAGGCAATGTTCCTGTTCCTCGTGTACAAATACACCTGATCCAGCTGAGGAAATCTGTTAAAGAAGCTCTGATAGGGTATATACAATAGATTTATTTTAATAACTGGAGGTGGTAACAATCTGTTGTTGACTTTTAAATGTCATAACGTGTTGGCTCTAAGACAGACAATGAACTAACATGTATACATTATAATCAGAATCTACAGTGGTTTATTAACTCTTACAGTGTTCATCAGATGCCAAGTTGATTATATCCTATTAACTAAATATCTTTTGTTGTTCTGAAGTGTACCACAGTATTTTTGTATTGCACAAAAATTACAATGGCTAGTTCTTTAAGGAAGGACATTTCATACTTTTAAACTTTCACTGGTCCTATGGTAGAACAGTTACAATCAACCACTCCTTCACCTGCCTCAATTTTTCTCTTTCTTGAAAACAGGGGGGAAATGCAGCTATGAGGCAGTATTATGAAGAAACCAAAAATATTCTTTCTTGTAGTAGAAAACAATCTGACTGTAACAACATGTTGACTCCTTCTATAACTGTTAATTAAATTGTCTTTGTTATATAACAAAAGAACAATCAGCTTATTATTTGCCTTAGATTATATAAACATAGAAACACTAACATGTTTGAATGCAGCTGGCACCGTGATCAAAGCCAAGTTGTTGTGGAAAATTAATCAACACTTTCTGACTAATCAGAATAAAGAATTCAGCAGCATTGTGGTATAAGACACAATAACCACTTTAGGACTTTTTCAATAGCTCAGTTCAATAACTGCCATAAAATTAATTATTATTATTATTATTATTATTATTATTATTATTATTATTATGATGTTTGGGACAACTTGGGTGGCCCACTTCAAAGGTTCACATAAGGCTGACAGTAGTTAACTCGGGTGATGTATTACCCATAGAGCCACGCCATGCAAACTCTCATGGATGTTGCTGTTTAAATGTAAATGTTTATTTGAGCTCTGATTTTATTATGCTCCTTTCTGTGCTTGTAAAAGGAATAGAAGATAAATTACAAATTGTATCATGTTGTTGCTTTTCTTCGCTCCTCAAGTACCTCATGGATGCAAATAGTTGGGAACATTTTTGAGGAAAACATAACAAGAGTAAATGAGTCGAGTGTTTGTGGAACGAAATCCGAGATAAAATAAATAACACTTATTGTATAAATAAAATATTTTTTACACAGTAACTCTTCATGAGTAATCTTTGTGAGTAATGATTTTTTCTACACTTTAAAAATACTCAAAAAACTTTTTTTCATTTTAATATGAATATGTACAGGCATTTATAGCTGATTAAATGTTAAATTTGAATAAACCATAAAATAGTTGTTGCAATAGTGTAGGGCTTTTGTTGTAATTGCACCTAAAGGAGTAAAGACCTATGTCAATAGTATTATTATTAATAGTTTTTTCCAAGCCACCTTTAGTATCTTCAGTTTAGTGTTTTAGTATGTTGAGATTTTATTTGCGAGGATGCTTTGGTCTAAAAAAAAATTGGGTTAAAAATAATAATAAAAAACCTTAACCTAACGTAGCACTTGGCACTGAATACAGAAGCTGACAGTAGTTTCATAGAGAATTCCTTGTCTAGATTTATCTTTAGGGCTAAATCTAATCTTAGATTGAAGAACCAGCCCCCTGGGTGCCCACTTTATCCCATGCCACTATATATAGCCATGAGTCTGATTCAGCTGCATGGTGTCTCTCTGTAGCTTTACACAGTGCAAATCAGGAATGCTCGTGGAAATAAATAAACTTCCCCACATTTGAGCAAGGGGACTCACATTCACAAGCATTTCCTGTGTATAGGATTCTTTTGGTCAGACGTGTAAATAGAGCGACATCCACCCGTAGGCTGGAAGGCTGGGAGTGAGCAGGGGCAGCGGCTCTCATCTATCTCCCTGCACAGATGTGCTGTTAAGATCACACAGGCAGGAAAAAATCCCTGATCTCTCAGCCTGAATTTTTAAAGCCAGTTATGAAATGACAATGACACTCGCTATATCGACTCAGTGTCAACATTTACACCCTAAGAGTTCTCATGTGCATAAGAAAATTTAATCATGCCAATATAAATAATTACCCCTTTTCAGTTGTCAGTAAGTTGTCAGTGTGTCATTAATTTGATTTATTTAGTACAACATCATACATTTTGTGCTTCTGTAACACAACAAATATCCATGCACACATTATATCGACATCAGACACTATACAATATCATCTGTAGGGTTTCTGATGGCTGGACTTGAATTTAATAAATGATGAATTATATATACTTTTGATATATGATCAAACATTAGTTACATGAGAAAAATGTGAAAAAAGATTTGAAATGCACATGTGCATGCATGTGATCACGTGAAAAATATTCATATGAGAAAATTCACCTCAAAAAAAGTTAATCGAAAGCTTTAAGTTAAAAAAATGAGTGAAGCATGAAATGTCTAAAGACGAGATGTAAACTTCACACATAAATTGTGACTTTTTTCTAAGCAGATTAAATGCAAGTTTTTAATTGTCAGAAAAAAAGACAGTGTAAAGATGCAATACTCATCCTAAAATGTAGTACAATTTGGGGTAAATATGGTTAAATAATATTGTTTATAAATCATACAGGTAGAAAATAAATTTTTACTAGTGAATAATGCTTAAAATAAGAATACTGCTACATGCCATGTGTATAATATTTGAGCTAGTAATATATATCTGCATATTCGTAGAAGTGGAAAAATGCTAAATATGGCACTGATATAAACGGTCCTGGTGTGACCAGACAGCTTACCAAAATCCCAACAGCTTCTCTATTTATAGCACAACACCTTATCTGGTCTATTTTGGGAATAAACAAATACTTTTGCAAAAATATGGTATCAGTTTTGTTCCATTATCCAAGCAGTAACACATCCGATATAAATTATATTAAATCAAGTATAAATATCTTAAATATAGGCAAATTTCAGAAGTGTCTTTCTTTATTGGATTTTTTTTTCAAAGAAATATAAAATTATTACAACTATTTCTAGATATTCTAAAATTTGCTTATTCCAAATGTTTATATTTAGAAATAAGCAATATGATCAGCCAAAAGAACAAAACAATTTTAAGCTTGAAATTTGTCCATGTGGTGGCACAGAGGCATAGTGGTTAGCACTGTGGCCTCTAACCTCCAGAGTCAAGGGGTCAAGCTCTGCCTTCGGGTTTGTGTGCAAGGAGTTTCCATGTTCTCCCAGTCCTTGATTGGTTTCCTCCAGGTACTCCAGTTTCCTCCGACAAAGACATACAAAGACATACAGATTACACTAACTGGTGTTTCCAAATTGCCCCTAGTGTGTAAGTGTGTGTGCTTTTGCTCTGCATTGGATTGCCACCTTATCCAGGGTGTACCCCACATATTGCCCCAAGTTCCATGAGATAGGCTCCAGGCTTCCTGTGCAGGATAAGCAGTATAGAGAATGAGTGAAGTGTCCATGTATCTAGAAATAAGCTCGATGGTCTTAGAGTTGTATAGTTCTCAAGTTCTCATAATGAGAAATGTTAGATAGGATTTTCTTTAATCAACATTTCTTCAGGTGCTAAGATAACATTTTTGCAGTCTACTAGAAAGTAAAATCAGGGTTCATAATCAACCATTCAAAAGGCTGAATATTTAAAAGCTCCCTTCGAAACACTTTAATAGTAATAAGAATGATTTGAACTGTGTAATTTTTTTTCAAAAAGCCCCTCATACTAATACAGGTGTTATTACCTATTATGAATTTCATACATTTCTGTGAAGGTTTATTACATGCCACCATTAACAGTTATACTAAAATAGTGTCTGGCTCATACTTAATCTTCTCTTTCTGTGGCCACAAGTATAATATCACGTGCAGCAAAAGTTTTTCTTGACAGCTCAGAGTTTATGGGCTACAGATTAGAGGGAAAACTCAAAAGAATAACATTTTTCAGTTTGGGTTTATTCTTTCACCAGCTTGATATTAAAATAAACATAGAAAAGAAAGACGATCCTCCAAAGTGTTTAAAGTGTAAAATCTCTGCATTTAGGTCTCAGAGCGCGTCATCCCCTCGTTCTCATTTATTTTGATGAGAACCAGAGCACTTTCCCTCTCTCTCCGCAGTCAGAATCACAAATGCTCCTGTGGGAGAGCTGTCAAAGACAAGCAGGTTTTTCGCTTGCTATAGAGCAGCTGATGGACGATTAGAATAGTTTGATTTATTCCTGAAGATTTAAGTAACATTTGGATAGCAATAAAGCCAATGAGGGCAAAGTGGGTTTTGTCATACGCTCATCACCATGGTTCGAAAAAGCCACAAGTGAAAGCGAAGACTTCAGAGCATGGGGTCTGAACATTTTTGAAGCCAGGAATCCCTTTAACTGTAATCAGTGTAGATTACAGATTACAGATCTGTATCTGTTTAGTGAACCAAACATCTGTATCTGTATTTGGGTTTAAACCAAAGTGAGCATGGCCTAAACATGAAAACCTAAAAAAACACTAAACAAAATTCTGAAGTAGAAATGACAGCACTGTGAGCATGACCTGTAGATTCTGGCTCTGGTAGTGCATTTATATCAGCTTCATTTCAAAATTCTTCACTTTTATTATAATTTTTTTTTCTGAATCTATTTCCCAATAGACAGTATAAGTCATAACCTAATTTAGTGTAAATCGCCATGACCCTGCCGTTACTAAAGATGCATGTGCTCTTTCTTTGTTCTGCTTCATGACTGACTAAATATTAGGCTTATTATTTTGATATGTACAAGTATTTTTTTTTTTTTTATTGCAGCCATAGAGAGTTTAATTCCTGTTATTTCCACCAACAAAACACACCAAAACCAAAATAATCTAGACATGTTTTTGATGTATTGAGGGTTGGATTAATTCCATTCAAGTCAAAGAAGCAGTCACTCACTCTCTCCCACTTATTATTGTTGTTCTCTAGCTTGTCCAGTACAGGGTTGCAGGAGGGCTGGAACCCATCCTAGGGGACTCTGGGAACTAGGCGAGGTACGCACTAGGCGGGCACACCCTGGATGAGGTGCCAATCCAATCACAATATAAATTTTCAAAAAGAGAGAAAAACAACTTGCTAACAGTCAGTTGAGATTTCGACGAAATAGTTTAAAAAACACTTCTTTATCGTATTTATATTTCACACTTCTTGCCATACTTGGATGTTCTTACTCACTCAAGTCTTTTTAAGGTTAGATTTAAACCGAGATCTGATTAATCTATCAGGGGTGAAATTAGGAGGAAGAAATAAAAGGCCAACTGTTTGAAGTGTCTTCATCTTCATTTGATCTGCCATCACAGCTCGAGTCAGTATTAAATCATATATATTTTTTAAGAGCAGTGCCTTCAAAAGCGGTTTAATCTTGCTGTTTGTTATATATTTTCACTCTCTACATAAACAGAACTCAGTTGTCCAAATATGCGCTCAGTGCAAAAGCGGGTGGGCTGGGCCGTGATGAAGATTGATGAGATTGCTGTGAGGAACATTCACTGCTAATCCGGTTACACTTCCTGGCGCACTGTTTTATACATCATTATTCAAGTGAGGGAAACAAAATGTGAAGAAAAAAAAAATCATTGGATATAGTACAGAGAAGTTAAGTGTGAGAAGTTAAAGGAAAAACAAAAACAAAATAAAGTTTTCTTTTTTTATTATTTTTTTATTTTTAGTAAGCTGCAGGGTGACCACGAGCCTCCAGAACAGTTTTAATGTGTTTTAATGTCAGCAGAGCTTCTACAAACCTCTGGAAGTATACTAGAGAAATTAACTTTCTTAAAAAAAATTTTAAGGATGTTTGCTCAACTGGTTTTATGATGATGATGGTGTTGTCTAATACATCTGTCTAAATTTTCTTACAAGTGTTCTACCTGGTTGCGACTAAGTGATGAGGAAAACCATACCGTGTGATTCATCCTCATCAAACTCTTAACTGAGCCTTTGTGCTATGTGGATGGGAACACTGTCATTCTGGATGACTTTAGTCTCTTATTACTATAAACGTGCTCCATTATATGATAAACATGACCGGTGAGAAGAAGTTGATTGTACTGACTTATTAAACCATACCAGTACAGAACAGATCTACAATTAATGGTCACCTCATTAGGTACATCTTTCTAGAACTGGGTTGGACCCCCTTTTGCCTAAATTTTTCACAACACAGATTCAAAAAGGAGCTGGAAACATTCCTTATTTTGGTCCAGATTTACATAAGAGCATCATGTAGTTGCTGCTGATTTGACAGCTGCATATCCATGATGCAAATCTCCGGTTCCATTACATCCCAAAGGTGCTTTATTGGATTGAGATCTGGTGACTTTGTCACCTTGCGCCTCCAGGGTCCAGGTTCAATTCCTGCCTGTGTGCATGGAATTTCGCATGTTCTCCCTGTACTTAGTGGGTTTCCTCTGGGTACTCCGGTTTCCTTCCACATTCTAAAGACAAGCAGATTAGGGAAATTGCCATTCCCGAATTGCCCATAGTGTGTGAATGAGCGTGTGAGTGTGTGTAAAGTATGCGTGCCCTTGCAATGGATTGGTACCCTGTCTAAGTCTCCTGAAATAGGCTCCAGGCCCCCTGCGACCCTATACACAGGATAAAGCGGTATAGACGATGAGTGAGTGAGTTAGTGAGTGACTGTGGAGGCCATTTGTGTACAGTGAACTCATTGTCATGTTCAATAAAGCAGTTTGAGATGATCTTAGCTTTGTGACATGAAATGTTATACTGTGGTCGATAAAGCGATAGACACAGAGAGCAATAATTCTCAGGTAGGCTGTGGCATTTAAACAATGTTCAGTTGGTACCAAGGGGCTCAAAGTGTGCCAAGAAAATTCCCCCCACCCTTAGGCTTTCAACACCAGCCCGAACTGTTGATACAAGGCAGGATGCAATAACACTTTTATTTTGTTAACTCCAAATTCTGACCCTATCATCCAGCAGAAATCGAGACATGTCAGACCAGGCAATTTTCCCTATTGTTCTATTGTGCAATTTTGGTGAGTCTATGTAAGTTGTAGCTTTAGTTTCCTATTCATAGCTGGCCTTCTGCTGCCATAGCCCATCTGTCTAAACGTTTGATGTCTTGTGCATTCAGAGATATTCTTTGGTTGCAGATACCTCGGTTGTGCCGAGATGTTATTTGAGTCCGTTTCCCTTTCTATCAGCTCGGACCAGTATGGCCAATCTCCTCTGACCTCTGGCATCAACAAGGCATTTTCACCCAGAGAATAGACCTTACTGGATATTTTCCCTTTTTCAGAAAATTCTCTGTAAACCGTAGAGATGGTTGTGCGTGAAAATCCCAGAAGATCAGCAGTTTCAGAAAGACCTGCCCATCTGGCACCATCAACCATACCTTGTTGTACCTTGTGCGTTAAAAAACAGGTGAACAGGTGTACCTAATGAAGTTGCTGATGAGTCTATGTTACAGCACAAAGAACTGTATACAGCAAATATGAAGTATTGAAGGTGAGGGCATCATTCATCTGTTGTATTATTTCAATTGCTCTACACAAACAAATACAGACCCACAGAGTGCAATAACATTATGCAGCGTTTGATGTACCAGAACATTTCTTTAAGTCACTTTCAAAATTTCTTTACACCACCACAAGAAACATTCTCGCGGAAATTACTGATATTTTTGCGTTTGCATGGCTCACTTCAGGATCAGATCATTGCCATGCTTATGCACATGCACATAAAAGAGCAACCGCACACATGGAATAGTATCAATTCCAGCCACTCAGACATATTCAAGAAAAAAAGAGTCAGGTATCCCCATCCTTGATGAATCACTTAAAACGGTGGAACCATATATTGAAAAGCTCTTTTGTCACCAGGAATCCACTGCAGATTGAATGTTTACATACCTTTTAAGATTTCATGCCTGGAAAGCTGTAACATGAGGTTAGCACAATAAATATCCATCTCATTAACAAACACATATGGTTCCTAGATCACACTATGAAAATGTAAAATAACAGCTAAAAAACAAAGAGCTCTTTGGAAATAAACTTTCACGTTTTCAAGTGTTGTCGCATGGGCCAAACTGATTCTTAGACAAATAACCAGGGTATTTGGGTATTTTAGTGAATTTTACACTTGCTGGATTAGAAACCCCGTCTTTTGGATCAGCTTAGCAAGCGGAAAGAGGTATTTTAAAACTGGTTTGATAAGCACTTAGAAATTTTATTTGCATTCAGCATATTTGACCAAATATAGTCAATGTTTTAAATATTTACATTAACAATTTACCAGGTTTTGCTCAGACCCAGTGGTTTAGCAGTGCTGGAGAATGTTGAGTGAGGAAAATGCATGTTGAAATTCTGAATATAACAAGGTTTGCTTTTTTTTTTTTTTAACTCAAGTCGTATTAGATTTATTTTGTTAGTACATATTTAATAATGGTTAGGTCATTAGTTGACCAAAGTGCAGCTGCTACTCAGTTTGGTTTCAAATCGGTTTGCTGTTTGTTTCCTGGCTCGATCCCAAACGCTCTGGGTCATTGGCCTTGAGGCAACTGTGACACCCTTATGTTGCATCACATTTATCTAAAAGCTGACCACCCATGAACTGAGGAGCATTTTACTGTGTCTATTATCCATCCATCCCTATTACAGTATGAATTAACGAGCAGCCTAAGATGTTTATATCAATGTTCCTCTTGCACCGCCATTATGTTTTGTAAAGCATCCTACATAGAAATCATAACAAGTGATTTATAGTATATATCATGAGATGATCCAGGATTTGTGTCAGTGGCCCATGCAGACAGGTCAAGGCAAAGTCAAAAGATTGAAGGCTATCAGAAGCCATTTATGCAACTTGTACCAGGTCAAAGTCTGTCTGGTTTTTTGTGGACTTCAGCAGAAAATTTTTCGAGTTTCAAGGAAGCGGGTGGCTCAAGTTTAGATTTCCTCTCCTCTTTGATGATGCTTTGTACTAATAAGTAGACCGAAAAACAAAAATGTTACAACATATTGTTGTGATTATTATGCAAATACAAGAACTGCACACATTTTGGAACAGTCGTGTTGGCATAAAGTGATTATATCCATTGTGAAATTGGACCATGTGTGTGTTTGTGGGCCCCCCCCGTCAAAGACCACCCATATGACTAACTCACACTTATTAATGACTTAATATGACTCATGATTCTATGCTTTTCTGATAGAAATCCCTTCCCAAGTCAAACACTGAGATTTTATTTCATCTCACCTAGATCAAGAAATAGAAGTGTTTCACTTCACTACATGCTAGACTGAATTGCTAATTAGGAAAACACACACACACACACACACACACACTGAATAAACATGCAAAGGAAAGTGGTGAGCTAGGTGAAAGCGTAGGATGTGATTAGTGTGTGGTGATACATGAGAAAAGAAGCATTTGCTCAGCTCCAGATCTGGCACTAATTAGCAATGCTGGAGTTCTTGCTGTGTGACACCAGGCTTTGGCGCTTCACAGCTCATGACTGTGTGTCCAATCAGCGCAGGCCAGTGTGACTGCTGTTTGTTTACTCTCTCAGTCAGCCGTGGCAGCCATTTGGCAGCTCCCTCAACCAACGAATCTTAAGCGCTCCCACATTGAGCAGCCTCAGCCTGGTCACACTCACCAGCACATGAAAACACATGTTCACGAAAAAAGTGACACAAACAAAGACAGGCGTGATAAAGGAATATCTGGTGAGATGAGCAACTATGGATCAGCCATGATGGAGGAACAGCTTGGTGTGAAATTTTTTTAAACATAATTATTGTAATTATTTATAACTCCACACAGATGAGGATGGGTTTCCGTTTCCCCGCAAATTTTGTTTCCCCGCTCACATTATCTCAGGGAGCTTTTCCTTGCCACTGTTGCCTTTGGCTTGCTTCTTAGAGATCAAGATCTACATCTGGATTTTTGTACAACAGCGTTGTGGGAGTGTATGTTGTTCAAAGTGCTACACAAAGAAAATGGAATTAGATGAAAGATTGTGTTTCAGATTGTAACGAGCTTCACTACATATCAGGGTGGACATCTTTTATTATAAACATACAATAGACATTTTCTAACAGGTACATTCCATCAGGGAAAATTTGGACAGTAAAGCAAAGCATTCACAGTACATTCAAACAATACAGTATTCACAAAGCACAATTTTTTTCAACAAAATGAGTAGATGCACCATGTTACAACATATACAATTTATTTATATACACATAAATTATAATTTTACAACCCAGTGATCCCTTTTGGAGCCAGCCATTGTGTTGCAATGCAACCTGCAACATGTGGTTAAGTGTGATAACATCTCTGTATTTACAATATATATCTCATATGAGAATTCAGGTTTCATAAATCACTGTGAAACACCACACTATTATCCTCCACTGCTCAGCAAGCAGCTAATATGTATGAAGTAACACGACCGCCCTCTATTGACTGGACAGGACACTACACTCACTACACTACGGTAAAGCACGATTCACCATAACACGCTTAGCATGAGTGCATAACACTACAACAGTCATTACACAGCACTACAGCTTGCACTGATCTATCACTACACAATGAGATCTCGATAAGCACAGTAGACACAGACTCGGACTGCACAGAGATTACAAACTAAAGTAAAACTGGCTAAAAATGGTGTTGGGAGACTAAAAGATGTAAAACTAGGATTATATTTCAACATAATGAGGACACATCATATAGGAAAAAATTGGTTAAAGGCACTTTGGACAGACTGGAGTTCACTCTGGAGGCTCGCGCACCCCATGGATAATACCGAGAGTACTTAATACTGTTTTGTACATGAATAATATGGGGCTCACATTCCTGACAAAAATAAAACATGTATATACGTACACACAAATATCAACCTCACTTCCATACAGTCAGTCACTCTCTCCCACTATATCACGCTGTCTCACACATACTAGCAATCATACTTCCTCTCGCACACCATCGTAGCTTTTCAGCACACAATCCTGTTCTCACATGCACATTATCAAACCTCACACTGTCGCAACGTGTAACAGTTTTGATAGACCGCATATGAGAGTCTGATGGTGTATTCTAGAGTACGACAGAGTGTGTGTCATATAAAAGTGTCAATTACAGCCTGAATGCCCCGGCATACATTTTTCATGATGTCCCACATAAAGAGACTAATAAATTGAGAAGTGGCTGGGGTTGGTGTCAGAATTGTACTTTGTAGACAGTTACAGTTCACGCAGATCCATAAAATACTTTTAGCATTTGCTATGTCGAATAGGTCACTGGGAGTG
>JAOVVA010000037.1:25599703-25616659 GCA_028565275.1 Leiocassis micropogon
ATAAAAAAGAGATATAAATGATTTACCTGGGGTTTTAAGCTTGTCTTCTGGACTGTCTGCGTCTCTGTGGACAAAACAGGGGACAAAAGGGGAAGTCTGAAAAAGACCAGACCTATAGTAGTTGCACACGTACGTAGGCGCATTAGTCATGCCCCATTTAAGTGATCGATAGTGATTTGAATATGCAGCCATTTATATTGGCTTTAGTAAATAAAGGAAATGACTAAGCATGAGTGCAGCTTCTCACTCGTTCTTTCGAGCAGACGGGCCTCTGAGCTTGCTCTCCAGACCGCCGAAAAAACTCTTCATATCCGTTTTGGCTGTAGTATTTTTCAGCATTTTCTCCGCGATGTCTTTCTTGCCTGAGAGCCAGACCTTACTGCTGCGCAGGTATGAGTCAAAACCTGCACTTGGCTTCTCTAGGAGCTCTGTAGGTGACAGCTGGATCTTCCCTGGGAGACAGAGGATTAACAAGTTATACACGACCCAAAAAAGGGATATGCCTAAACAATGAATTTTGTGGAACTTATGAAGGGCTATTAACATTGTCCGCAAAATTTGTTTCATAAAACGAGTCAAGAAAAAACTATTTATTTATTGTAGATACTAGGGATAATATTTCTACATAATCTCCATTTCATTCACTACAAGTGTACCAGGGGAAAAAAAGTACAAATTTGAGATTTTCATTTGATTCACCCCATATTAAATGAAAATATCAGACATGCTTGTTCAAGACCACTTGCTTTTATTCAGTGTCTTACCAATGTAATAGTACGTGAAACACATGGTCATTAAGTGCTTGGCCGGGCTGTAATCATCCACCTGGTAGCATCTGACAAAACAGGCAAAAAAATGTCAGCTAAGGGTCAAAGTAGTAATGCAAAATCAAATTTAACCCACGCACATACTGTACGTCCTACAAATATTGACTCTAGAGGAAAGCTTCAGGAAATGAACTTGTGGAATAAGTGCCAACAAAGCTGCATGACTGTTTCTCCAAATAAAGCATAAATAAACCCACCATCCACTCAGTTTGATCTTTAGACTCCAATTCAAGACGGACTTACTGAGAGATACCAGTCACATCGTTCATTCTCGAACTACACCAATAAATATCCAGAGTCTGGGAGCGTTGTTAAAGCTGCCTGAGAAAAAGGACTAATTATTGTCCTTAGCATTTCAAAATAATTATATGGTTCACGTCTATAAATACTGCATGTCAGGGCCAAAACAGAGAGGCTTAAGTAATTAAGAACAGAATACCAATGACTGACTTGGGAAATGATATGTTGTTGCAATCTCTCTGCAATACTGGCACTTACAATGTGGTTTATATACTCAGGTTGAGAGGAGAGAATGTGATGTTACCAAATATTTATTGAGCCACATAACCGGTTGCTTGTCTCCAGAATCTCAGCCAAGATGCACAGATTTACTGAGGGGGTTTTCTTTTTTTTTTTTTTGCACACTTACTCAAACAGGACGACTGCAAAAGACTGCACCAGGCGGTAGAAAGTCTGCTCACTCACACACTTAGAGTTGCAGCGCTGCAAGAAACCAAAGAACCTTATTATACTCATGGATCCCATATATTACGGCGTCGTATCATATATCATTCAGCTGCACTGAGGCCAACAACATGCTTTTAACTGGGATGCACAAGGCAAGCTTTAAAATAACCAACACTGTATGTTTGTGTGTACTCTGTTGGACCAAGTTTACTTGTTAAGAGCTACACAAGTGCTCTAATGTACTGTGTGTATATATTAAGAATAAACTTTTAGACCCGGGATGAAGAGCCCCCCCACCCCCTCACCCCCCCACCCCACACACACACACCTGCACACTGACGTATTTTGCAAACCACTCCCTGCCCTTGCCATTTTCTCCACTGCACAACTCGCCGAAGCGTGCTTTCTCCTCCTGGTCAAAGTCCTCCCTGAATCAGAGACAGAAATAGTGAGAGAGAGAGAGAAACAGCAAGATGGATCAATCAGTTGTTACTAACAAAAAATACTTGTGATATTTTTAACAAAGGCCTTATTGCTTTTCGAAGAGGATTTGTGGTGTAAGGTTCATTAAAAATCATTGATAAAATGTTCGATTTTTGCTTTATCATTAGTTTAAACAAATCTCTACATACATGCTAAAGTCAATCTTATTCCATTAACCTTTTCTTTCAACATCAATGTCTGCCAATCACATGGCAACATTTTAACCATAGCTATATATTTCATTCCTCCACCCTCAGTGTAAAGGTTCTGACCTGGAAACTATTTAATTGAATTATTTACATGCATACAGTTTTCAAATGGAAATAGACTCAAGACTTTATATTGTTAATTGGAATGCATACAGCAATCAGCCAAAACATGAACATGTTCAGGTGAACTGAACAACATTGATCACCAACTATACACCAGAAAACTGGTGAAAAGATTATGGGGACCTCGGGCTCACTCATGCTATTTGGTCAGATCCCACAGAAAAGACAATGCGGCATAAATTTCTGAAAAAAAGTCTATATTGGTCATAATAAAAAGGCATCAGAACAGCCAGTGTACCACAGCCACCTGTGCTTGGGCCCAACATGCAAACAGCCCAATGCCACCAACCTGGCCTTCAAACTCCCCAGATCCCAATCCGTCCCATGGAGGTCCCACCCCACAACCCCCAAAGAATCTTCTGCCATCGTTCTGGTGTCACACACCACAGCACATTCCTGTCAGGGGGCCAAAGCCACCCTGCTGGCACAAGATAAACCCAAAACCTAGATGGTTTTAATGTTACAGTTAATCGGTGTATATGCAATTTATAAAAACATCGCTTCCTCACCTTCCATGAAACAATTTCTCCACGTAGGCTTTCATGAATTCCCGCCTTTCGGTTACATCTGCATCCTCACCACTATGATTGGATGACGAAGACGAGCGGCGGGAGTCGGAAGTGTGGGAAGGTGAATCGGTGGCCTCGTTCTCGCTGTCTGCAGACTCTGTGACATCGCTGTCTTCTGCGTCTTCCTCGTTTCCATACACAGCTGGTCTTGGGGCCATGGGTGATGGGAGCTCACACACAGACTCTGGGGCGAGCAGTTCGGCTGATAACAAGTCTGGAGGACCAAGAGCAGAAGGTGCCGTCTGTGCTGTCTGTTCTTCTGTGCTAGAAGGTATGTCAAAGTCTATGAGGTTTTCCACTGCAGGCCCCTCCATAGTTATATACCAGGGCACCACACACCTCTTCTTCCTGGTTCCCCCTCCCAGAAGCTTAATCTGAAGAAACAAGTGTGGCCTGCTCGTTATACAAACATACCGAGTTTTAATTTAAAAAAATACATTAAGGTACTGCTCCAATGCTTTTTCCTTCTTTACTGGGTGACTAACACGTTACACAATGCTGAGCAATGTTTGCAAACTAAGCCTCTTAATACGATGTCTCAATATGAAATCTCATGGGTTTCAAAAGGCCATTGCAAAAGCCATGAGTTATAATGTCTGCGTAACTTAAAATCAGACACTAGGGTTTTTGCCCTAAACTGACCAAACCCATTTTTTTAATTAAATGGTGCTTTTAATCTCTGGAAGTGCACTAGTGCAGAGCATGCAATCTTTTTTAAGGAAACATATGATAGGGTATTGACAGATAAGAGGTTGGACAGGTTCTTCATTCTTCTTGTCAATAAGCCATCCATTTCCTCTAGAACTGCTGTGAACACTTACTATGAAACATACTGTATGTGTGGCAATCTGGGACAACCTGGGAAACTATTTCACAGAGGCTTATGATTGGCTTGTGTCACTGTGATTAACATGCGAGAAAGTATGCCATCGCTTTCACACTGAGAGCATGGGAATGTTTTTTTTTTTTTTGACAGTCTAGGCGATATTAAATAGTAATAAATATTACATCATATTGGTCAAACATTTTTTTGTTATTGAAAAAACACAAGTGACATTTGGCCGTTTGTCCTTTTTACCCGTTTGCCAGAACTCAAGCAGAGTGACATCTGTCCCAGGCTTTCCCAGATGGCCTCACTTATGATTCCAGCATCTTTTTAGTGTCATACAATCTCAATCATACAACCTATCTATTCATTTTGATCCAAAACAATTTGCTAACTATGCATAAAGCCTAAGACCTGCTTAACTATAATCAATTCTTTCTAAGCTTCAGAGTGCGGTCATTCATGGCACATCCCGTAGACTGTCTATGCAAATGAGGATGGCACTGTTACGTAATCCGGTACTGAAGAAGCATGACTTGGCTCTTGCACATACACACAAGCTGAGAGTAGAAAAGTTCTCAGAAAAAAAACAAAAAACAAAAAAAAAAACACTATCACGCTGGACCTCTTTTCTAAAAACAAAACAAAAAAAAAGACAAAAACCCCCACAAAGTTGAACTGCATCTACGGAAAACACCCTTCAGTAACCCCTAATCCTCCATCTCAATCCCACGTTCTCTCTATTCTCTGTTCATCATCGCCTCTGCGTGTGCACCCCATGGCCACAGGCTCTCAAGATGAGAGGCTGGAGAGTAGGAATGGTTGTGTGTGTGCCAAAATTGTGGCTTCTAAGCCAAAAAAGATCAAAAGCTGAAGGTAGATGGAGGGTGAACAGCAGAGCGAGACAGGGAGAATAGATGGGTGCAGATAGAACCAGAGACAAAATAGCCTCGGGTGATGGGGGGCGGGGTGTAATTTGGTTGCATGTTCAGCAGCAAGCAAGGTCAGAATGTTCAGCAGGCTTTAAAATAAAAGCTCAAAAAAAAAAAACTAGCTGTGGTTTCGGCATTATATAATGCTGATTGCAGATTAGATTTTTTTTCTCACAAACAATCTATAAAATATATAAGCTTAGCATACAAACTAAAAAAGTGCATTAATGCAGGTCAAACAAGACCTATGTCATATGTATTTAGGTGTAACATAAATCTGTCATCAGTTGCTTAAAACCCTTTGGTTTTGAGCGATAAGAGAACATTTGCTTACCACAGAGAGGTTTATGTGATAGTGATACATGTGTGCACTGTTATGCAACGTGTTCATTATTCACTTCCCTTAAGGAAATCATCACTCCCGTCATTAGAGTGCCACTAAAGCAAGACATGTTAGTCAGTATGATATTTGACACATTGTGCTATTCTGAGAAACTGCCTAAATGGATTTTCCTTGCCATTTCTCTTAGGCTGGATGGTGTGTGTGTATGTGTGCGAGTTGAATGCGTTGTTATTGCTGAATTCCCTTTGAAGCTTTTTGTGTGTGTAACAGAAAGATGTGTGTCAATGGCTTGTAACTGTATAGGATGAGGAAAGGAATCTGCTGCTTGGTAAAACAAAAAAAAATGAAAGAAGTCAAAAGCATTCAATAAAATCTGAGAATCCTGTTTTCCAGCATTGCTGATCCATCTGTCCTCTGATTTCCTCCTGCAATCCAAAAGGATTTAAACTGTTGTCCTTATGGTGGATGGAAAAAGCCTGGGTACAGCAAAATCTAATATGGCACCAATTACTAACTGTGTTCCCATAATGAGACAGTGTTAAATACCCGGATAAATCTAATATTAATTGTAAAACTTAAAAATAAAAGCTTCTTTTTTTGTGATAAGCCATTTTAATGCTATTACATCTGTTCCTTGATTGTAGGAGATGATGCCAAAAAATCTGTTTTATTGACTGTACAACAACATTTCTTTTTCATGTCAGATGAAGATGGACAGCAAAGATTCTTTAAAGATGTCCAAAGAAATTACAACGTTCTACTCAGGTCATCAATCTGAATAATCCAGGCTCATATAGAAATCATTCTATTCTATTCTATTCTATTCTATCCTAACCATTCTCACCAATTCTCAAAGTGAGCTTAAGGTAATAAGGATGTATTGTTTTTTTGTCCATTAGCACGTTTGTTAATGCTTCATCATTGTTAACACCATGTTGGTAGCCTATAATACTGTCATCCTAGAATAACTAGTAGAAAATGATAGATTTAAAAACAATAAAAATCTAAATATGAAGAGCGTGTGTTCTGGGTTAGTTTACTTGATCTGGTGTCTGTTCTTATTTTTTTAAGATTGAAGCCAACCTTCATTTTTAGTGTATCTTTCACTCTCTATTTATCAAACTACAGCCTTGAAATAGAAACCACTGTAGGAACAGAACTTCATGATAAGTCTAAACACTACAGCAGCTGGGCACACAAGGCAGCAACCTGAGGACATGATTTAAGATAAACGACAAAGGATTAACTCTGGGGACGGAAGTTCACTTCAAGTGAGTATGTTGGCTAGAATCGTTAAACAATGCGCTTCAACACTTCCTGCTCTGATGGTGAAGCTAGTCAAGTAATTCCCAAACAGGAAAAGGAGATTACTCTTAAAATGTGCAGAGGAAAAGTTTTTGTTGTTTTCCCCCGCCAGGTGTTTTTGAGGTCATGTACTTTCCTACTCAGTGATACCCGGGCAAATATTTATTACAATCTCAACAATCTCAATGTAATACCATTTGGGCCAGGCCAAAACTTATATTTCTACCAATCTTTTTTCAAAAGTAGAGCTGAAACATGTAAAAAAACATGTAAAAAACATGTAAAGAAGACACAGCACAAGTGACACTTACTTTGTGGTGTTGTGGTAGAGTCTTTCCTGGAAAGAATAGTTGCAAGCCAGGCCTACATACACACACACACACACACACACACTCACACACACACACACACACTGAAAAAGATACCCACAGATATGATTGTGTGTGAATGTTTGTGTGCATTTTGCACTGCTTTGGACGGGACAGAGTGTATTCTCACCCCTTGCTGAGAGTTTCCAGGATACCATTGTATTCCATTGTGTGACTGTGACCAGGACAAAAGGAGATACCAAAACTGTGTGAGCGAGCAAGCGAGTGAGTGAGGTAATGAGTGAGTGATTTTGCAAACTACATTTGACTAGTCAAATGCAGAGCACAGGAATGGACAACATGTATGCCTTTTTGAGAACACCTGACAAATAAATTATTGAATTCAAATCCTCAAACAGTAAAAAAAAAGTAAAAACGCTTCATATTGAAAGAAACAATGAATGAAATAAACTGACTTTTTTTTAATAAAAAAAACTAATAAATACAGATGTGTGCTAATTCAAGTTAGAGATGTCAATGCTATTTAGTAATAAAGTACTGAATTTTGTGAAATTTTAATTCATTGGCATTTTGCTTGACGGCACATTGGCGTAGTGGTTAGCACTGTAGCCACGGTCGAGGGTTCGATTCCGATGCTTTGTGGGTTTCCTCCGGGTTCTCCGGTTTCCTCCAACAGTTCAACGACAGGTGGTGTAGGCTAAATAACGTTTCCATATTCCCCGTAGTGTGCAAGTAAGTATGTGCGAGTAAGTGTGTGCTTGTGCGTCCTGCAATGGACTGGCACCGCATCCGGGTCCCAGGGGATAGTGATGGGTGCAAGTGAGTGAGGGCTATTTTCCTTCCATAAATAGCTAGGCACCGCCCAGAATGCTGGGAAGCTCCACCCATCGCTCCACCCACTCATTAAAACACCTCAGGTCAGCTCCTGAAGAGTGAGCGTTCAAGAGCAAGTAAGCCTCTGCACAATAATGTGATAAACCTCAACTATAAATAATGTCATTAATAATAGTAGGTGTGACATAACTGCGCATGCGCAGCCTACTTTGCTACATTTAAAAGTCCGTAAGAAAACAATGTGCGTACGTCCCCCAATTGCTTTGCGAACTAAAATGAAAGCTCTCTCGATGTGCGCAGTGTAAACACCGCACTCTGCTCATGTGCAGTGTGAGAACCGCAGCGGGGAAAAAACACGACACACGGTGCGTTTACAGCTAACGAAATGTTATACAGTTTCCGAGGCAAGGCTGCGGTTCATGGGGAAGGTAAGTGACTGCGTGAACATCCTGGTCGCGTTCAGAGAGAGACAGAGATCGGATCAGAGGCAGCTGTCACACACACGCACACACACACACAGACAACACTCAGTAGTCTGATGCAAAAACAAAAAAAGACACACTCTGCAACAACAAGCACACGCAAGCAAATTCTGTGCTGTTTTGTAAGCAATGCAGTGAGCTTTCCCATCAATATTTAACTCGAACTTACCCGAGAATTTACCCGAAGCTGCGTCTCGTCTTCACAGTCGCGTATCTACGCTTGCCTCTGTAGTCAAGGCGCGCGCATGCGCAGTAAGTCCGACAGCTCTGGAGGACGGGAATCCGATGACGCTCGGACATCACGTGGCGCTCTTGCGCACTGCACGCTTGTTTACCGCGGCTTTTGAAGACGGACCGCGGTGTTTCCCCTCCATCCTCCCTCATTATTTCTCTGTGTTCTCCTTAACACCACGGGGAAACTGAGGGACAGTCCGTGTTGAAAATGTCACACAGTTATTGCACCGTACACAAAAACATAAAACTACTTTCATGTGGCATGGCGGCTTAGAGGTTAGCACTGTTAGCACGGTGCACCTCCAGGGCTGAGGGTGTGAATCCCGCCTCAAAGTCTTGGGGTTTGCATGTTCTCCTTGTGCTTGGTGGGTTTCCCCCGAGTACTTCAGTTTCCTCCCACAGTCCAAAGACATGCAGATTAGGCTAACTGGCATTCCCAAAATTGCCTGTAGCGTGTGAGTGTATAAGGTTCACAATGTTTTTGTTTTTTGTTTTCCTCTTATACTAGAACACTTTGTTAATCCTTTCTTTGGTAATTAATGAATTTATTAAAGCAAGACGTCCTACATTAACTTGTTTATAATGACAATGTCGTGGAAAAATTTATAACAGCTAAATCAAAGCATAAGTTTCTTTTGAAGTTAAAGATATATCCAGTTTATATTTTATCATGAAGAATAACAAGAAACGTATAATATTTTAATGGCTGAATAATCTAACAGTGTTTATAATATTCATTAGTTAAAACTACTTGTACGAGTATCAAAAAGTTTCGAGATTCCCGCACCTCCGATCTGGTTGCTTTTGTAGCATGTTAAACCTGGCAGTAGAATTCGCTATTGACAGTCTGGACCATGGGGACGAATCCTCGATGCACCATGCTGCGAATGTTGAAAAAGAGGATAAGCATGCATTTGATGTGGAGCTGTGGACATCACTCGCCTTTTTTGGCCTTGGAGATGATGGGCTCATCTTCACTGTGAAGATTGTTGCTTTGTCTCAGGGTCGTACACATACACCCAAGTTTCATCACTGGTAGTCATCCACAACACACTGACGGAATGTTTGCCTTCGACACTACGCTCCCTCTGCTCCTGGGTCAGCAACTTTGGGACAAACTTGGCAGCAACATGGTGCATGTTTACATCACACTTGAGGATTGCCTGGACTGTTTCGTATGACACACTGACAATGACAGCAATGTTGTGGATTGTTCTCCGATAATCATCATGCAGAAATTGCAAATGGTTTTGACATTTTTGGAGGCTGAGCTTGTTGAAGGTCTTCCAGATCTTTTGTCATCAATATTCCCCAGTTCTTGATGTGTGTATGTCACTTCAAACACCTCAAACGACTCATTGCAGCATCACTGTAAATTTGCAGAATCATGTCAAACATCTCTGTGACAGATTTGCCCAGTTTCACACAGAATTTCACATTCGTTCTTTGTTCTAATTTCTGTCTGTGATGAAATACCAGACGTAGTAAAGCACGTGGTGAGAATAGCTCCACAGCTCCTGATGTACACAGGATAATTGTCTTTTGTCAGGCTGACTAATGAAGGTTGATACACAGACTACATAACAGTGTAGTCTTCTGTCTAAATGTTAAATAAATGTTTCCATACAGAAAACTTCACCATACCAATGATTCCACATTTTACTTTGTTAAATAGCAATACATTTAATCGGCTAAGTATTAGAATTAGATAATGAAGAGCATCCACAATACAAGTTTCTGTGAACTAGACATTGCTACAGTAACCATTGCAGGACAGTGCATTAATATAAACCTGTGAATTGCCTTTTATACACCACAATCATAAATTTGATAAATCAGCGTCAAGAATTTAACAGTATTGTAATATAACTATGAGGGTGAGTAAAAAACGATCCGCACTCTGGCTGTAGAATTAAATTTGAATTAACTTTTAGAAAAGACAAATACATATTTTTTATGACACTTTGTCCATATGTCAACAAGCTTTCATATTTTCTCATTAAAAAATGTTTTAGGGCGAGTTGCGAGTCACAAATACACCGCTGTCTTCACTTCTTCATCAGAAGTGAATCTTTAGGTCTGGTCTGCTTTCTGGGGATCAAACAGGTGAAAGTCCAATAGAGCAAGATCAGGACTATAGGGAGGAATGCTTAAACACCTCAAAATGAAATTCGTGTCAACAGTGTGGTAAGAAGTGTGCAGATGTGCATCATCATGAAAGATCAAACACCCTTGAATAGCAGTCCTTTGCGTTTAATCTTGGTTAGGCTTCAGCTCTTCAATAAGCATCTCGCTGTAATGAGCACTGTTGATTGTTGAGGATCAATTTTTCTAGCTGATGGATGACTTTTCAACGATTTTTTGGTCAGCGATTGAGGTTGTTTCCAATCCATATTCCAAACACTTCTGTTTATGCTCTTCCATGAGTTGTTTTGGCACCAGGGACACCCCATACCACAAAATAACAAACCATTGTATGCTGCTCTTCTTTCGTGCAAAAATAAAGTGGGGCATCCATTTTTGCTTGCAAATGAACTGATGTAACCTGTTCACACCTGCACAGTAGAGACTGGGAAGAAAGTAGCCTTGAACGGAAAATAAAACGGTGCAGCCAAGAGAAGTTTTAATATAACTGGAATGCGGATAATTTTTGACTCACCCTCATACAAGTTACACAATTAGAAATAAAAACTAAAACACATACTGTATGCAGGCTTCTGGAAATATATAATATGATACAACTATTAGAAAACAAGGATTTGCTGGTAGTTATAACAGTAATAATACATTTTACTTAAAATGTGCTTTTCAAAACAGAAAGCATTGCATGAGGGTAACAGAACTACTTCTTAGGTTTTGTGCAGTGAAGCAAGCTTCTGAGGCAGTTCCACAGTCAAGAAGTGCAGCTTGTCTTGTTTAAGTCCTTGTCCCTCTGTTTGTTTCAATCCCAGCTGCAAATACTTATTAGAGGTGTCATAGAGGGGCCAGTTTACCAGACCAGGTCCGTTTGGTGAGCTATGGGTCAAATAAATCAGGTTACTTCAGATCGTCTGAAGTGCAGCAATAAACATGTTTTTTTTGTTGTTAATTTTCATGAAAATATACGTAATGAAAATATGAAATTATATCAAACAAATTTAGGATGTCTTAGTTCGTGGGGCATAAATTTGTTTTTCTGTGTGTTTTTAATTGTTTTAATGTTTAATATTATATTCGATTTTTATTAATGTTAAAACTAATGTTACATAACAATTATTATTTTCTGTAAATGGAAAATTATATAATCCTCCTAAGGACATAGAAAGAATATTATTTTAATTACATCAACAAACAGCCTACCTCTGCATCAAATACATTAGCTAACATTTATTCTGTTTTTACTGTCACCACTGTCTAGTTAGGTGACCTGACCTACAATTTGTGTGCTCTTTAATCCTCACCCTGTGCGAACAAAGTTGCCCCAATATCCCATCATGGTTTTACACAGTTGATTTTCTTCCTCAGTTACTGTGCCTGGGAATGAAACAGTGAATCATCATTATCATAATTACTATGACGTCTGTATCAGTATTAGCATACTGTACTTCATTATCATCATTATAATTGTTCTTCACCACAAGCAAACACAAGCACTTTCTAATTACAAAGACATACTTAATATCATTAAAATAACATTGACTTACAGTGTTTTTAAGATTCTTTTCTAAAGCCATTATTTTTTTATTTTGGTCATCACTTTACTACAAAGGTCTAGGACATGTGTACCTATTATTCTGATATGGTGATTCCAAAAGCAAGCTCCAAAAACATAGCCAACATCATCTCCATGATCAGCCTTCACGAAGCTGGGTCTGCTATCTTTAAAAATACTGGGCCGATGCTGAAATTCATACATGTACACGTTTGCTCCAGCATCTGTTAGAGGTTAAGAAACACTGTTAGAGGGGGCAAGCTGGATGTCACCGGCCTCATCAAGAGATAGGCATGGAAAACCTTCTAACGAAACTCACCTCTATGATAACCAGCCACTTTTAGCACAGGGAAGACCATGAAAAGATCTCCTGTTATGTGGGTAAATGCATCTCGTATGTCCTTTGGAGACTGAGCATCCTTAAGGTATTCATCAATTATTAAATCATTGGTTCCAGGGGGCTACATTTTTAAAGAAGATATATTTAATAAGCTAAATATTGTGCACAATGGGTAGTTAAGTAAAGTAAAAGTAGGTGTTTAGATTATTTAGATATTACAGTATAACAGTGGTATTAGATATTCATGACATTGAGAGTTATCAGACTAGTGTCCAGCAGAGGGAGACATTTTCTAATAAACTGCTTTGGCCCAAATTGAGTGTTAAATAAAGAGATTGAGCAGGGCATTACCCCATGTGGGTAAAACTGGTTTACCACCAGAGTCACTGCCTCTCTGTTCATTCCGTTAACCCACCCTGCAGGAGCGAAATTCTGAAACAGGCACATGCAGAAATTAATGGCAACACTACAACCACTTGCAACAATAATAATAATAAAAAAAAAAATAATAATAATAATGATGATAATAATAATAATAATAATAATAATAATAAATAAATAACATTTATTATTATTTGTATTCACTTTTATTTCTTTACTTAGTCACTCACCAGAGGGAGGATCCATCCAAATTCATGGTTTGTCACACCTAAAAGTACTGGAAATTTCTCAAAATTCTTGCTCTTCAGAATATCTTCGGCTTCATCTGTCAGAAATTCCCCATCCACTGTGGCTCCAAGGAAGATTTTTTGCTACAGGAAAGCAGTTATTGAAATTATTATGATTATGATAATGATAGGCTTAAAATGACTATGAATCATATTAAATAATTGAAATAATACTACTACTACTACTACTACTAATAATAATAATAAGAAGAAGAAGAAGAAGAAGAAGAAGGAGAAGAAGAACAACTTTATTCATTCATCTTCTATAGTACTTTTCCTGTACAGGGTCTCAGGAAACCTGGAGTCTATCCCAGGAAACTTTTGGTACAAGGCAAAGTACACCCCCTGGACAGGCTGACAATCCACCGCAGGGCACACATGCACACGCCACACACTCACATATTCATTCACACACCAAGGGCAATTTTGGAAGACCAATTAACCTAATCTGCATCTCTTTGAACTGTGGGAGGAAACCAGAGAACCTGGAGGAAACCCACCAAGCACAGGGAGAACATGTAAACTCCATGCACACAGACCCAAGGCAGGAATGGTAGGTGTGAGGCCATTGTGCCGCATCATGTATTAATTTATTCTTTAATTCATTCATCTTCTGTGACATCTTTATTCAGGTAAGGGTTGCAGTGGACCTGCAGCCTGTTCACTGAAGTAAATGTAAATCTACCATCCTCTTCCTTAGATCTGCTCTGAGCTCTTTGGACTTTCCCATTGTTGGTCAGTCCAATGAGCAATGAGTGCTCTCTAACAACCTCTTATTATGCTGGCACAGAGAAGCCTAGCTCTAGTCAGTCATGATCACTTCCAGGAAGTTGAGAGGCCTTAAAAAAATCTAAATGAGTATATGCATAATGTTGATCATTCTTCCCCAGAAAAAGATCTGTTAAAATTAAAGTATAAAGGCTCATTATAACCATGACATTCATGTTTAACAAGTATGTATTTAAACATCAACTATATACTGACCTTTTTGATTGACCTCACCTTTTTGATTGCCTTAATGATGTCATCTTCCGTCTTTTCTTTTAAACACTTGACCAGCAGCTCTGAGGAGCTGCTATCGCACTCTGTGGCATTGGCTACCATCTAAACACAGTTTTATACCAGATAATCATCATCATACTATTATGGCCAAAAAAATGTATATACTTGCAAATCAATCTGCCATTCATTTTTTTTTTTTCATACAGACTACATTAATAAAGTGAGACGTTATTTGTTTTAGTAGGAATTTGCAGAATAAAATAAATACATACCTTGGAAAAGGCCAAGGGGTTTTTTGTTGAGTAGGCTCCCAGGGTTGCTGTGCCACTCTGTAATATGACTCGGTGAAACAATCCTTTGGCAAGTGGGGAAAGTGTCTGGAAAAGGCAACATTCACAAAAATGGAAACATAAATGCCACCCAGTGTCTAGGGGCAATCTTAAGTAGCTAATCCACCTGCTTTTTTGTGACAATGGGAGAAACCAAAACAAGCTGCGGAAGAACATGCAAAAGTCCACACAGGCTGGAAACCCTAGAGATGTAAGGTGTTGCAAATGTATGGATATCTCAAATTGTACATACCAGCAAAGAGCTACTGATTGCCCCTGCAGATACACCACCAATAGTGACTGACTGAGGATCGCCACCAAAACTCTCAATGTTCTGCTGCACCCATTTCAGTGCTGCAATCTGGTCCAGAAAGCCCCAGTTGCCTTGGGCATGTTCATCTCCAGTGCTGAGACATACAACATATTTATAAACCACCATTATGTACATCCTATACAAACACACTAGGTTTTTCATTTGTTTCTCACTGATTTAGAGCACTTATGTATGTGTATATGGAATACCCTTAATGCTAAAATAACATGTTGGAAATATAAAATCACCACATCAATTAATGTAACAAGATTCAATGTATAAATTCAAATATAAGTTCAGGATAAGCTATTTAAATCCAGTTAATTATTTAAATGCAAAATTACTTATGTGGGAAATTGTCAAATTCTCCTAAATTTAATGCATGTACAGTTTATGTTATTGTAATACAATTTTGATTCCATGATATGGTTGAGGGTTAGAATAAATATGCTCAAGATAAATGTACTGTAGAATTTAAAAGTATTTAAAAATCTGACATTTCTGGAATTTGACCTCAAAACTTTTTATCACTTTCCTTGACTAATTCTAAATATTTTTTGTCACAACATATTTATATATATTTACTCAATGCAGTGCAAAAATACAATTATATGTGAGACTGTTGAGGTGTGTAAAGTTTTTTTTTTTTTTAAATACTAAACTACTGTCTAATACCAAATATTACTGATTAGGCCTTTTACAAGTTTGCTGGGGTATAAACCAACAATTCATTATTAATTGTTTAATTACATTTTCAGTCATGTATCTCACCTGAAGTAGCCCAGTATGCCTAGCCTATATTGAATGACGACGACGACAATGTTTTCATAGGCTGCCAGTACTGAGCCATCATATTCGATGGCTCCACCCATATTCAGACCCCCTCCATGGATCCAGAAAAGGACCTGAGAAGACACACAGTTAAAGCTGTTTTACTTTTGAGGTACTGCTGATTTTGTGGACTCTTGGCCAACACACCCATATATGCTTTTTGAAGACACCATTCCAAAACCATTGACAAAAATATGGAGTTGGTCGTTTTTTTCTGGTATAAAAACAGCTTTTTGGGGAATTCTCATTCAGCCAGAAGAGTTAATGAGGCTTCTGGTGTTAACCTGGTTGGGCACTGATGCTGGATGGAAAGGCCTGGTACACATTTTGCATCCCAGTTCATCCTAATGGTATTTAGTTGGCTTGATGTTCACTTAAGTTCTTCCTCAGCAAAAGTTTTTTTATGAACCTCATTCTGTGCACGATACATCATGCTGAACCAGGTTTGGACATTTTATTTCCAATGTATGAAAATCTTATGTTACAATATACAAAGAAATTCTAGACAACTATATACTTCCATCTTTGTGTAAACAGTCAATAAAAAGGACCATATATGGATGTGAGGGACAGGTGTCCACATACAATTACTCACATTGTGTAAAATAGTTTCTTATTTTCAGGCACATATTTACAAAAAAACAAAACAAAAAACAAACAAACAGATCTTGTAAATGATTTTCAGAATTTGTTTCCTAGAAAAGAACTGTGTTTCCATTTGGCCTCTAACACTCTGAGAGAAGCTTATCTTGTAATCTGAACATTCCATACTTCTTAGCTTAATGAAAACAATTTCTGTGTTATTTGTCTTTTATTGTGCTTGAATTAGATTCACACATATTACATAAATACAAAAAAAAAAAAAAAAACAATTACATTACACAAGTGTTCACAGAGCAGGTCGTAGCTCTTCCTTTCACCTCTAATGTGTACAATGGGCTCTTTGTGACTCATGTTATAAAACAAATTTCATAAATTACTCAGTGAGGTGTGCATAGTCTATAAATATAACAATTTTTTGACTGAATAACACTGCCAAGCTGAGATGAGGCTGAGGTGAAGAGATTACGCCTGGTTGTTATTCGTAACCTTATGTACAGTATATTGAGGTTTTGGCTAAACAAGAGTGCAAAGGGCAAGGTTAAAGTCACAGTCAACAACTTTTATTTACTGTGCAAATATAGCACACATCAGTTACACTCAGTGACCACTAGTAGAACACATACAAATAACTGATGTCCTTTAGAAACTTTGACTTAGTTCTATGGAACTCTATAGACTGACAGTCACACTCTATTGAACTTCTGCTTCAAGATGGAGATTGTGGAGACAAAGTACTTCATAATCAGCCTACTTATAAGGTTGTAGGTTGGAACGAGGAGTACTGGTTGATTAGTGGTTAGCATTCGTTGTTCCCTGGTCAGGTAACCAACCCCAGCCATTATCAGTTTCAACAAACAATACAGAAAGCAATAGAAAAACAATTAAAAAAAAATGTTGTTTTATAACACACACGAGTACTTTGGTGCTTTTTATAACACACACGAGTACTTTTTAGTGCTGGTACCAAGCCTGTGTAAAGGGGGTGGAAGGGAGGGT
>JAOVVA010000037.1:25616912-25644468 GCA_028565275.1 Leiocassis micropogon
GGGGGGGGTCAATCATGATTGGCATCTAGTGTACAACATCGACCGCAGCCCTAACCCTAACCAAACACTGAATCATTTCTATAGAACCCTTTGTACAGAACTGTAGAAACTCACTCACTCACTCAATCACTCATCAACATTACCGCTCGATCCTGTATTCAGGGTCGCGGGGGACCTGGAGCCTGTCCCAGGAGACTTAGGGTATGAGGCGGGGTTCACCTTGGACAGGGTGCCAATCCATCGCATGGCACACAGACATACACACACTCATTCACACACTATGGGCAATTTGAAAACGCTAATTAACCTAACCTACATGTCTTTGGACTGTGGGAGGAAACCAGAGTACCCGGAGGACACCCACCAAGCACGGGGAGAACATGCAAACTCCATGCATACAGAGATGGGAATCGAGCCTGGCCAGGAATCGAACCCGGACCTTGGATGTGCAAGGCGACAGTGCTAACCACTACACCACCGTGCCACCACTGTAGAAACTTTCTATTATTTTTCCCCCTACCAAACTTTGGTACCAGCGTTTTATCTAAATATCTAAATAAAAATGTAATACTATAGTCTTTCTTCTTTCGGAATTCTTTTTAAAGAATTTTTCAGGAATGCGTATTTACTGTAGTATAATTGATTACTGTACTCACAGGTAATTTTTCTGATGTTGAGCGTTGTGAGGGAGTGTACACATTTAGGTAAAGACAGTCCTCTGAGACAGGAGTGGAAGTGTAATTGTAGGACATAATTTTTGACACAGCTTTACTGACTTCCGGGTCCTGAAGACAGCTTTCATGTGTGAGAGAAGAAGAAGAAAAAAAGGCAAGAATAAAGACATCAAAATCAATCAAAAGAGTTTCCAAACTGGATTACATTATAGAACTCTTTCCTCCTTTTGGGTAAAAAAAAAAAAAGAAGTGAAGGATTTGTATTACAAAACTACTGCAGCACAAAGCATGGCATGATCACTTCTTACAGCATTTGCTATTTGAGTCGTAATGTAATGCAAATGCTTATTTTAAATCTAGGAATGAATCTATGAAGGACTATGAATGAGAACACAAAAGGTGGTGGTGCTTTATAACAGTGACTTTCTAGGGAATTTCCAATGCATACAATATTTAATTAAAGAGAAAAATATCTTTTGGGCCAGTGATAAAAAGGTGGCTCATACTTACACATTAGAGTGCTGTGTGCCATCTCTCACCCCCTCCCAGGGTTCAACAGGTTGGGGTGCCGCCAGACGGAGAGGACCTACGGGTGGCTGAGCAAAAGGAATGGACAGATACTGTTCCACTACTTTATCTGAGCCTTTCACTGTTATATACTTGCCACGAATACTTCCATGCTTCAGAGCAATCACAGGACCAGAATCTGCAAACAGCAAGAAAGGGATTAATCACCTAAAGAACTAAAGAAAGGAAGAAATAAACAAACTGGAGGTAAAAAGGAGAAAATGCTACACTAGATTTAGTTTGTACAGGATCCCTGAGTTACATGTGGAACATGTTTGATTTTTTTAAAGTACTATTTTGTTTATTCTAATTATTCTACATGTACAAAATAATTTTCAATTAATGAAATTTTTAGATTAAAAGTTCATACACATTAAAATTAAGTAAATTCCCCCATTTTCAACAAACAATGCAGCAACCAATAGAAAAACAATTAACAAAAATTGTTCTATAACACACAAGTACTTGCCTGTCTGAGTAGGTGCTGTCAAAACAGAGGCAAAGGTCAAGCACAGAATGAACAGGACTCTCATCATTGCAGCTCCACAGGTAAAGCCTGGGAGACCCACAGCGCTCTGACCAATAAATAGTACCCAAGCATACGCCCACACAAGCTCACATGTTCATGATGCCATGAACTCACACACACACACACACACACACACACACACACACACACACACACACACACACACACACACACAAACAAGTGAACATGTACATGCAGTACAGTACATCCCCACACATAAGTCCATGTGCCCTTTTAATCTGGACCTTCCCCAGAGTATACACTGAGCACACTCTGTTAAAGCAAGCAAAGGGGAGGCTAATCAATATTCAACAGTTCAAAGTTTGGTGCCTGTATGTCTTTCATACATCTTAGTACTACATCTTATACTAAAATGTTTGAATATTACAAACAAATAATTTATAGTAAGGATAATGACTACATGTGCATTTATGTATTAATCAAAATCTATTTTTATAACAGTCATTTTACTGAAAACAAGTAGTTTTACCTTTTTGTTTTATATTTGATAACAAGCGTCATGATCACAGATTTTAGTGCAACAATTCATTTTAAGACCAAAATGCACTACGAGAATTAAAACTCTATCTAAAATTAGTTTTCACGCCAAGATTGTGCGAAAAAATCTATAGTTGTAAAACTTTTCTTGTTTATTGCATAATAATATTAAATAATGCGTCTTATTTTATAGTGTTAATATTATTTTAAAACAGCGGAAATTAGTCAACATGAACATTAGTGAGCAGTTCTGTACAAAACTTGTACTTGACTGGTATTGCAGCGTGACTGTAAGATCTTGACTTCATTGTTTATACCACATTGTTGTATCACCTAGGCTACTCTTTTAGGTCTGAATTGGGTTTTAAGTAGCAAAGCTGAATTTATAGTGCTATTAGCTGGTAAATCACAGAATGCCACAGATATGAAAGGGGTTAGATAAGGGACAAAGGTAATTACTGCTCCTAAGAAAACAATTCTTGCAGTGATACAGTGATGTATTTGACAAGGAATTATAATAAGGACAAGTAAAATTATAAAATTGGACAAGTGCATAATAAAACATAATAAATGCTCTACGACAGGATGTATTCTTTAGTTTCTACTGTTTCTACTGTATATGCACCATTTCCCTCAAAAAAGATATTATTTTGTAATTCAAATGTACACTGTCTGGCCAGAAAAAAAGTCACATAGTTATTCACAAGTTTCAGTCACCCTTAGCTTAGATCATAGCACACAATGTGGCGACTAGTTCATGTGTGAAAATGATTCCTCATTCTCCCACAACCACTTTTCACAATTTGAGTCCTGGTATTTGCCATCAGGGAAGCTGAAAAACCCTATTGATGTGATTACCTGGTCATTCAGTACATTCAGTTCCTCAACTGACTTCATTTTATTGCCACATAACATTGCTAGCCCTAGTCCTGACCAACTGAAACAACCTTAGATCATAACACTGCTCACGAACTAACAATTCTCTTATGGCCACACAGCTGTTTCGTCCCAATCCTGAGTTCTCATCACATTGTGTGTACTGTATGTGACCTACCCATCTCACTACCATAACTGCATAGACGGTGAGGTACAACTGCCCATGTGCCAAGTACAGATATACTGATAACGTTTGATATTTTTGGCATTACCCTGCACCTGACATGCACAAGTCATTTTTAGGTAATCTTCTAGCTAGCAATGGATCGCCTTCTCCACCTGGCAAAGGACAGTTGCTGTGCTATGAAAGCAGGATACATGGCCTGAGAAATGGGAAGACATTCTAGTTTCTCCAGATGTGAAGAATTTGCTCAACAGTTATTTACTGGAAATTACTTTAACCTTGGAGGCACAGTGTCTTCTAGTCGCATCTCTCTCTCTCTCTCTCTCTCTCTCACACACACACACACACACACACACACAGGTGTATCCTCTTTGAAAATGCCAATTAGCCTACTCTCCATGTCTTTGTGAATGTGATACTGAATTGACAAATTAGCTTAAAAAAGTGTTTGAAGCTTACACTGAACTGGAAAACAAACCTGTGTGTGTCAGAAGTAGCATGTTGTGTGCACCGTGAAGTGTATAAACAATCAAGCACTTAAAACTGTGCTACTATAAGATTAATACCAATATGAATTCATCAAAAGCTCACTTCAAAACATTTTACTGTTTTGCTTTTGTTCTTCAAGGTCACATGAGAGTTTTGCAAAGCCATCACATTTTTGAGATATGAATGATAAAAAAACAGGCTATTTATGGTCACTAGATGGAAGCAGTGAGCTGGTATTTTTACACATACTGTACTACATTCTGAATGCACGAGTTAGGGCACACTTTGGTGGGCAGGGTCTAGCACAGTTTTGTATATACATTTTTTTATGTATTAAAAATTATGGAACAGGTACCCAATCTTGGTTATCAGTTTTCAGTATTCATTGTTTCTTTTTCTCTATTGTTTATCTTGTGCAGGTTGTGGGGGCCTGTAGCCTGTTTCTTAGCACTCAGAGCTCAAGGCAGGGGACACAGTCACACACCCAGTCATACAATACAGGCATAGAGATGCCAGTCAGCCTATAATGCATGACTTGATATGGGCCTGTGGGTAGAAATCCACCAAGCAACCCTAGAGTTGAGTTGAAATGCAAAAGTGCCATTATTATTATTATTATTATTGTTAGTAATTTATCTATCTATCTATCTATCTATCTATCTATCTTTCTGTATTTTTCTGCAGGTATGTTCATCACCTTATACTACTGCTACTACTACTAATATATAATTATTAATTAAAATATTCATTATATATACACACACACACACACACACACACACACACTACGGGCAATTTGGGATTGCTAATTGCCTTAATCTGCATGTCTTTGGACTGTGGGAGGAAACCAGAGTACCTGGAGAAAAACACAAAGCATGGGAAGAACATGCAAGCTCTAGGCACACAGACCCAAGATAGGAATTGAACCTGGACCCTGGAGGTGCAGGGTGACAATGCTAACCACTACACCACCATTATTAGGGCCCAAGCACTAGGACATCAGCCCTGTGACATCATAGTTATGATGTCATTGCTTAACTTTAATACTGTTGATGTCACATATTGTTGACGTTGTAGTGAGCGAGGGCCCTATTGTTTTTCTTAGGATTATTATTAATTTAAAAAAAAAATGTATTAATATTTTTTATTAAAAAATTTTTTTTCAATCATCCGGGCATTTTTGGAGGTCTTAACATGCTCAAAAACATGCTGAAAATCAGCATACATGTTGGAATCTCCTTCCAAAAAAAAACTGTCTGTACTATATACACCATACTGTAATGCCTATTTTATTTATTAAGAGAGTATGGATTTTTAAACTTGGCCGACGGCTCTGTCTCAAAAGGCGTGCGTGTACACTTGTAGACTTCACCAGCACACACTGCATACTACTTTTTTTTTTTTTTTTGCATTTGCTGGTGTGCGCGAGTGCAGGCAGCAGCATGCGGTGCGACGTCACGCGAAAGAGGCGTTCCCGGGGGCGTGGCTCCGCATAGTCCGCTTGTGGCTGTTGAGCTCGAGCTCCATTGAGAACTGTTCACTTGGAAAGCGCGGTAGGTGTAGAAGATACTGACATTAAAAGAAAAGCTTTGGTTTTATTTTCCAGCAACGGCATATTTAACAGCTCGGTTGCGGCTGCAGTAGCACTATCAGGCACACAGAATTACACGTCCTGGACAGACGTCGAGAAGCAGAAGCGAACGCTCACACGGCCACAGGTAGCTAGCTCTCCCGGCTGAGAAGCTCCAAGTGCGGGTCATGCGGGTGGATCCGGACGCAGGGCGAGTCGTGTCCCAGTGCTGCTAGCTGTCCGAGAAGCCGATCATCAGTCCTTCTTCGCCGGACGCGCGGACCGAGGAAGAGCCATGTCCCGAAGGAAGCAGAGTAAGCCCCGCCAGATCAAACGTAAGCTCAAAAGTTTCACTTGGTCTCCGGTGGATCCTGTAGAAAACCTTTTAAACTCATTATTACTAACGGGTTCAGAGTAGCGCAGCGCGTGCGTTAATGTTTCTTGGAAACTACAGCAGGTTTCCCAACCGCGCTCCTGTAGCACACCTTGTCATGTTTATCCCGATTCAACACACCTGACTCAACTCATTTAACCAGCCGTTAATCTTTACCAAATAGTCTCTTGTGTTTTACCCTAAACATAATACTACTACTACTGCTACAACAACTATTAATAATAATAACAATAACAATAAATAACAATAATAAGAACTATAACTACCACTACTAATAATAATTATAATAGTAAAAAAAAAACAACTACTACAATTCTTCTTTATTATTATTATTATTATTATTATTATTATTATTATTACTACAATAATAATAATTATTATTACTATTACTATCACACTATACTTGTATAGTGTAGCTTATTGACGCTGTCCGCGTGCGCAGGTCTGCGCGAGCTGGAGTTGATTTCCTCACGCGCTACTTAGCAGAAAAACAAAACACACTGATACATAAACAAGAAGTATTTCGGGGCAAGAAAATCTTGACACCAGAAAAGAACTGTGAAGTACAAAAAAAAGACTTGAGATAAACTCGAATAGCACACTTTGTGATCTGATTTCCAGCCTAACTAGTTCCGATCAGCGTTGTGGACAAAACATTCAGCGAAAACACACATCAGAGTGTGATCATGCTCTGTCTCCGGCTGCAGTGTAACCGTGGTTTCCTGTTTTAATTCTCCAGGGGAAACGTCACTGTTCTGTGAAGTGAAAAAAAAAAAAAAAGCCGATGCGACTTGAGATAAGCTGTGATCCGATCTCAGGCGAGATAAGGATTAAAATTGGGTCTTTTTTTCATTTGGTTTCAGTCTGTGGCTGGCTTTGCATCCCCTCCCACCCCCAGCCTTTTTCACTTCTCTTCCCACAGATGGGCCGTTTGATAACAGATATTTGCCTGATTTCTCTGGCTGATAGTGGACAACCATTGGATCTTTTTTTCCATCTCTCTCTCTCCCTCTCTCTCCCTCTCTCTCTTTCTCTTTCTCTCTCTTAACCCCAAAGTGCTCAGGTACTGTTTGTAATCAGACCTCTTCATACATCCTTTAAAAAAAAAAAATAGAACCATGAAGAGGTCTTTGTTCGTCTTTTCTGAAGAACACGATTATTTGCGACTGATGCTTTCCCTATCGGAAAGGGTTCCATGTAGACCCCGGTTTAAATACAAGACCCCTTAAATATCCACCAAACCCATGAAGAACACTTCAAGAGCATTTTCCCCCCAGAAGTGTACAGTTGATTGGCTTGTGGCTGACAAGTTCTTCCTGTTTATAAATACACCAAGGGTTATCACAATGCTCTGATCTTTCAAGTTGATACAGTTATGCTATAAAAATAAAATGTAGTACCACAGGACCACCCCCCCCCCCCCCCCCCCCCCCCCCATTCTGTTTCTCTCTCACTCTCCGAGCCTGTCAGTCTCTCTAAAGCAGTGCTGAAAAGTGTTTTTGCTTTGGTGCCAGATGCTGTTTCAGTTCTTCGTCCAGAAGAGATGCTTCGGCGTGATAAGCACGGTAGCAATATCTTGGAGGTTGAGTTTGAAAGGGCCCACTCAAAAATAAATATTAATGTGAGTCAAAGGCAGAAAGCGACTCTTGAAAAGGGAAGAAAAATGTCCTGATAAGGCACCATTAGCATATACCAGTGAGCGTAAAGGGCGGTAGCACAGTTTGGTTAAGCAACTGTGAAGCTGCATTTCTGGGCAGGCATACCAACAGCCTTGAGATGGTTATGTCTTATTTGGATCTGCCTTCTTAAAAAAAATAATAAATAAAAAATTCAGCATTTGATTAAAAAAAAAAAAAAAACACTTATGGCCTAGGCCAATGGAAATTAATAATAATTTTCAGGATTGAAAGAAAGTTGTATTGTCTAAATGAAGCACAAGAATATGATTGAGTGTTGTTGTTATTCATTAAGGGTCGGTGGTGGCTAGGCTGATTGGAAGGTCTGGCCGAGCTGCCACTGTTGAGCCCTTGAGTAAGGCCCTTAACCCTTTCTGATCCTGTAGCGCTGTATCCTGGCTGAGCCTGCGCTCTGACCTCAGTTTCTTAACTAAAAAAAATCCTGTAAGTTACATTTGACAAGTAGTTAAATAATAAACAATGACAACAGCACAACAAAGAGAATCATGTCCCAGAATGACCCTTTCTCCATTTTTTTAAGCTGTATTTTAAATTCTAAACCCATCAAAAGACAATTTCACTTCTGCATTGTTTCCCTCATAATATTGTTAGACAGCCATGAAGTGAGGTTGGAGGTAGATTGGATAAGCCAGCCCTATCTGTTCTTCTGATAGTAGGCGAGATGTTATAGCAAACAGCAGTCTCCAGCTAAAAAAAAAAAAAAAAAAGTTTATGAAAGAACAGCTTTAGCGCATCTTCAGCACATTCATGATCGGGATCTGTAGTCACACCATCACAACAGTCTTTCACAGATCAAAATGCAAAACATCTGGGCCTTTTGTTGTGTCTCTTCTCCTATGGCGATTTTACTACACTGGCCTTCAACTAAAGTATCTTGTACATAGGAAGTTAGAGGAAATATTTGTGCGTCTTTTGTGCGTCATCCTCCCAATGGTGAAGATCGCTCTGATAGATTACCCATCCCTCCCCGATGTGGAGATTAGCGCACAGCCCAGTAGGATCCCAGGCCTTGTTATTTTGACAGTTGAGATGGGAGACGAGATAGGCGAGGCGGCGATCTCTGCGCCGATTGTGCCAGCGTGAGACAGATGGAAGCGATTGTTGAGCTGGAATTGGCATTTTAATTACATTGGGCTGCCGCTTTCTCATCTTTGTCATGTTAGTGTTGTTGTTTGGGACTGGCTGGGTGTATCTGAAGATAAGTTTAAAAAAGAGAGAGAGAGAGAGGGAGAGAAAGAGGCAGATAAGAGCAGAATAGGATTGCAGACCTGATAAGCGGTAGGGGAGAGAGGCAGGAATCCAGAAATGATAGATGGATGTATTCTGGGTTTTTAAAGCACCTCCCACAGTGAGATTGTGAGCGCTGATAAGGCAGCCGTGCAGATGGGTGCTGAGATAAGACTGCAGAGATGGTGGAGAGATAGCAGCCGCTCTGCACAGGGTGACATTATTCAAGCAGCATGCATTATGCATTGACGTCAGTTGCTGGCGCGTATTTGAGTCGAGTCGCAGTGACCACCCGGACACGTTCGGACACAGCACTCGTTCGAGTCACCACCTTCCCGTCGATGCTGACGGAGTCACTCTTTTGAAACCATGGATGCAGTCGATTGGATCTGCAGTTCCTGTTTTTGCTAAAACTTCTTGTCAGGTTCAGCTTCACAGGGTCACTTGACACAAGGGTTAATTCAATATCCTGCAAAAAATATCAGGGTGAACAAAAGAAAGTAAGACCTTTTAAACACAGACTCGCATACTGTAGATGATTAAAAGCAGCAAAGTGCTTGCACAATCACACATTTATACACTTTCACATATGCATTAACTCACAAGCACATACATGCACATACACACATTAGCTCTTTGGTGGCTTTTACCCTGAGTGTATGTGTTTTCTTTCCTTCTTTGTTCTGCTTTTAGCTCGATGTGAACTTTTGATAAGCCCTGAGGCCTGATCTCTGGCGCAGATAGAGATTGCCAAGTGAGATAAGAGTTGTTATCAGGCCAGAGCAGGCAGGAGTTAAGACTGTGCTGCAATAACAAAGCGACACGTTGCAGAAGCAGGGCGCTGGACCCTGGCAATCAGTTCCAGCCCTAATGTGATTAATGTTGTTGTATAATTAGATGATAGGTGTGAATGCATTTCTCCCCTTCCTTCTCTCTTCCCGCTCCCACCCTCCTCCCTCTTCCCGCCCCCGTGTTTTTCTCCTAACAACCATCATAGTCGATTAATTTAATTAAAACTAATTCCACATATTACTCACAGAAGATGCTGTATAAGATAGCATTGAGATGTGGGGGATTTTTTTGTTACTTGATGATTATCTGTGATGAGCTTTTTTTTTTTCTGTTAAAAACTTTGGTAGAAAAATAAACTTGCCCATATGGAAATAAATAAAAAAAAAAAGGTAAAGGAATAATCAATGTCAGCAAATTTGTGATTCTGATACTAATTAATCGTTAGATTCTGTGTGATACAGGCTTCGTATGACAGTGAATGTTAAGCAAAAGTGTGAAAAACACTATGTCAAAAGCGAATACGTTTGCTAGTAATTTCTTTGTTTAGAACCAGGACTGTATTTACAAAGCAGCAAGCAGTAAATAGTTTATACACTTCTTGGCAATGTGGAAGGAAGAAAATTATCTTTAATAAAGTCACTTTTTTTTTGCTTGAACGTATTTTTTGATAGATAACGATCATGCTTTTCTTTATCTATCAACTGTTTCGTGATCTATTGCATGTGCAGGCTTCCTACATTGCTGATCATGGCCTTTATAACACGGCTCATGTCCTGGTTGCTGTATAGCAAACATATATATGAAAATTGTTGCAATTAGGAGTCATCACCTCAAGAGACTTTGCATTGTACTTTGTTTGTGGTCTTAATAGGAAAGAGATTTATCTTAATGAGTCACGGTTAAGATGGAAAAACTATCAGATTCGCTGTCATTTTGTTGTCGGGTATTTTTTTTTTTTTCATTCACTCTGTAGCTTTTTTTGGCTCTTGTATGGAGTTAAAGCTGTTCGAGCTGTGAGCTCAACTTTACTGAGTTTAAACGCGTATTTTAACATGGATTGTTTTACTGATTCTCTCTGTGTATTTAGCGTGCAGATTTGCTGCTTTATTTTGATTGGGCAAGCTGCCTGGCTCCCTCTGATCATTGGTTGTGTCCTTTATTTGTACTTGTTGACCGAGCGGTCACATTAAACCGCCTGTGGATTCATATTTACTACTTAGGAAGTGGCCGGATGTTGGCCCTGAAGCAGAAGCATAGCTGTGTTCTGGTGTTAAGAGTTATTGCTTCTTCCTGCTTTTTACACGCCATGAATTACGAGGAGCAACACAGAAAGATACACACGCTCTGTTCCACTTTAACAGCACCCTTAATGCTGGTTTCATTTTTTACAAAAATATATTTTTTGTGAGAAAACCACTAGGGCAGAAGGTGGCAGGGGATTTTCCTAAAAAAAAAAAAAAAGTATAATTTAATATCTGTGAATAGCAGCAATGTGAAAAAAAAAAAAACCCTTAGAATGTAATAAGAATTTTCACATTAAAAGATCACATGCACAAGCCACATGCGGCTTTATTTTGAAAAAAAAAAAACGTCTGAGGCTGTGACATACAGTTTAATGTGTCCAGTACCAATTGCCTCTATGTTGCACTAGACAGGGCATTAACATTCCGAAAAGAGAGACCGAAACTTTCAGCTCAATTTGTAATGCAAGCAATGTTGCGTGAGTGGATGGGCATGAAATATTGATGCGCTGCCAAGGTGCTTATAGCCCCCTTTGCATGTTTTTAAGCATGGGCAAAAAAACAAACAAACAGGGACAGCGAGAGTAATCATGAGCTGCCCCTATCGCATGGAATCACATGGAGCAAAGAGATTTTGCGTAGTGTTTTTGATTAGTGCTGATAGTGTAATGTTTGGAACGGAACGGAGCTTCCATAAGCAGGAGGGATCTGTTTTGATGAACGCTGGCTAATGGAGTTGATTTAATGTGCTGATTATTGCTGGAGTTAGTTGGAGTTAATCAGCTAGTCTTTATGGAGAATGGAGATATGATAATGTGTGCATGCGGAGAAGCCATGTTTGATGAGATCATGGTTAACACAGTTGACTAGATTGGCTGATTTCCATGCTCGGATTGATGTTATGTTCCTTCATTTGATGTGCTTTAATTAGCAGGCTCGAGCAAATGGAGATTCTGTCCTCATGTACACGGACAAGATGATTTGGTAAGTGCTGGATATCAGTGTTTGCTTGAAATGGAAGGGGCGTTCGTTGAACTAGTGCTTCATTCTTATAATTTAACACTAAAATGTAATGCTTGTAGTTTTCCTCAGTTGGCTGGACATTGGACTTAACACATAATTGGAGGAGTCCTGGTTCTTACGGTTACAGGTACAGTCTGAAGGCCATGTGGTTAACGGTGTATTTCTCTGTGTGTGTGTGTGTGTGTGTGTGTGTGTGTGTGTGTGTGTGTGTGTGTGGAGTCTATCAGTTCATGGATGGTGTATCACTGTTATGACAGCCCCCCCAGCACATGAGATAAGAGGCCATTTTCTCCTACTGTGCTCAGCTCTCCGTTCCAGGGTGTAAAAAGGCCGTCTGTGGACAAACAGGTCCAATGACCTGCTTTTATAGCCCGAGAGCGCAGCTGTAAAACTCAGTCAAGAGTGCTAGCTGGGTTTACTATATCACCAGGGTTACATCAGTGGAGGTGTGTGTCTTTTCACAGAACTACATGTAGTGTAGTGTACTGTAATGTAATGTGGTGTTTTTCAACCATCGGGGCTCATTCATCAGGCCGGATACAAGTATATTTGTTTTTGAATTGATCATAAAGACATTTATACTTTTAAAAAGCATAGTATTCATGAAAAAATTGCATGTTGTGACTGCTCCCGAATCCGATGTAAATTTGCTAAGGTAAACCTCGAATGATCGCCTTCGATGTTTTGTCAGATTTATATACGTATTATACTGTTCAAATTAAAATCTATAATTTAGTTTTAATTGCCCGATTTCTATCATTTATTGAAAGCAATCCAAAATGAAACCTGTTCAGACCAGCCATTCAGTAATGACAAAAGAAATGGCACCCTGTAGCAGATAAGAGACAGGAGTCTCTCCGTGCGTTGCCTCACATGCTGTAATGGTTGTTGAGGTGCATTATTGGGAGATGTCGGGAGATGCTTCTGCACTGTTTAGGCTTCAGAAGATACTGGATCTTCAGTAAAGATCTGCGGTCATCATGTCTGCGGTGTCATCATGCCAGCTTTGTAATTTAGACATATTTAGAATTTGTCATTTGCCATTTATAGGGATGTGGAAACTTTTAGCAGTAATTGTTTGGTTTGGGGGGGGACACGATGGCGTAGTGGTCAGCACTGTGGCCTGGCACCTCGATCAAGGACTTTATTCTGTGCTTGGATCTGTGATGATGTGTGATGTGGATTTTGGATGTTCTCCCCATGCCTTATGGGTTTCCTCCGGGTACCCCAGTTTTCATCCCACAGTCCAAAAACATGCAGACTAGGCTGTCTGGTGTTTCCAAATTCCTTGTAATGTCCAAGTGTGTGTGCTTGTGCGCCCTGTGATGAATTCCAAAATGTTCCGTCCAAAGTGTACCCGAGTACCCCTGGAATGAGTAATGAGAATGAGTAACTGAGTGAGTGTTTAGTTTGGTTTCCTTTTTATAACTTTTAAAACAGAAGTTTGAAAAAAATGGTCTTTTTCTCCAAATCACTGGACCTTCATCAATCTCATCAACAAAATCACATCAAACACTAGGAGTCTTTCTGGGCACTTGTATTTGTTTTTCTTTCCACCTTTTCACTTGGGCTTTGACTGAAGTGGGCCTGGCTGGATGCTGTGGTGGGCAGAGAGCTCCGGACTGGGTACAGAGGAAGAGAAAAGACGAGAGATAAGCACAGAAGGGCAACTGGGATAAAGGCCTGAGAAAGAGGAGAGGTTAGACTGCCTCTAGGGATCTCCCCTTAACAGAGGTGGTCTAGACTAGAATGTCTCCTCTTTCTGCTCTCACACACTGCACTCGATCGAGCCAAAAAGTGGCTGCCCACCTCCCTGTGTCACTCCAACCCCAGGCTCAGATGTGTGTAGGGTGAGTCAGTACATGCCGTTGTTGTGGAGTTAAGAGTGATCTCAGCTTTGGGTTTGATTAGCTCTTGTGTAAACCATATGAGCAATGTGTTACTGATAGCCTGTCTGTGATAGTCTCCAGAATAGGTTGGTTGAGATTTCTAGTATTATAGTCACATTCTGATGATGTGGATAAAGGTGACACTGTCTGGTGCGAGTGATGTTTTAGAAATGATATCTGGGAATGAAAATGACAGAATTGCCACAATAATCCTGTCTGTACAAAAAAAATCTTTCCTATTCCAGATTTTATTTTATTTTTCTGTTTGACCATCTTAAAAATGCTTTGAATATGCAAACTAGGTATTGTTCTAATATTTTTCTATGGTTCATTTCCAAGTAATAGTTTGTGTAATGCTGTACAAACCAAACCTTTCCACTAAAATGTCACCAGCTAAAGTAGGCCAGGAGTCCAGTCTTGTGCACGGGTTCTCGGAATAATCAGTTTAAGTCGACCTATTATATACCAAATTTCTTTGACCTGTGTGAATGCATGAAGATTACTTATTTGACAGACAAACAGCACAAATAATAAGCTTTCAGTTCTTGGGCATGAGGACAGTTCACCACTCGATCTTATTTAGAAATAAAATGGTAAAACTATACTTTTGCAAACAAACAATTGTGGAGCAAAGATAATAAAAAACTGTGACTAAAAACATTGATTTCTAAAAGTGTAGCTTTGCGTTTTGTACCATTGGAAATAATACTGAAAAAAAAAATGTCTGCAGTATGAATGATTGTGGTTATTAGTCACTCATTATCTTTACTGTATATAACGAGTTACTGATGGGAAAACACAGTACCTCATTGTAAATGAAGAATGGGAAAGTTTTTAAAAAATATTAATTACAGGCATATTCAGAATTCGTATATTGCCAGCACTGATATTATCTGTATTATAAAATGTTTCCTATGCACACATCATGCCCAGAGAGCGAATTCTCAACCCACATACAAAGAATGTTCATAGAAAATCAAGATGACCTATAATTTAAGATCCAGTCTGCTTATAACATCCGCGCGCACACACACACACACACACACGCACACGAAGACGCCTTTCAGTACTTTACAATCTTTTAAGTAATGTACAGCATTTGAATATTAACCTTTTCTGTAAAACATACCTATAAATACAGTACAGTATTGTACAACACATGTTGGCCTACTTTAGGTTTTACCTATAAGTCAAATATCACAGATGACCAAAGGTCACCTGTTATTTTCTTATCTATTAAAAGATTAAATCAGAAAAAAAGAATGAGCGCGTGCAGATTAAAGATGCTAATGATTAGATTATCACTCTCGATAACTCTTGGAATATTGATGGCTGTGGTTTTATTTGTTGTAGACTTTGGCCTTTTTGACCCCCTTGATCTCTTGCCCAGTTGCATGTTGTCGTACTTTCACTAGGGAACAATGGATTGTGGACTCTCTTATGACTTTCATGCTATACGCCTGACTCCCATCCTCCTTGCCTTCATCTGTCCCTCAGTGCCCTTCTCTACTCTCTCTATCTCTCTCTTTTTTTTTTCTTTCCAGTGCTCTGGTGCCCTGCCTTTCTATCCCAGACTATATCACTCTCTTTCTCCTCCATTCCTCTCTTACGCTCCCGATCACCTCTGTGCCGACCCCTTGCTTTGCGTATCTCTGTCCCACTTCTTTCCCTCTCCACCCTCGATCCCTCTGTCTCCAGTCAGACCTCTAGCCTCACTGAAGCAGGTCTTGGCGTATGATAATGTGGAAAGTTGAACTGGCCCCATTACAGCTTGGCTGATGGCAGCGCCGATAAGGCTCTTGATAATGGGTGCAGATAGAGCTGACACAGCGGTCCAATAGCCAGCCCTCTCTCCCCCATTATCATTCCTGCCCACCGATGGGCTCCCAGCGCACTATCTGCTCTCCATTTCCACTCCTGCGACAGATAAGAATGGAAATACTGACTTCATAGCTGACTGATTAAAGTGTCTGCCTTTTTTGATAATACATAGATAAATTATGTTTTTTTCTCTCTCTCTGTCTCTCTCTCTCACTTTCTTTCCCTCCCTCTCTCTCTCTTTCTGTCTCTATCCCCTCCTCTACTCCCTGTTCCGCTATCGAGAAAGGGCGGGAGAAAAGGCGAGTGGGGGACAGGGAGGGGAAAAAAAATCTCTCCTCTGTTAATTTCTCTTTCTTTGTAGGTTTATTTGAGAGGGAATGGCGGGTAAGGGAGATAGCGAGCGAGGGAATTTGAGTGAGAACGGGATACGGGCCCATTAATAAGAAAGTTTGTGCGATCTGTGCAAGCGCTTGAGGTGAGTCAGGGAAGAACGACTCTATTCGATTGCCTCCCGGGGACTATTACATTTGGAATCATGTCGTCTAATACACAACAAAGTGCTATCACTTTATCTGCATAAACACGTTTGTGCATAAACAACCCCCGCCACACACACACACACACACAGCCTTCTTCACCCCCCCCTTTCCCAGCGAATGCCAGAGTCTCATCCTGACGCTCATCATCTTGATCCTCGTTGATTGCAATTTCTCCCAGACTGAATTTTCTAACGCAGTGATGACTACATTGAAGCAGAGACGCTAACGTCTGGGTTCCCACAGCACTCGAAGGGAACAGAACAGCACATGGTCGGCCCTATCGGAGCACTGATGACCTCCCATATACAGTTACACACTTTTCCAGGGTGCTCTTTTTATCACTGATCGCTCCACTAAGATACCGCAATGATCTCAATTGATGAAACTGGTGCTTTTACGGTAAAGCCTGCCGTCTGTCTTACTTTCTGTACGTCTTTCTCTCTGTGTCATCTATTTCTCTTTCCTCTACGCATAAACTTCCTTCAGTGGAGATTTTCCCCTCCGTGCTTCACCTTCCTGGATCACTGCGCTGATGTCAGCAGCGCTATCAGGGGCTTCCTTTAGTAGCTCTTGCTGTATCGTGTGCTATCTGTCATTTCCTCGTATCCTGAACTAGAAAAAACAAAACAAAAAAAACAACAGCATAACCCTGTAACTTTGGCACCCACCTTTCGCCTCACCGTGACTAACCTATAACAGAGAAATTCCGTGTCTCTGTCAGTTTTATGGCCTGACTGTCTATCTGTCTGTCTATCTGCCTGTCTGTCTGACTGCATGTCACTTCTCTGCTTACATAGAGAGCTGCCTGCTGGAACAACGCGCTATTTGTTCAGGGCAGTGTAACTGACCTTGATAGATTAGAGAGCACCTTTTTTCTCTCTCTGGGGCCATATGAGTGTGAGACAGAAAAGATAAGTTTGTGCATAAATTCCTTTTTTTTTTTTTTTTTTTCCTCCTGTAAATTCTTTCTCATTTAATACAAGGTTTTTCGTTCAGTGGAAAAGTGCGTGTCTGTGTGTGTTTTCTGTTTGTACGTTCTGTTTGTTTTTTTTTTAAATTTTTTTTGTTTTATCCCTCCATTTCTCCCCATTAGAATCGCAAAACCACATTTACCTAAAACCCTCTGAATTATTCACATTAACGTGCCTGAGGCAAATTTCAGACCAAAAACCTTGACTTTATTTTAAAGGGCAGTAGACCTTTTTCAGTTAGGCCACAAAGAACAGGGAGTGGAGGCGAAAAAAAAAAAAAAAAAAAACTGAAAGCATGATAAAAAGCCTAGATAAGAGAATGACTGTGTTGTGTAGGAGTTGATATCAATGTTATCTATCTCTTTTTCACTCTCCTAGCCCTTCTGTTGTTTTTTACTCCTTATCTCGCTCCACCAAAATGCCAGGAACAAAAAGGGAGAAAGAAAGAAATTACTGAACGGATTATTCATGGGCCCCGCTGATAAAATGTTGACGTGAAAATTAAGGAGAATATATGGAGCGGCTTGGTCTTTCTGCGGCAATTGTTCGCTAGGCTTTATTTTTAGGGCTGAGTGCGGCAGGGTGAAATCCACGTGCAGCTTTTTTCCCCTTCTCTCTCTCTCTCTCTCTCTCTGTTAGAGGTTGAATGATTGGAACAGCATTAACCCTTTCTCGCCCACAATCTCTTGCGGCAGATAAGCTTTATTTTATTTTTTATTTTTTATTATTTCCACCCTTCCCCTTGTGACACATACAGACGCACACAAACACACACTGGTCCCTAGCTGCTGGAATCAGATAAACCCAGCCTCAATCTGACAAATAAAGAGCCCCAAAACGCAGTGGACAGGCATGTGTTGCTAGGTTGATAGGCTTCGGTTGCTGCCGACAGAAGCGTTTTTTTTTTTTTTTTTTCCCCAGGACGTTGGAATTCCTGAAAGTTTGATAAAAAGCAAAAAAATAAAAGGAAGAGAAAAGGAGCAGTTGTGACGATGGATCATACTTTGACTCTATTAGTACTTGCATTGTTTGTGTGTTTTTATTTATGATTTAACACTTTTAAAGAGGTCTACACAACTCGCCTTTAACTAGCCAATATTGTGCAAGCCCCTGTGCAGTTACACTGAATATCAGCATCGCTGTTGCCTACAGCATGTACAGTACAGAATTCTGCGCGCAATGTTACTCATACATCAGTTCTGTAAACAAGATATGAATATTGATTGAGTAATATTATGGAATCAATATGGTTTATTTTTGCTCCGCTAAAGGAAATTGATCCTCAAGATTAATCTTAAACTCACTTTATCGTCTGTCTGGCTAGGTAGCTCACAGTGATTTGTACATTGCCGTTAAAATCTGCATCCTTTCTTTTCATCTTCATCTGTCAAGCTTCCATATTTAAATTCAAAAGTTTTATTCCTGAAAAGTATATGTTTTTTTGCCAGGTCAGCTGATGTCGTCGCTCTACTGTAGTAAGGGTTTCGCTCAAGGAAGTGTGATTTTACACAGCAAGAGAAGCAGAGTGTTACACACAGCGAAACATCACGTTGCGGTTACAGGAAATGTAGGCAGACTTGAAACCACTGCTCAACCAATCAAATTAGTGGACTGGAACTAACTGTATAGTACACTTTTACTCACATTTTCAATACACCATATACCATGTAGCTAAATGATGCTGCCTGACCTTTACACATATTCTCCGCTATAATAATTTATAATCTTTCTATTTTATTATCTTTCCTAAAATCTATCGCTTTCCGCTCAGATCTGTGTGATTTTAATCAAATATGCAATTTAATCACTCCTTTGTTAGTCGATTCGACTTTTTTCGAATGTAGTAATGTTTACAAAATAACGCTTTTAATTTTTTTGGGGGGGAAAATCAGAGAATTTTCCTTACTTTCCCTTCGTTTAATCCACCCTCTGTGTGTTCTTGGCACTCTCTGTGTGTTGTTGGGCCGGTCAGTGGCCTGTGTACAGCGGCCTCGTGTTTCACACTTGACCCTGTTTTCAGCTGCCACTCCGTCCCTTTGCCCAGCACCAGCCTCAGGTTTCATCTGCTCTTTGGGCCTTGGACTCTCGGAGCGCATGTATGCCAGTTTATGCAACACACACGAAAGCAGCCACAATATCTTCATTATGTTCCCGCGTTTCTCGTGTTATCTCATTTAATTCAGAGAAAGCCCACTGTTAGTACGAAATTAATGTACGTACATTGTAAACGTGCCGTATGTAATGGAGTATTCATTAGATCGCAGGCGCACATTCATCCAGCGTGTTCATAATTTCACTTTTGTGCCTCTCTCTATCTCATTTGAATTTATAATACTCTCTGCTTTCAGTTTCCCTGTTTGGATCAAGATTAAATATCCCAAATATGCCCATTCTTAATTTAGGAGAGGGTTTTTTTTATTATTTTTTTTTGTGTGTTGAGATTTATTAGCTCAACCCCAAAGCATTATGTGCTTGTATGAGGTTCTGTCATATTATTAAGTCAGATGGTGGACTAAAGAAATATTTATATAATTGCTGGGAAAACTGTCATATTAAACCGGTCAGACTACTAGCGCCCATTATGATAAGAATCTCCTCTGAATATCCTTTACATACCCACACGCACACACACGCACACACACGCACACACACACACACACACACATACACACGCACACATGCACTTGCACACACTCTTGGCTCCTTTTGCCCTTTCCTCTTTGTACTCTGTGCCTCTCGTCCCCTCCCTCTATCTGCGGTGAGCCTTGTCTGAGTATTAGTATTAGAGGCAGCAGTGTCCCCTGAAGTAAAACAATCTGCTGTAATCTATCAGTGTGTTATCGGCCCTATCTGAGAGCCAGAGCGAGCCGGGCCGGGGCCATGGCGCCGTGCTCCGCAGCTGATAAAGTTTCAGAGTTCAGCGATGATGAATGTTAAGAAACTGCACCCTCGTTAGAGAGGATGTGGACTCGGCAGGCCCTTCAGAGGGAGGGGGCCGCACACACACTCACACACACGCACACACTGACTCAAGTACACGCACACAACAAACCAGTGCGGGAGAGCCTGTACTGTTACAGGCCACCAAGCGTAAGGTCAGGACCCTGTTCTTTTACACACATCCTCAGCTTCACACTCTGTGTAGCCACAGTTCAGGAACCGTTTAAGTTATGCAAATCCTGGCTTTTAACTTTGGCATGTGTATCACGCTCCTTCATCTGTCTTGTGCATTCCACTTTGTCCAAGTAGCATGGCTTCCTATCAGCCGCGCGAATCTGTTAGGCCTTGTGTCATGCCTCAAAGTCCCTGATGACGATGTATTTGATAAGAGTTGTTCTGAAAAGTGCAGAGTGCCAATAGTGATAAAGCATCAATCCCTTGTCACATAATACGTGCTGAGTCCACAATTTAGACTAATAGCTGTTTTTCTGCTGATTTCTGTATAATATGAAAGATCAATTTGCATCAATTTAATGCGACACTTCAGTGTGATGTCATTTAAAAAAAAAAAAACATTTATCATTTACACACAGTTCGATCTCAAAGTACAAAGAAAGATGGAGAACGATATTGTTATATAACTGTTAAAGCCTAAATAATGATCTTTTGGTTCTTGAATGTATAAAAGCAAAGTTAAATATAGCACAAGGCCCAGGATGCGTTTAAAATTTTTTTTTTTTATGGAAGTGTGGAACATTTAATAGGATCTGATAGACAGCAGTCTCCAGGCTGAGGGGATGGAGGGGGGCACCACGAGCTCATCAAGAAGGCCAAGCCATTCTAAATCGAATAATTTGTCAATAATTGGCCGTGTCGGTCTCGTTAAACATTTGATAGTGCCGAGGTTCTTTAGGACCAGCGCTGAGAATATCCCGAATTGAAGCGGCAGGCAGCACATGGCAGCAGATCTCAACACTCGATAACACCATTAAGCTCTTGAGAAGTATTTTAGCTGAATTCACACAAAACTAGATAGATAAATAAATAATGAAAAAGAAAAAAAAGTGGAACTGTCAGAGAAGTGATACAGACTATAAAAACCATTTGGGTTGAGCGATAAAAGATTATCATCTTTTTTTTCTGTCGCCTTATTGCCTACTCAGCCATGACTGTGGCTAATTTGCTTACTCAGGCAACAGTATGAACTTATTGTGTGTGTGTGTGTGTGTGTGTGTGTGTGTGTGCGCGCGTGTGTGTGTGTGTGTGTCATGTGACTCTGGAAAGAGTGTTTGTCGCGGCATTCTAACATATCTGCAGGCTATAGATTTTTGTTTGAGAGTGTGCAGAAAAAGGTAATTGTCCGTGTGAGTGATTATCTTTATTAGAGTATGTGTGTAGGTCCGTCACGGACAAATTTAAAATGACTCGCAGATGTACAGGATCCATTATCTTCTCAGAGAAGGCGAGGAATTTCTTTGCACAGATATGGTGGAAGGGCCTATCTCAGAAATATCTCGGGACGGCTAACCTTCATCAGATTGTCCGAATGCTTCATGGCAGCAGCATTCCACAGCTTTGATTGGCCAACGGTTACAGTCAGGAGAACGCTGTCAGAGACTCACAGTTCACCAGATAAGCGCCTGATGGAAACCATTTGAGGAAAGGAATGCGTTCCTTGTCGTGTTTGATATGCTTTTAATAGCATAATTAGTATTAGCAGCAATTCTTGATATATTTGCATACATGATATATGGGTAGAAATCACATTTTCGATGGTTAGTAAATCTAGAGTTAGTGTGCCACTAGTGAACTGGAGATCAGGCTGCCCTGGAAGTGCAGGGATGCTGTTTGATTCGGTGTGGCTTTGCCCACACTGACCTTTCAGTCAACTGGGCACCGTTTGCATGCCTTTCTGCTGTTTCCTTTTTATGCAAATTCCCTCCAAGAGGTTCCTCACAGAGGCCTCCTGGAAACAAGTGTATCATGATCTATAGCTTTGCTAGCAATACAGTAGGTTTGTTAGCGCAAACCGTGATTCCTTTGTGTGCCGATTCATGTATCGCCAAATTTACTCAAAAAATGCTTTTTTAAAATTATTTATTACATTTCAATACAATAGTTTATATATAGTCAATCATACAGTGACTGCAATTGGCTGTATTTCAGCTTGATCAGCCACGTTGGACATAACCGATTTTGTATGGTGTTACATTGTCAATAGTCATCCTAGTCATCAAAGTCTCATCACCATGTTAGTCTCGAAACGCGCGTTAGAAGCCATGTGTGTCCACGCTGTGGCATTTGAGATGGTAGAAATGTCGCAGTTTCTTTATAATCCTACAGGTGGTACACTGTAAACTATTCGCATATTTTAATCCCATGTGGTAGGAGTAAATTATCTGCCATGTTTGTTTAGAAATAATAATCATAGGGTTAGGGTTAGTATTGGGTGGTGACTGGTGATTCCTATCCTTAATTTTATATTTAAATATTACATTTATTTTTTTTTTTAGAAAAAAATCTGTTTGACATATTTTAATGGATAAAAAGTAATTAATTTTTTCAATTAAAAATATTTACAATTATTTAAAAAAAAATGTATAATACAAGAAATACAAATCTGCAAAAACCTTGAAAATAATAAATTTAATAATTAAATAATAAAAACAGTATTAATTTTAGTTAACATTGTCTTGTAAAAAGTGTATGGTGTACATTTAATATATACTGATATTCTGTCATCATATCATATCACCCTTCTGAATATAGTTTACATTAAAGAGGTTTATTTTAAAAGAACTGTAAAAGTGGTGGAAGTGTATTTCTGAGATTTTGCTTACAGTTTGTGTCTCAAAATTAATAGGACTCATGAGCAACTCATTTCCTAAGCACAGCCGTTTTACACAAGGTTTGGCTTCCATTCATGTAGTCCATCAGCCTTCATAAACTTCCCCTTCTGTGTTTTTTATTATTATTTAGTACTTCCACAATAAGTTTCGTATTGTCATTCTGCGCGTGTTTTCCTTCTCTTTAAAATGGGGCTTTATCATTAATATCCACAGCGCCGATAAGTCCTTAAGGTAAATGATGAGAACGCCGTGATGGTGGGCAAAGGGCTAGCAGAAGGATAGCAGGATATCGTTAATATTCTCTTTCCTTTAAAAGTGCGTCTCAGGGAAAAAGAAGGAAAGAAGCGAGACATCTATCGCTCTCAACCCCCCTGCTTTTATTTCCTTTTAGCTCATCTTAAATTTCCATTATTCACTGCAAAAAGCCAAGCCAAGTCTATTCACACCTCCCCTCGCTGACACTAAGGGGCCCCTCCCCCCGCTTGCTCGCTTAAACACACACACACACTCTCTCGTGCATACACACATTCACATCAACCAAACCCCATTATTAATCATCCCTATCAGTTTCTCACATCTCCCTGTTATTTGCTATTTAATCACTAAAATAATATCAGGCAGGGGGGAGAGGGCCTGTTACCATGACGACCAAATGGAAAAGGTCAGGGTGAGTTTATCTTATCAGCAATACCGAATGGTTACTAATTACAGATAGGTACTACCAGCTCTAAGTCCACTGGGCCCTGCCTTAAAACACTATCAGCAATCCACCGGCCCCGATATTAAAATTATCTCCAGTCATACACACACACACACACACAAACACTCTTCACCCTGCCACACAGATCTTCAGACAAGATGGGCCTCAACACCATCACAGATATTCCCAGAATTATAGTTACATTAAGAATTACACGCTAAAGTAAATCCTTAATTTTGATCATGCTTATGTATAATAAATAGTCGTTGTTGTTTTTTTTCGTGATGCATAACTAACAGTTTAATGTATTAGTATATTTAAAATAGTAGAATAACTAGCAGAATAGTGGGAATATCTGAACAGAAATCTAGTTTTATATACAGCAGTTTGTAACACTGTGAAATCATGATGCGGGTGAACTCATTAAGCCAAACCATTGACCTTAGACAGAAGCGAATCTTTCCTCTAGTTCACTAACTGGTATTGTACAATGAGTTCTCATTAATGCTTCCTCACCTTTATTCATGGTAATGACAAACCGGTGGTAATTAGATTTACTGGGGCTATGTAGATAACGCCGCTAATTAATGGTAGGTGTTTGTGTACGTGCATTGGCACACAAAATGGAAAAAAAAAAACCTTACAGAAATATTTACTTTTTTTTTTATTTTTTATTTTTTTAGAATTAGACATAGATTCTCAGTTTTGTGTGTGGGTGTGTGTGTGTAAATAGCCATGTGTTTGTGTGTGGATCTTAAGCGCGCTTGTGTTTCCTTGAGCTCCTCCATTTATCATCTCTGACATTTGGCTGTGCTCGTTCTATCTGCTCCACATCTGAAAAGAACACATTTTTCCCATCAGAAATCCCATAGTGACTTTTGCGTTCGAGTGTTGGTGATACTTCCTTCCGTAAGCGGCATCTCCACATGCATCTTTGCTTGGCCGCGTTCCTCCTTCTTCTTCCCTCGCTCGCTCGCTCGCCCGCTTTTTCTTCCCCTTCTCTTTCTCTCTCTCTCTCTCTCTGTCTCTGTCTATGAACATGCATGTTATCAGAGTACTAGGGGCTCTGCTGATGCCCTGCCTCTTGAAAATACCCCCTTTCTTTCCCGCTGCCAGCCACGCAGTGGGTTATATTTAACAAGCCCTCTCTATCTGCCCTACATCCCCTCTCTCCATGCTTGACACTTATCGCTGCCACACTAGCCCCATCTTTTTTTTTTCTTTCTTTTTTTCAAGCTCATGTGACATGAGTGATAGATAACATTTCAACTGCCATTCGTATGTTTATTCCTCTCCCTAACCTCTTCTGTTTTCCTCTTTTCCCCTGCTGACTTTCTCACTGTGTTTCTTTTTTTTTTCTTGTTCATTGCATTTTTTTTCCCTATTTGTATGCAAGAAAAAAACTCCTTTAAGTGTCCTATTATAATACTAATACAAAAGAGAAAAAAATACAGTGAGAAGAGAGAGAGAGAGAGAGAGAGAGAGAAAAAGAAAAGTACAGAACAAAATCAAATAATGCTGCTGAGCTCCCACTGATTTGATTTCAGGTGATGTAGCTGTAAAGTTTTTGTGTATTAAATGTTTATGGTGGTTATTATGATAATAAAACCTTTTATCAAAGTTTATAATATCATCATGACATTTTATTTTTGTACAAGGATGTAGTATGATCCTGCCATATTAGCAGATGGATATCTGCTAATTATCTTTTTCTTCTAACACAAACTGTACATTTGCAATATCAAATTATCGTAACTCACTTAGTGGGCTTAAAACTGTTTTATGGTTTCTGTTTAACTGTTAGCGAAAACACACAGTTAGAATATGTTTACAATAGAATTTTCTTACATCTACACTATATTGTGCAAAAGTCTCAAGCCCCTCTCATTTCTTCATATTTTCCTTCCAAAGAGCCAGACTTTCTTGTATTGGTAGTCTGGAGGAAGTTTTCCAAGCTTCCTGAAGAACTTTTTTGGCTCTCATTTTCAGTCCTGTTCCTGTACCTGTCAGAGTTTCGCACAGTGACCCATGAATCTCACTCACTCACTCTCACTCATCTTCTATACCGCTTTATTCTGCATTCAGGGACGCGGGGACCTGGAGCCTATCCTAGGAGACTTGGGGCACGAGGCAGGGTACACCCTGGACAGGGTGCCAATCCATCGCAGGGCACACACACTTACACGCTCATTCCCATACTATGGGCAATTTGGGAACGCCAATTAACCTAACCTGCATATCTTTGGAATATGGGAGGAAACCGGAGTACCCAGAGAAAACCCACCAAGCACGTGGAGAACATGCAAACTCCATGCACACAGAGACGGGAATCGAGCCTGGGCGGGAATCGAACCCGCACCCTGGAGGTGCAAGGCACGCATGAATCATTAAAACATAAAAAACTATCTAACTTAAGGCATGAACCGGTGAGAAACAGGTGCAGATGATGACAGTTGATCAGGCTAGTGATTAGTATACTGGTGATGCTAAATGCTGATTGGTTGAAACAGACAAGAGGGGAAATGAGGTTGCTGCTGAGCTTGTTACTGTACATAACCATTTTTCAAAGGGAATATTTAGACACTCTGTTCTCATTTCTTTAATATAATTTACATCATTTAATTGAATTTAATATGAAGAAATGTATGAATATTTTTGCACAGTTCAGTATACACAACCAAGTTCTTTGGCATATTTACGTAAAAAAAGATAAAATGCAGGTACATTTGTTAAGGAACTATTTATACTTTGTTCCTCAGTATTTTTTCCCCCTCAGTTGCACACTTACCACAGTTAACAGCTCACTGTGGGTGAGAATGAGGATGTTTTTTAAAGCAGTAGAGACAGATTTTACATGTTTCAAAGACTAATTAACAAAACCGCAAAAAAATAAATAAATAGTTTTTAATAAATAATTGTTTAAAAAAAAACTTTTGGCATGTGTGGAATTTGGTAACAGGCCAGGGCTTCCCGGATCCTGGAACAGCAAGGGTCTCCGCTGCAATACGCAGTCTGGAGGATGTCTTTAAATAAAACAAAATGCAACGTTATTAAGCAAAATGTAAGCAGGTGCATTTTAATTGTGCAGATGCATTGTTGAGCCAACAAGGTTAATTCTGATCCTTTCTTATTTAATTAAACATAATTGACTACAGTATCTGTGACTGGCCTGCTGCGGTGCAAGCTCCTTGTTCCTGTAGTTACATCACCTGTTTGATTGTGTACAGGGACATATTTAGCCTTGCATGATAGGACTATGAAAAGGTCTTTCATATAAAAAAAAACATAAATATGAAGCAAATTCATATTAAAAGCTTTAAAGATCAGATGATTTAGAGGATTTAATAGGCAGTGATGTAAAAAATAAACAAACCACAATCATAATTGATTTATTGTTGAGATGTGTGTGAGAGAGAGAGAGAGAGAGAGAGTGTGTGTGTGTGTATATATTTATATATGTGCGTGTGTATGTATGTATATATGTATATATATATATGTGTGTGTGTGTGTGTGTATGTGTTTGAGAGAATGCGTTTGTGTTTATGGGAGAGAGAGTGTGTGTGTGAGTGTGGGAGAGAGAGTGTGTGTGTGAGTGTGGGAGAGAGTGTGTGTGTGTGAGTGTGGGAGAGAGAGAGTGTGTGTGTGTGTGTGGGAGAGAGTGTGTGAGTGTGTGTGAGTGTGTGTGAGTGTGTGTGAGTGTGTGTGAGTGTGTGTGAGTGTGTGAGAGTGTGAACAGTATAACCTTTACGTGGTGTGCTGCTGAGCAGTAGCTCTTCGTGTTGTCTCTATGTTTATGTTCTTTTATGGTGATTAAGTCATAACAATTATACAAGAGTCATAAAGGACCACATCCGTTTTCACAGGCCAGAGAGGTGAGACTTTCTTTGTCTCTCTCTCCCTCTCTCTCACACACACACACACACACACTCACACTCTCTCTTTCTCTCTTTCATTCTCTCACACACACACACACTCTCACTCACACACACACACTCTCACTCACACACACACACTCTCTCTCTTTCTCTCTCTCACTCACACACACACACTCACTCACTCACTCACTCACTCACTCACTCTCTCTCT
>JAOVVA010000037.1:25644568-25666125 GCA_028565275.1 Leiocassis micropogon
CCACGTTATCGATTTGTTAGAAATATGAATCCGACTACTCCATTCTCTTACACACACACACTCTCACACACACTCACTCACTCACTCACTCACTCACACACACACTCTCTCTTTTTCTCTCTCTCACTCACACACACACACACTCACTCTCTCTCTCTCTCTCTCTATCTCACTCTCACTCACTCACTCACTCACTCACACACACAGTGGTTCAAGACTGTATGATTAAATACACACTTGCTCTCAGAAAATAGATGGCATCCAGTTAATAAACCGGACTTTTTCTGCCATTAACTTTTGAAACATTAAAACTGAATTATTACATTCACAGCTTTATTGAGACTGGGTTACAGGGTTTAATCAGCAGCATTTATTGTTGGAACTGTATTCACGTCACGCAGCGTAAGTCATATATCCTGCGAGTCTGTTAGGTGTGTGATGTTCTGTCTCTTCTTGGGAAGATGCTAGTCTAAACACTAGTCTAAACACTGCTCTCAGAGTGCAGCGCCGTGGCCTCCAGCCTCTTGGTTGTGTGAATGTGACCTACTTGTGTGCTGGGTAACATGTTCTGCTTGCCGTGACTGTTTAGTCTATGGTTCATGCTACAGCAGCTGGGAAGTCTGTGTGTGTGTGTGTATATATATGTGTGCGAGTAGATGGTGTGAGAAGGAGGAGGGTGGATTTTCTGTAGACAATTAAAGTCTGGGGCTGATGATTGGAAAGTGGAGAATCCTGAAGCTGTGTGTAGATGGGTGTGGGGGGTGTGGGGGGGGTTGGTGTCGCTGCGCATTGGGAAGCAGTGAGATGAGGAGAAAGGGGAAACACCTGGAATGAAGGAGGGACATGAATCTCCTTTTCACGGTTAGATCACAGAGACAGAAAAGGATGAGAGTCTTGTCCTCTGCATACCAGCCCAATCTTTTTCCTCCCTTCCAGCATCCTCCCAGTATCACTCAGAGGGAAGAGGCGAGGGAGATCCTCCCTTAAGTTTCAGGCCTTGTTGCTTCGCTGACCCTGCTCATTCCACCTCACTCAAACTGAACTATGTGTAACTTTGTCGCAAAGAACGCACACTCTCACAAACACACACGTATATACAGTATCTATACCTTATGTCTGTCAACGTCCTTTAAAATGGAAATGATTCCATTGCATTGAAATGAACCTATTATGGTTTACTGCTACAGAACAGGAACATGTAGTGCTATATTGATGTTTTATAAACAACGACAGTTCAACGTAGTGACGGTTTTAAAGCGCAGAAAATCAGGCGGCAGGGTTAATTTTTTCATAAGCATAAAAACATCAGATTTTTATATATACGCCTGTAATTGGACATCTTTACCTGGGAGCTTTAATTTATTTATTTATTTATTTATTTTTTATAACAGTTAATATTGGAAATGATTAGTTTGTGGATAATATATACTTTTATATATTTATTCATAAAACTGATTAAGTATGTAATCTAATAATTATGATTTTTTTTTTTTTTATGAATCGAGTATAACATGCACAAAACCCCACATTCAGTATAATTAAATTAGCTGACTAAAAACCATCGTGTGAAATCTTAACTATCGAAATCTGAATACATTTTTTATTTTTTTGGAAATTTCTTCTCACATATCAGCACTGATTTGACATTTGTTGGACGCGGGATATTAATTTCTCGACACTCGTTACTCCGTTAGACGCTTCTCCTGTAATGTATGAAGTTAGCAATGCAGTATAAAAGAATGCGTGTGAACGTTGCCTCGGGCTTATCCAAGGACATTTCATATCTGTCAAGTCGGCGGTTTGATAACAGATGCAACAATGTCTCTGAGAGCTCCTTCAGCGGTACACTGTGATATGAGAGGTGGCATGAAGTCTTGCTGCATTTGATGGGGAAGGGGTGGGGGATTTTCATATTTTTTTTCTATTTTTCCTAGTCTTTTCTTGAGGGCTTTTGAAAGAAAAAGAAATCAGTAAAACAGAAATCCATGAATCTGAGTGGACTAATGAGGGAGCGAGCATCTGAAAAGGTTGTGACCTCTGAGTAACCCCACGCTGTTGGTTTAATGCGATGCTCATTAGGAGTCAGTTAGATGCAGCTGGTGGCAGCTGTTGTCCCGCCTTCTCTGTAGACCAAATGCTAAATATGTCCAAAAAAATAAATGATACTATTGGTCAGTTGAACTATAACTGTAAAATAAAAATTCACAATTTTATAGATCATGCTAATTCCTCCTTGTCCTAACCGCACTAGGGTCAATTTGTTTTAACTGAATATGTAGTTGTGGGTAGTTGAATCAGGCAGCCTGAGCTAAGACCCTGCTGTAGAAGCTAGGCATGCAGACAAGAGCCAGGCGATAAGCAGTCTGATAAATGATAGAAAATAGCCGCAGATTTCAACTTTCCCACCATCCCGAGATACACAGGGAGGGCAGGGGGGCGGCTGAATCAAATACTCATTTCATCCTTTGCTATCTGTCCCCCAACAAACTGCAAGGCCATTCAGACGGTATGGACGCAGATGTGCAAAGCCTTAACTCCTTTATCCTCGCACAACACACAATCCACTCCCAAGCGAATGCACAACATGGCAATTCATATGTTAACAAGGTAATACACACACACACACACACACACACACACACGTCTTATTCAGCACTTATTCACAGCACTAATGACAGGTTTTCATCATCCAGACTGTGTTTAATAAAGAGTTCCAATTTAATACATACATAACACATATGTACTCTAACATTCATGCAATTATCTAAGAAATAAGAACTGTACAGTTTGTGCACACCCTATCCTCAGATTTCAGTTCATGTTTGACAGGAGTGTAACCTGGTGTGGTCTACTGCTGTTGTAGCTCATCCACCTCAAAGTGTGAAATATTGTGCAATCTGACATGCTTTTCTGTTTACCCCAGTTATAAAGAGTGATTGAGTTACTCCATCTTTCCTGGCAGCTCTGAACCAGGCTAGGCATGAGGTCATTTACCTCTCATGTCAACAGGGCATTTCCGCTGAAATTACTGAAATTCATCTGAAAGCAGTCATGCCACTGAGATCACATTTTTTTCATTCTGATATGGCAAAAACATTCAATTCAAAGACAATATTTAAAGATATTTCCATGATCTTTTATATATTTTATTTATATATATAAATTTAGTTTATGTGACAACCTCAGCAGCAGTGTTGGGGGACGTTACTTTTTAAAGTAACTAATTACGTTACGAAATTACTGTCATTAAAAAGTAATCCGTTACATTACAACGTTACTTTCTGAAAGTAACTAGTTACAGTACTTTTCCATTGCCTCAATGGAAATTATTAAAAAAATGAAAACTCCTTTGTAATTCCTCATGCATGGTGTTTTAGTCAAGACCTTTATAATTATTCTACCATAATCACTCGGCGAAGTTTGGCCCATAATCTGATAACTACTAATGGTGGCCGTAAGTACGGTACATCATGATTCACCCCGAGTTTTGGCGCTATGATTAGGTTTTCATCTTTCCGCGCGGCGGTCCTCGCATATTTAAACCACACAGGTGAGGCAGGGCTTGTGGGACGACTTTAACACACACACACGCGCACACACACACACACACACACACACACACACACACACACACACACACACAATAATGGATTGGGAAAGACTGCTGCCTGGCTCACGGATTACATAAATTGTCTGAATAACGGATTACATTTTTGAAAAAGTAACTAAATAACTGAGTACTTAAATGATGGACCCAATGCGTTAGATTACTCGTTACATCAAAAAAGTAATCCAAGTACTCTAATGCGATACTTTGTAACGTGTTACACCCAACACTGCTCAGCAGCAACCTCATTTTCCTCTCTCGTCTATTCCAGCTACTCAGCATCACCAGCCTGATCATCTGTCGTCATCTGCACCTGTTTCACTGTAGTTCATGCCTTAAGTTGGATATTTTTTTTATGCTTGAATGATTCAGAGGTCACTGTGTGGCATAACAAACAAAAGCGTTCCTCTAAAACAGGTACAAGAACTGGACTTAAAAATGAGAGCCAGAAATGAGAGCCAAATATGTCCTTCAGGAAGTCTGGAGAACTATTCCTCAAGACAAAGTTAAAATACAAGAAATGCTGGTGCTTAGGAAGCAAATTTATGAAGCAATGAGGGTCGAGTCAAGACTTTTACCTTGACATACATGGGTTAATATGTGAAACATTTTATTAATAATAAAAGTGAAAACCCAGAAGAGATATGAAGAACTTATCCTTAGTAGTTGGGGGGGTCAGGTGAATTTAGAAGTGTTAGCTCTGAGGAGGTAAAATGCATGAGATGAGAAGACTTATATACTTTCCCATGCTGGAAAATAAGGAATAACCATCCCAGCAGATGTACTGGAGTAGGTGGCCTGACCATGACTTCTTGAAAATTTACGAGGTTGAATTGTGTACCATAATGCATCTTTTGCCTGGGAAAATTTCTGGTCTGTTTTAACAGTTCCCATACTTTCTCCATTTAAAATATAGCAGTAAATAGCATTTATTTCTTTTAAGGAAAGGTATGGATGCTAACAGATTAGATCAAGCAGATTTTGCTGTACCATGGCTTTTTTTTTTTTTTTTGCAAACCATCAAATCAACTCAGTTTTAATTAAAATTGCAATTTAAAGTTCATGATGAGCGTTCTCATCTGGAACATGTTCTAATTAATACCTGTGCATTAAATGTGAATACTAAATATATACTGATTATGTGCTTTACAGAATCAGTTACTGTTGATTTAAACTGTCGTTTCTACAATCATCACACCACACAGCCAGATGAAGGAGCTCTGAAGCTTGAAATGAAACCTTGATCTGACTGATGGCCCCTCAGGACTTGACCATCGTTGGTCCAGGGTTGCATATACTGAACGCATTCTCTAAAGATGTAAAGAGAAAAATTAATTCTGGCCTCAGCATGCTTGCATCTTCATGGTAAAGTGGTACCATCCCCAGTCACCACAACGCCAACACACCAGGATGAGTCAGACAGGTCCAAAAATAGAGCAGGGGTCATCAACTGGAAAACTGCTACCCAGACTTGTCCCAGTAATGTATTGTAGTAGTACTGTAGCAGATCTGATAAAGCTTTGAAAACAAGTATTGGTAGTTTAGAGAATTTTAGAACGTGACCAATCGCATGCAAAATGAGCGAAGGTTTTTATACGTCTCCCAGTTTATTTACCATCCCTGGTCTGATTATCGATTGACAACGTTTAAAGGTTAAAGGTTGACATTGAAAACAATGATTAAAGATGACTGGAAAAAAACAGCAAGAGATTCTAATTCTAAATAGACATGTCTCATTTGTTTAGAGACTGAGGTGTTACTCAGAAGTAATTCCTGAAATCCTGTCTTTAGACTTTCACCCAGGCTGAGCTCTCTGCTGGAGGAGGAGGATGTGATGGATTACTGTGAGGAGTTCTGCTGATCTGTGTTTGTAGGGCTAGTTTTTCTTTCTCATGGCTGTGAGCAATACTCCTGTAAAGGACAATACATCTCACCAGCAGGCCTGGCCAGCTTGTATCCATGTGGTATCATTACCTGCAATCTCACCTGCCCTCTGTGCACACAAAGAACAATTTCCAGATTTGGAGGCGGCATCAGATTTCTCCAATGCAAGTGAAAATATCTGTTTTTTCTTTTTTCTTTTCTCAGTCTGTCTCCCATCCCATCATCTTTTCTGGCTGGGCTGTTATCAGAAAGATGGCTCCTGCTCATTAAGGAGTTAATTTTCTCCCCCCTATCTCTGATTAGTATAGTGAACCTAAAGCACTGTGAATTCTTTAAATTTTCCTTCCCTGTTATCAAAAAGAAAAAAGGAGAATAGGGGATATTTAATCGTTTAAGTAGTCTTCCTGGGGAACTGGTGCTTTTCTATTTTTTTTCCCCTTCCTCTCACATCCCTCCCCAGCAATGTAAAGAAATCCTGCCAAAGCTGCCCAGCTCAGTCATGTCGTTTTTTTTTTTTTTTAAAGCGTGGAAAAAAACCCAACTTGATGAAATTCCACTATCAGCTCTGAACCAATATGCAAAATATCTCGCTGGAAATCAAATAGCTATTATGTTTTCATTTCCACGTTGGCGTATTTGCTTAATGAAGAGGAGACAGATCAGACCGGCAGAGAGAGTCTGCAGCAGCCGATAACCGCGAACGGCTTGCAGCTATCCGCAAAGAATGACGCTCCGAGTCAGAGAGAGAGAGAGAGAGAGGGAGAGACAGTGAGTGAGGGAAGGAGTAAAAGAATAAGAGATTGGAGTAGAAGAGAAAGACAGGAGCGTTCGTAAGCAAAATCAGCTAAAATGCATAGAGTTGAGGGCAGAAAAGGTTGAATAGATAGAGGCCACGAGTGATGAAGGAGTTGAAGGACGGATTTAAACCTGTCTAGCCTTTTTGCTGTGTCCTGGACCCATTCTGCTGTCCAATCACGTGCACCTTTTTTTTTTATTTATCTGATCTAATGCCACAGGCATATAAATACAGTCACAACTTGTCATATAACCATTATGTAATTATCATAAGTGAAGTAAGCAGACTATGATTTTTAATTGGGTTTATTTCTCCTTACAACTAATAGCTTTATACTTCTTTGGTGTTTAAAACTTCATTTTTAATTCATTTTGCGATTTTGTAAATCTTTAATTTAATATTTAACATTTTTTCAATTTAATATTTTATTTTTTGTTTTTCTTTTTTTTCATCACAATAATGAATAATCTTTGCATATAATTCTTTCTTATTCGTTTCGAGTGCACTACATGGAGGATTATAGAGGAATGGCCACCTCGAAAGCAAACAAATGAATTACAATTCTATTTTAAAAAGTTGATTCTGGAGAACATCACCATTCCTCTGAAATCCTGCATGTAGCGCACGCTAAACTATTCACACCTTGGCAGGGAGTACAACATTCCATGTATTAGGAGAGATTTATCTGCAAAGTTTATTCATCATTGTGACAAAATAAAAAAAAAAAACGTAATATCAAATTAAAGATTTCCAAAATCGCAATACAAATTAAACCGTCATCTAGGTATCGGACATTATCATATAGGCATCCCTAATATTATCTACTTAATACTTAAAAGTGGCTTAAAATTAAGCAGAAATCTTACTTAATGCTTTACTGGCTAGATGGCTTCTGATGTAGAATCGCTGTTGCTTCACCATAGAGTTATAATCGTTTCTAATGCGGATAAGCAGTAGTCTTTAGCCTTGATTTCAACCTGGTATGGCACTGTCGGAATACACTGCCTTGTCTTGCCCTGTTCCAGTGTATTCTGTCAGTGCCTTATCAGGTGAAATCAAGGCTAAAGTTTATAGATTTGATGAAACAGCATGTCTATTTATTTGCATTAACATTATTCTTCAACATAAGCCTCAGCATAAGCAGCACACTGTGTCTACAGTATATGCGTACATGTGAGTGGTTCTTCCCTTCTGCCTTGAGTCACCGATGAGCTAAAATGCACCAGTTCTGAGGCTCACAGCTTATCTGTAGCTCTAGTGACTTTACTGACACATGGCATGGCAGGCTAGGTCTGTGTCCCACAACACCAGCAGCTCATCTATCATTTTAGTATGTTTATTTTTTTTCCCCATAAATCTTGCCCGGGCGTGATCAATACCTCCACTACACCTGCTCATTTATTGCCTGCTTTTGGTCTTTCAGTACATAGATTGTTTAATTGAGTATGGTAGAATGATTAACGAATCAATAAATGAAAAACTAACAATGATTTAATGTCACCGATTCAGATCAGGCGGGTCACCCACTCTTCCTTAACAGCGCATCTCTGACAATTTTCTTTCCCCAGTTACCTGATGCACGTGGGCTTGTCAGCTTTTGGACCATTTTGTAATTGTGGTGATTAGTATGAGAGCGTGTGTATGTGTGAGAGAGTTTAATCAGTCTCTGGTTTGATGTGTTGTCTCAGTATTTAATCGCTGCTGTTAAGCACACAGGTTTGATGTGGACGAGGCTAGTTAATAAAGCGATATCTTCTCTGCCTTCATCAGCTAAGCCACTTTGTTCTGTTTGTTCGAGTGGCAGCTAGAACTCAAAGTCCTCTCTGGTTATGTGTACGAGCATGCTCGTTTGTAAGACTGCCTCTCATTATCTTTTCTACATTTTCACATGTATTACATGTTCAGCATCACAGTGACATTATTAAATGCCCGAACTTTGAGCCGTGCCCTAAATCCAATAGAAAGTGTGTACCATGAAATTTAATTCTCTCCTTATTTAGGACACATAGAACACAGTATGTAGGTATGAGTGTGTGTGTTTTATATATATATATATGTGTGTGTGTGTGTGTGTGTGTGTATATATGTATGTATTTATGTATGTATGTATATATGTATATGTGTGTGTGTGTATATATACACACAGCTGTTTTACCTATAGTACTGTGCAAAAGTCTTGGGCACATACAAAAAGCAAAAGATGCTTTTGAAAACATTTCTGCATAAATTATTGCTCTTTATATCTGCTTCTATAAAGAGCAATAAAGAGCAATAAAGAGTAATAAATTAAACAGTCAATATTTGGAGTGAAAACTCATTGCTTAAAATCAGGTGTTTTGGACACAGATTTGTGCGGTTTTATAAGAAAACAGCTGTTAGGTTTTACTGAGCATGCTGGAGAATATATATATATATATATATATATAAAATGTGTGTGTGTATGCATATATGGTACATACAACATACAACTAGGCTCAGGGATTGTAATGTTAAAAAGTTATATTTATACTGAATATTTAATAGATTCTAATAACGACTGCCTTTATAAATATTAAGTTTGAAAATGATCAAGTCACAATTGTGAAATTAATCTTAGTTTAGTGCTCTACCAGGACATGATGAGAGTTCCTTTAAATGTTTTCTCAATTTTCTTTAAAGAGAAACGTATTAGGGAAATTCCCCATGATGTGTAATAATTATTAGGGCTACGGGATATTCTTGCTATACATTTACAGAACACATTAAAATTTTTCCTTAAATTTGTTTTAATATCATAGGTCAAATAATTTTTTTTGAGCAAAGTCTTTATTCACTCTGTGTTCTCATAAAAAAATTAGGGTTATATCTGTAATATCTAAAAATACCCTACTTTGAAGGCTTCACAAACTTTAAGCAAAACTAGATGACAGAATCAGTTTATCAGCAAAATAAATATTTTCCAAGCACACATTTTCAATAAATCATTTATTACTTCCAATAACTACTGGTGCACATGGCCGTTTGGTGATGCAAGAGTATTAGTGTAATTTTCCCTTGAAAATGATAACAGCCCATGAATACCCCTGATGGAATTGCTTCGAGATGACTGAATATCACTTTTTGTCCCTTGGACCAATTCTCCTTGGTTTTAATTGACCACAAACAAATTACACTTGGTGGTGAATGCATGCAGTAATATCCTCTTGCCTGGCCTGCTGGAAGAGATATGGATTGGTTTGTTCATGAAAGGAAGAAAAGGAGGAGAGCAAAAACTTTCTGCACGATTTGATGTCTGAAAGCAGTGATGCAGCGATTTAACCAGAGCATTAATGAAAAAGAAAATCATAATTCAAACTTACATTTAAACACAAAATATAATTGGACTTTTTTTTTTTTTTTTAAACAGAGAAGCTCTTTTGTACAATTATGATTAAAGGAAAATTAATTGTATGAAAATGTCTTCGCAGATATAGAAAATTAGATTGACCAAGGCTCGGGCTGCGTTCTAAAAATATTGCATATGGGATCGATCTTTTTCCTTTCCTCCTTTCTCCCTTCATTATTAAGGTCCAAATCTAACTATGTTAATTTTATCTGAAATTACAGTGAACCATGCAGGCGTGGAAGTCGGAATTAGCCTAAAGATGTTTCATTTACAAAGACAGAAACACTTTGTCAGGGAGTGATTGTTTGGAAGCATTATCTCCACCACGTTTTAATTGCTTTGGAAGTGAAATTAACAGAATTAGAAAAATTGCCTTTGCCTTTTTCTACAAGGCGCTTTATTCACGGGTATTGTTGCGTGCTTTGTATAGATTATAGGCCTCTTTGTTTGAGGAGTGTAAATATATACGCCTCCAGTCACGGCTTTAGTTCTGAACAATCCCCTCTCCGTTTGACAGAGTGAAAATTAATTTACAAACACTTGTCAAAAATGGTCTTTTTCTTATACACAGAGTGTCCGCACAGCCCTTCATAAACTAGGAATGTAGAGGAATGTTATATTTTTTAAATCTTTTTTGCTCTTCACCCTCCAGATCTGGGCTGAAGGATGGATTAATATTCAGTCAGTGTACATACTTGAAGGTGTGATGTGATTTTGGGTTTTTAATGAAATAAAATGTTCCTCTCTATTGAAGGAATGTGTTTTACTCTCAATTAGTCTAAAGTACGTACACTGTAATAAACAATTTTTTTTATTAACTGCATTACATTTTTTTAATTGAGTAGGATTATCAACACATTTAGAATTTGTATTATTAATTTGATTGCTATAGATGCTGTCAGTTGAAGAAAAGTTAGGAAAAAGCATTATCATCATTGCCAACTGTGACACTTGACACTGAATTAATCATTTTTAAGTGTCTCTTATAACATTTACGTCCATTTAGCTGGTGTTCAGAAGCTCTGGGATTTCCATCCAATTAAACCTTTAAGGGAATTGGGGTTGGAATTTAATGAGGGTTTTCCTCCTATAATGAATCGCAGTATAAGCTTATATTTATAGCCACCCCTCAGTGCTCCATAATCATTAACGCTGGCTATTTGTATAACTTAAATCTCTCAGTGCACAGACTGACTCCCTGCCTTTTACATGATACACCTGTATTAATGATTCAGTGGTAATTGTTTTTGTCGTCTCTATGATGATTATCTATATTTCATGATTAATAGCTCGATATATACGCCGAGTGTGTTCATGTGTTGTGTACACTCATTCTCAATCTCACTGTCTGTAGGCTCTATTGGGGATCTTGATGCAGGAGAAGACAATCCACCTGATGATGTCAGTCTCTCAGGGGAAGAGGCTGGAGCCTCGGACCAGGATGACTCGGCGGAGTGCGACGAGTCCAGTCCCTCCTTTGCGCCTCTTTATAATGAAGGTAAAAAGACCATTATCGAATCAAGCGATTTTGCCCTCATCACCTCAATTATTCTAAAATGATACTTTTTGCTTTGAAGTCTCAGCCTTCCGTGTCCACATGGAGTGAGTTGTGGAGTGATGAATAAATAAATAAATAAAAAATAGTAACTGACGGTAATCAGACCTGCCCTCTCGTCAGACTCATTAAACCTGCCCCTGTGGTATCTGTATGTCTGACTGGGATCGATTTAAGTTCGTAACCGGTGGAGTCCGTTTTAATGAGAGGATTCACAGCAGTGCATTAGGAGCAGCAAGTCAGAATGTAACACTATGGATCACTTTACATTGTTCTTTGTAGAAACGGTGTAGAAGAAGCATTTTGTTACCTGAAGTGATAGCATATCTACAGTATGATCTTTTTTTTTTTTTCTTCTTCATGTTATGAGTGCAGCAGTCAGAAACCCTGTGTATCCTGCCTGTCCCTGTTCACTTCCCATTCTCCCTATTTTTGTTAGTCTTAATTCAGACAGTACATTCAGAGATAAAAAGTAGTTTTTCTTTTTTTTAAACTGGAAAATTCCTGTTTTTGTGCAATTTTGTGGTACGAGTGATAAGAGCCTGTTTGTTGGCTGTTTCTGATAAAAGCATGGAAACTTTGTCAGGTGCTAATCAGCAGTAGATTAGAGATTATTCTCATGTGTGAGCGTATGTGTCTGTTTTTTGTTAAAAAAAAAAAAAAATTTTTAGGAATATATGAGTAATGCAGTCACCCTGAGCGGACATTGTGCATTTACATGAGATGATTGTGATGGAGGGACGTTTATATTTTAAAATTGGACTTTTCTATATGCTTTAATTAATCGTGAAAGGAAAAAGAGAAAAAGGCCATGTGACCATATTCTGCATCTCTTTCTATATCTCACTCTATCTCTCTTTTTGAGCTCCTCTGTTGCCCGGTGCTGCTATTATCAGGCTTCTGTAAATCAGCCGTGTTTGACGAACCTGCTCTTTCAACCTGCGATCAATACCAGGTCTTTATCAGGCCAGCACTGGCTAATAAAGGCCAGCGCTCTTATCCACCATCTGGGAGGGAAAGACACAGGCGATAACCACTTGATAACCACCCTAGGAAAAAAAAAAACATTTAACCAGTCACAGGATACATAATGCTGTACACCATCTATTAACAGCATCGCTATTATACCGATCATAGGACCACATAGGGGATGTGCCGAATTTTGAAATGATGATGATGATATTAATGGGTCTTTGTCCACATCAGTGCAGAGGTGGGAAAGCCAAAGCAATCATGTTGAGGTCAGTGTGAGGCTAAAGCATTCCTGGAATTGTAAATCTTTTGAGATGTTAAGCTCTGTCTGCAAACATTTCAGATATGTCAGTGTATAATGCAAATTACGACCTAATACCACTGCACTCTAAAAATAAAAGTTGTAGAATAAGATAAGAGGATGTCTTAAAAAGGCTGTCTCTATTGCAAAGTTGGAACAATGTGCACAGCCATATTTTTATCCATCTGAAGAAGTAGTCGCGTCTCTGACGCGGGATATATTATACTGGTTTAGAGCTTCACCTACAAATGCCTTTGCCAAATCCATGAGTTTTTTTTTACAAAAACGTTGATTGAAGCGAACAACAACTTCCCTTAGACATAAATTAGTTGTATTTTTTTTTTTTCTCAGTACAGAGAATTGTTGGTTACCCACTTATTCAGTGTGCAAAGATTACGCTTGGTATAAAGCACAAACCAAGCATTATTCAGAGTGCCGTAGAAGTGTTTGCACACATGCACGCTATACACGCTTGTGTACTCCTTTGAGAAGAGCTTAACCCATGTTCTTGGACTATCTGAATTGTTTCAACTGTAACTAAACAGAGCAGATTTATGAGAAATGAGAGAGGATCGAGGCTGGGGAGTTGTACTGAATCTAGCTGGGTGACTTTGCCCTCCAGGTGTGACAGAGGAAGTTGCTCTTATCAGATGTATATATGTGGTTCAGTTTTTTTTTTGTGTGTGTGTGTGTGTGTGTGTGTGTGTGTGTATATATGTGTGTGTTGGAAAGAGCAGAACGGGGGGTTGAGGAGCAGGGCTGATGCCAGCGAAAGCCCCCCTTTTCCCGATACCTGCCGTCTCAGCTCTGATGATATGGGAGATAATATTGATAATATTAAATGCAATAACTGTGGCTCCAGCTCCACTATCCCAGCTGAGCACTGCAGGATAAAATCAATGTGCCATTCAATGTGATTTATAGCTGAAAATAATGGCACTGTTTAGGTTGGGAGGAGAGCAAGTCATAAGCATATGAGGCACAGGACATGTGTTTGTACATGTATTTGTGTATATAAAAGTGGTCTAGGTAAGCATGTCTTCTGGGTAAATGTGTGATTGTGAGTGTGAGTGAGATTTATTTGACAATGCAGATCTAATCTGTCTCCTATTACATTAATAATAGCAGTCACGCAGATTGACGTTTATGGCTAGTATCGATCGGTGGCTATCACCGCTTTATCGCTGTGGGAATGCGAGGGTAAACATGGTCTTTGTGCATGCGGATAAGCTTGTTTCAGGGTGGGGTGGTTGGTGTGGTGTTGGGGTGGGGGGGGGCATGAGGAAGAAAAACAGAGTTAAAGAGAAAGATGGCCCTCTGTCAGTGCTCATGAAGTATCATTAGTTTCACAGTTGGTACAGTGATACTTCAGTGTGTGTGTGGGATAGACACAAAGAATGACACAGAGAATCCTATCAGAAAGGTGATCGTTTTGATCAGAGGAGCTTACTAATCACTTCCATCAAGGACTGAGAGATGGGCACTGATGACAAGGATTTGCTTTAATGAAAGGGAGACAAACATTACCTTTAAGGCTTTTTTCACTTGGCGAATCAAAAGGAGCCGAGTGTGCGGGAAGGCATCAGGTTACTGGTGTATGAGGACTTTTATTTAAACTGTCTTTGATCATTAGACAGGAGCCGGCACACCCGTAAAAGCACCTCTGTGCAGTCCAACATGCCCTTAGAATAAAGTCATTTTAAAATGGTTGTAAACGTTTTTTTTTTTTTTGTGCTTTTTTTTTTTTTTTTTTAAACAGAGCCCAGAACACACGAGTCTCCAGACACGCCAGACATCGATGAGGAGGATGAGAAAGGCTGGAAAGCCAGCGATGAGGAAGACCAGCAGATGGAGGAGGAGGAGGAGGCGGAGGAGGAAGTGGAGCCAAAGTGGAATGGGCCAGGTTAGTGTCGCCACTCGTTTGCTTAGACCAGTCTGTCTTTTATTGCCATCTGAATGCTGTATGAGTCACAGTCTTCAGTTTCTTCTGTACAGCAGTTATTGCGTACAGTCTCCAGAATGTCCTAATGTCATAGGTGGAGTTGTCATAAAGTAATAACTCTTTTTCAGAATGTTTTTTATTTGAACAGTAGTTGACCTGTCAGGTTTTTAGCACAACTTATTATCAGTGATGAGAAGCTGTAGTAGAAGTAAAATAGCTCAGATCAGTCAGCTCAGAACAATCTAGACAGGTGAAATTGACAGGTGACTAGACAGGTGGGGGAGAAAAAAAAGTTAGTTTCTCTTGCGTCACCTGACTTTATACTGCCTCCCCAACCTCAACACAAACAAACTGGTCAATACTTAAACTACTTTAGCGTATTCTGGCCAAGTCATACTATTTGCATGGGGATTTTTATAGCGTTTATTAGCTTGCTAATAAAATAGAATAAATCAAAACCACATAAAAATAAAATGTTTTTTTTTCTTTCTTTTTTTTTCATTTTACCCCTCGCCCCGCAGCCCCCCATTGCAATTCCCACAGTTTGAAAACCTCAGCCCTAGGCTAATACATGTTCATGGATTAAAGATCTCCATCACCAAGATGGACTTCTGCCATATCAGTCATGTAGTGGCTCTATTTGAGATTTTCACATAATGTGTAGAACATTTTTTTTTCTGCTGAATTTTAAAACCCGTAATTCTTCAGTAGGTTTTTAGGTTTAGTAGAGAAGCTCAATCAGAGGTTCAGATAATGCTGATATGGTTCCAGTGTTTGAAGGATGCTCTAAAAATGTAATGCGGTAACACAGTAATGCAGAACCTATATAAATAATGGTTCTTTTGGTTTTCTAGTCTTTTCTAGAAATCATCTACATGCCCAAAAAGCAAAAAAGACGGGAAGAACATGTTAATAAAATCAAAGATGTGTTGGAGGCTGGGTTGAATTGTCTGATCTTCTGTATGTAGTCAATTAGTACAAACCCCTACTTTGTAGCTGCGCGCTATACTGTATATACCTGAGATATATTTACTACATATAACCGATCTGCCCTGTCTGTTAATGGGACGTCCAGAGCATCATACCTGACCAGATAATATTTAGGTTCAATTCATTGAATCAGTTTCATCACACCAGTTTAAATTAACATGGTGCTATGGTTGTATATTAGTTAACATAAACTGTGGACGGAAAAGAAACATATAGTGTAAATCTGTAAGTGTGCCCATATGAAACACAAAAAAAGCTGATGTATTTAATGAAGGGGCAAGTGAGTGACAAAATCACTACAAAAAGGAATGGTCCTAGGGGACCTCCTCCTTTTCTACTGTAGGTTCAGTTATAAAGATATTTTGTGGATGGAATCCTAAAATAATAAAACCTTACCCAGTGCTCAGAATGATAACTGTTTAGTCTTAAGCCTTATAAAATATGAGGGATGTTCAAGTCAAATTAGGACTTTTTGTTTGTGCAGAATATCAGAACAGTCAAGAGAGTAAAATTTTGTTTTACTTCTCTATATAATGCCCTACTACACTAATGCACTTATCCCAGTGTGTCACTAGTGTACACCGGAGCCATGATCGAACACTGGCCTCCCAGGAACTCCTTTAATGGCCTAAAAAGGTAGAAATGGCTTAGTGTGAGGTCAGGACTTTAAAGGGGATGTGGCAATAACTTCCAGCTGAGTTCCTGTAATGTGCAACTGGTGTGGTGGGCAGTATGAGGTCGTGCATTGTCCTGAAAAAACAGATCACCTTTGGTTATCAAACCCCTTCCTCATGAGAATGGCTGCAGTCGCCTCGTCATTTGCAGGTGTCTGGCCTCCTTTAAAACTTTAGAATCATAGAAATGTTTTACTGCGGCTAAGATCATACAGGTCTCATCACCGTACTGTGCTCAAAGTCTTCTTTAAATATCAATCTGCTTTATGCCTTTATTAAAGATAAATTTCATCAAGTCCTAGTTTGCCTGGAAGGCCCCCCATACATGTATATGGAATAGCGCTAACGTTTTAAGATATTGAATCAAACTCATTATTCTACTTGGTAGAATATAATGACACAAAGTTGTTTAATTTTAAGCATGTCATGAAAACTGTATGTTCATACATACAGTAGTTTACTACTGTTACAGCCCGAGTATAGTGATTTTTAACATTAGGCCTTCAGGATATATATATATTTTTTTCCCCCAACCCAAGTTATATACAGTACACCTTTTTCTGAAGCCTCCTATGAAGTTGTATGTGTTAAGCACTAAAAACACTGAGAGATTGTCACATGCTGTGTCCTTGATCAAACTTATGCAGTTATAATAACTCTGAGTATTTGATTACATTAGCAAGTGGTTAATTAGGTCCCGAAATATTTTAGATTATTTTTATTGCAGAATACAAAACTGTTTTTTTTTTTTTTTATTCTTTGTGTTGAGGATGTTTGGATTATCATGAAGTTTAATCCTGAGTGTTACAGTAATTGGAACATTTTTAATTGCTGTGTGGTTGTTACTTGATGGCCATGCTGGTGATTGGAGTGTGATAGTTTTTTTTTTCTTTTTTCGTATTCTTCTTCACAAACTAACTGCCGAGAGAGAGAGAGTGGAAGAGGGAGAGAAGGGGAGAAGAAGAGAGATAGCCCTTCTATCAGTACTAGAGCAGACGCTGCCTTTATCAGGAGCACGATTGGCAAAAGGGAAACTTTGACCGGTCTGAATTTTTCTCTTATCGTCACAACCCCCCCACAACACCAGTCTCTCCATCACTACAAACACCCCCCCCCCTTCAAATGCAAGCTCGCACTCCTTCCTTCTTGTCTTTTTTTTTTCTGTTTCCTTGAATGTCAGGAGCCAAGTGGCAGCAGGAGTCACGCTCACTCATATGTTGGTTTGTTCTCCATCACACTAACAAACCACAGAGAGTGGGACAGATAGGAATGTGGAATTTTATCAAATTGCATTAGCACATGTAGATGCAGTCTGGGTTTGAGGGATGTGTAAGAGAAGACCCAGACCCGTGCCATGATGTCACTTCCTGTTAAATTATTTCTTTACATTTGAACTCGAAGGCCAAGAAATCGAGGCCACAGCTTTATCCTATCGAAGCCTTTTAACTAGAGTTATGCTAATTAAAAGACTGATTGTTTACATTTTATATTTCAAAAGTCTTCTGTGAGTTTGAATATCAATTAATTAATGAAGTCAGTCAGTTAACTTCACTTACTGTCTTGTCATGGTCAGGGTGGTGTTGTATCCGGAGTCTGTCCCAGGAACACTGGGTGTGAATCAGAAATATACTCTGGATGGGGCAAACTTGCATATACACCTTCACACATTTATTTAACTGAGGGCAATTTTGAAGTGTTTTTGAAGGTGCAATTGAACCTGGAATCACCCACAGACACATGAAGACAAAAATAATAATAGTAATTAGAAAACATAGTAGTCTGTGGTTTATTAACCCTGTAGCTACTCGTCAATTTAGCTTCATGTGGGTGAATTTCCAACCTGAAATCAGGAACCTTGGTCTTATGAGCCAATAGAAAACTAGCGGACATGACTGTGGTCAAAGAACGAATGAGCTGCTGATTATTAAGTAGCGGTCACACCTGAGTTTCACCTCGCTATTTTTATTTTTATGGCTGCTTGGTAGCACAGTATGTTAGGAAAATTCATGCTGCTGATGGGTGCAACTTTATGGTACACTGGCATCCGTTAATCTGCACTCTGCAGAAATAGGTCTGGGTGGATCTCAGTATGACAACACAAATGTAAATGGGATAACAGCATATTAGAAGGTAGATTGTGCTGTTTTATGTGTTTTTGTAAAAAAAAAAAAAAAAAAAAGCAGGTATTTAACATTTTAGTAGCAACAAATCATTCAGTATTAAAGGTGCAGGGTAAGATCCATCACCATTTGTTCATTTTTCAGTTTATATGTTAGAATTGTTCCTGTTTTTGAGTATAGGTTTTTGGATTTGTTTGATATTCTCCTTTCACTTACTGTATTACTGTATATTGCTGTATAAAAGTTGTTCTTCGCTCTTTCAGATTTAGCCAGAGTAATACAGCTTGTAAATATTGTAAAGCAATGTCACTGTAAGGCCATATTGCTAATAAACAGTTCTCTTAAAAGTCATGTAATTTCTGTTAGGTTCGGTCATTAAAGTCTCCATTAAATGGCTTCAGAGCCATGATTTGATTCTGATCAAGCAGGAAGTCGAAGTGAATCTGTGATGATGTGCCTGTAACACTTACGTTTATGCCACACCCGTTATGCCTGCTTAGCAAACTACTGTAGCTAAATATGAAATGCAGTGACATATGGACAAATGGAGGATTTCTCACCCTTGTCCTCACTGATGCCTGTCGACTTTAAAATAAATGATATTCTGGATAATTAGTGTAGCCATGTGTTTCTGGAGTTATGCTTTATACGTTTAAGTTGAGGTTAACTGTTAGTGGAGCTGATGGTGATGGAGAACTGCAGGCTCATCACCAAGAGACGTCTGATGTCATCTGATAGAGAGGTGCTGTCAGTATATAAAAAGTTTTCTGCCACTTTGAGGTAGTGAGACATTTTGGCAATGAAAATTCCCAAAATGAAACCATACAGCCGAAAAAAAATGCATAGATGAACCATATTTGCTGCTAAAACCCTGCTACCGTAGATACCTTCTAAAGTGCATTTACAGTAAGTGCACTAGTACTAGTCTTGTGCATGAACACAAGCCTAGTACACAACTGTACTCTAACGTTACCCTAAAGGACAATGTTTAGAGGACTGTGGTGAGTTAGGGTGCTTCTGTAAACCTATTTTCCTATCTGGAGTCAAGGTAAGAGAAAATATCCAGAAATGGTTATTCTGTAATAGTTATTGTCCTTGAATGAGATCATAACTGCAGGTGTCATAGTTACCAAAGAGATAAGATAGGATCTTACAGTTAGGACGTTTCTATAATATAGCTCCAGAGGTATTAATGATCAACATCTACTTTTTTTGTTGAACAGGTTATTCATATTTATTTATATTTGATCCCTGTTCATGCAATATTAATCCCTTTAACGAAAATATTGTACACTATAGAATGTGTTATTGTATTACAGTATGAGCAAGAAGCAAACACTGTGGTGTCATCAGTTATCCAGTTTTAAAAAGGCGAAATCAAGAGTGCTGGTGATGGTTTATGAGTTTGGTTAACTGCTGCCGTATCTTTGTAGTAATGCCATTTATTGGGTGGAGTCGTATTAAATGGAATGATAGGTGGTGGTTAGGCTCAAGTGTCACAATTTGATAGGGCGGAGCGGCGTTTTTAATCTATAACGTGTCCTGCTGCATGATATGCAAAATAAATTATGAAGAAAATATTATCTTCGGAATGACCTTGCTGGCTGGAGGGTTTGATATTTTCCTCTGTGCTTAAAATTCTTGATATGCAAATGACCATTGAAGTAATCCCTTCTAGCTGCCTGCCTGTCACTCTGCTCTTCTGCTCTCTCTCTCTCTCTCTCTCTCTCTCTCTCTCTCTCTCTCTAAATGTCTGTCTCTCTAACTGTCTGTCTGCACTATGCTACACGCACATATGTGTATGTATATGCTCGCGCACACACACTTTCTTATCCACCCAGTAATTTAAATTACAGCATAAACCATGATAATAGGAGCTATAATAATGATTATTCGTATTTACCCAGTGCTGGTGTTGATCATATTTAATTCTAGCAGATCAAGGGAAGCTGTGTATGCGCATTATCAATGGCATTTAAACGCTGATAAATTATTTGGCCGAGTTGGCATTAACGAGTGGTCTGGAGGCGGCCTGATAGGTGCCGAGGTGCAGTCCAGGTTTTCCACTGTCAGCAGACACGCCGGCAAATCTGCATAGGTTTCCTGAAGAGTCCTGAGCTCTGGCAAATTGAAAACATATCAGGAGCGTGCAGGGCGACGAGGAGGGGAGGGAAGAGAAGAGGGGGAGCAAGAAGAGAAGGGAAAAGAGTGATCTGAGAATTGGAAATTATTAAACCAAATTTTGCCTTATGTAATGGCTTGTGTAATGTCTTTTTTCCCCTCTCACTTTTTATGTAGTAAAAGCATAAATATTGTAAAGATGAGTTAGCAAAAAAATGATTATACGGGAGCAGTAATTAGCAATTTATTTGTGATTAATTTTTATGCTAATGAGCAAGTAAACTGAAAAATATCTGTTTCTGTCAACTGTTAATAGTTTTCCCTTTAATTTAGATCATGAGTAGGAATGACATCCCAGCAAGTGTTTAATGAACATATTCGGATCGTTCTCAGAGAGACAATAGGGAAAGTAGTGTGTAGCCTTTATCTCGCTCAGTCTAAAACACTTGACTGAGAAAGCAGAATGCGCTGGAGTGTCATTTTAGTCTTCCTCCTGTCTCTATTGTTTCTCAGTTGAAATGCTGCGCTTCAGATCTCTACACCGCACCGTGCAAATACAATGTCCAATCCCGCTCCACATTTCAAAGCCAAATCACACACCTCCTACATCAGCTTATTTCAGTCTGCCATCATTTCACAAGAACACAAGGACACGAGTGGAAAAGAGCTTTTCCTTGTGTTTGCAGCTGTTTGACTCTCTATGGAGCTGCAATTTTTTTTTTTTACAATGCTATTGTTCATGGAAGGAACCGAACAATAGCAGCCGTGCCTTTTCTTGAATAAGACATAATTATCCTTAGCTCCTTGTCCTCATTTGACCTTACTGTGGAAGGCTTGATCACTGTAGGCTGATCAACATTAAAGACTCAAGCACTATTCAACAACTCTTTGAATATAAAAAAAAAGGTATTTGTGCAAATTCTGCATTAAACTTTTACACTGGAAATGTGATTATCGGTATTAGTTTTCTATTTAAAGAAGAGGCCGGTATTATTAGAAAGTAAAGGAATAATTTTATCACAATCTTTTGTGAAAAGCTGTGTGGTATGATTGAGATCATTTGAGGTGGGTGGGGAAAAAAAAAAGTTTAAAAAGAAAAGGAGTGCATATGAGTTCACAGTATTTTTTTCCTTCATGTTGCTGCTTTTTAATGGTTGTGTGGGTGGGAATCTGTCTTGTTAAAAAAAAAAAAAAAAAAAATATATATATATATATATATATATATATGTGT
>JAOVVA010000037.1:25666225-25709435 GCA_028565275.1 Leiocassis micropogon
TATCTATATATCTATATCTATATATATCTATATATATATATATATATTTATATATCTCTAAAAGGAGAGAACCAGTGTTCCATAGAGGCCTATGGGAAGTTTTATGATTTTCAGTTAGTTGTCAGGTTTATCATCTCTTTCTCTTCAATCTGTCTTTATTTCTTCCTGAGAGGTGGCTGTGGTTGTGCAGTGGTATGATGGGCTCAGACGGAGCTGTTATCTGGGCTTGAACAGAGGCGGCTCAACGTCAGACCGTTAACCCCCGTCCCTTTTTCCTTGCTTCTCCTGTGAACAAGCATGCCACACACCACACCGCACCGCACCACACCACACATACCGTCCCTACCCCAAAACCTGGCATCGTTGCTGTCTCACCCCACAGCTCAGGTCAATCTGTAATCTCTCTCTCTCTCTCTCTCTCTCTCTCTCTCTTTCTCTTTCTCTGCATGTTTTGATCTCCTCTTTTCCTCTTTACCTATTTGAAAAAAGCACTTCAGTCTTGGAAACACTATTTAGTAGTGATTAAACTTTAATGTACTGTTATGTTATTAAAAGTGTTTACTTACTGTAAATGAGCTTGAATGGAAATGTCTGTATGAAAGATTTGCCTGAATAAACTAAATGAGAAACATTTTTTATGCAATTAGTATTTTAAATTTAAAGCCCCTTAATTAATTATATTTTTTTCTCATAAGAAAAAAATATAATTAATTAATTAAATTATTATTCTTTTTTTTTTAAGATTTAGTTTTTATGCTGGTCTGTGTACTGTATCTGTACTACATTGTACACTACATGTACTACCTTTCAGTTATAATTGAATATTAAATTAGTTATGAGTACTATCTGTATGGTATGATTGAGGGTATGATTTAATAATATATATTTTTACTTAGATGGTTGCATAGTGTTGTAGTGGAAAACACTGTGGCCTTGCATCTCCAGGGTTGAGGGTTCAAGTCCTGATTTCGGGTCTGTGTATGGAGTTTGCATGTTGTCCCTTTGCTTAGTGGGTTTCTCTAGGTTCACTGGTTTTCTCCCACAATCCAAAGACTTGCAGATTAGGATAATTGGTGATTTCAAATTGTCCATAGTGTGCGTGTGCTTGTTCCCTGTGATGGATTGTCAACCTGTCCAAGCGCCCGAAGTCCCAGGAGATATGCTCCAGGTCTCCCGTGACCCTGTACAGGATAAGCAGTATAGAAGATGAATGAGAGAGATGTATTGTAGTGATTATAGACATCACGCAGTAAAATGTGTTAACCATTCGATTTGGGTGATCGATCTTTCATTATGCTCATGTAATTTCAGTCGGGTTTGGAAAGTTTAGAATGCTTAAAGTTGCCATGAAATAGTTTCATAGCTGTTAAAGCATTTAATGATGTCCATTCTCTGCAAATTGAAAAACACCGGCCAAAAGAACCCCAAAAAAACACACGAATGTCTGTCCACTGCTAACAAGCTACTATTAGAACCCAGTGCAAACTAGGGGTCAGGGTTTATTGTTAGGGTTCTTTGGTTATCTCTTGAGGTAGAAAAGTAGTAAGAAAGGGTGTAGAGTGTCTCATTTATCCAATGAAACCTTACATGAACCAAGTGCAAGCAACATAACTGGCATTTCACCATACTGTACATCTGTATGTTTATGTAGTAAAAATGTCTTTGCTTTTTTTGATTCAAGCATTGCACTGATACTAAGGGTGCCATCAAGACTGATTTTGACATTTTTCCACAATTTGGTGGTAAAATAGTTAAAGTAAATCATTATTTACTGTTTTTGGCATCTGTTCCACACACACCTGCGTTGTAGTGTAAGCGCGGTTGGTTGTGGGATGAAAGTGGTTGAAAGTAAAGTGTAACGACAGTTTAATATATGTCACAGGAAACGCCTTGAGAGTTTGGTGTGAGTTGATTTGTGTGTTTGAGAAGCTTGCCTTGTGTGAACGATGTATCCGTGTACAGTACATACATCGTTCACACAATGATTGAAAAGTTAGGAAACATGCCCTTATCCCCTTACTCTTATCCCCAGCTCCTGCTCCGTGTGTGACACTGGTGTCGTGCTGATGATTGAGAGGTGTGGTGTGTAATCTAGAGCAGCGTTTATCACACCGCCTGCACCATGTGACCTGGATACTGCTACTTCGATCGCCATCCTATCAGATGCCTGAGCCTTTCTGCCACTTCCTGTCCTTTCTTGCTCCAGAGTCAAACTTTAAAATGTAGTTTGGCTTTGCTCCTTGCAGCCTTCTATCTCTCCTCCACCAACTTCCCATTCTGCTGTGTGTATGTTTGTGTGTGGGTGTGTGCGCGCTCAAGAGACACAGCCATCAGTCTTAGTATGTATCTGGCAAGCACAAGAATGTGGTCGTGAGGAGTTGGGATATATACATAGTGTATGTGCAGCGTATAAGGCTAACAGTCCATTATTGTGTGATATTTAAGCAGATTAATGATCCATGGTTAATAGAAAGTAGACAAGCTGAATATGTGGAAATGCAGAAAAGGATTGGAATCCCATTAAACACCTTTAGGATGAACTGGAATATTTATTGCACCCCAAGCCTCATCATCTGATCTCATCAGTGCTCTTGTGCAGGAATGAGCACAAATCCCCAGAGTCCAACTTTAAATTGTAGTGGAAAGCCTTCTCAGAAGAGTGAAAGCTGTTTTACAAGTATGAGAAGGTGATTTTACTTTATAGTTAAACAAGCATCAGTGATGTTTTTTTTTGTTTGTTTTTTTGTTTAAAGGGTTTTAAGAGTTTTAACTTTAAAATTGTGAACATATTGTGAAACATATTGAAATTGGAAATATTAAAATTGGAAACGTATTGTGCGCTGAGTACACGCACTTTAACACACTTTGAATTTGGTGTTCTGGATACATGGCATCACTACTTGTATTCCATTACAACCTTGATTATTAACAGAATCCGGTTAATTCAGGTTAAAAAACAGGAGAATAATTACGGGTGTATTTCTCCTTAAATATTTCTCCTAATTTTCCAAGGATGTGACACCACTTAAAGTTTGACATAAAGTCTTGAGTTAACGCAGCGTGCATTTATCTTCCAAAAAATACCCTATAGCAGTAACCAAGTCACTACCCACTGAAGACGTGATGCTTTTAAAAGCACTCTAAAAGGACAACGCGAAAAATAGTAAACCGTGTTTTGTTCCTATTGTTCCATGCTGTCCCTCTTTGTCAGCCACTTCTGCCGATTACTCATCTAAAACCATTTTTAATTAGTGACAGTGTTGTATCTGTATTTTTCTGTTAATTATAAAAATCAAGAGCTGTAGCGTAGACACAGAATGATACTTTTTCCTTTTTTTCCCCCCTATAAAATCTAAATTCACTTGACACTATCATTTAAACGACCTATTTAAAGCCAAGAGTCGCTAAAGTAGACATGAAATAATTATTGAATTAATTATCAAAGTCACATACCGTACAATTAATTTAGTGCTTTTGCCGGAGTCTTTTTTTCCCCCTCCTGCTTATGCACCGAGAATGTCAAGAAACATTTTCTAATTAATTTATGTGTGATAATCAGGAGGAGTTACTGGAAGGTCTCTTTCAATTTATGAGAGGGTAACAGTGGTAGAGGACAGAGAAAGCAAGACTTAGCGCGCGCGCGCGCACACACACACACACACACACACACACACACAGGCAAGTCTTACACATATATGTAGGTTAGCAGTTAGACCTAAATAATTAAAAGCATGTGAAATTCCACACTCACACAATTTTCTAAAGCATGTTTAACCTGTCAGTTAATTTATTTTTTTTATTTTTTTTTTTTTTTACCTTGAGACAGACACATTAAGCGAAAAAGAATAGCACAACCTAATGACCATGCATAAATTAAGACAACATGCATAACAGTGATAGGCTTCAATCTGGCTTTTTTTTTTCTATGCTGAGAGAAAATGTATTTCTGGCTTCATTATTTAGAGCTGCATTGTTTTTCAAGAGTCTGTACAGTATGTCTGAAAGGAAAAAGATCCTGTGGTATCCAAATTCTGTCCGAGGACATTTTTTCCTTAACAAACACCACACACTTTGCAGGAAATCAATTATGATTAGTGATGTGAAATGTAAGAAATGTTTTAAAGTGGATCACAGAGCAGAGTTAACATATCTTATCCTGTTATTTAATTTATAAAACGGCCAGTACGTATATAATTAAGTCATATTTTTAGACAAAACTATCATATATTTCTTCAGTCATAACTTGACGTTTCCTCAGACTTGCCTGCCCGCTTCTCAGCATTCATCCTCAGCAGAGAGAAGTAGAGACAATAATGTGAAATGTCTACAGTAATGTCTCTGTCATTACATCCTCACTTTCCACACACCCTGTATCACAGAATAATTTCCAGTGTCACAGTGTACAGCCAGAACCTTCTTAATCCAGGTTGACTAACTACATAAATAGCGTCTTCAGTATGACCAAGAGGTTAACAATTAAAATAAAAAAAGGCAAAAATAATTAACAATGTATAAAAATATTATTATCTTTATCATTTATATTTTTTTCTTGTGTGTATAAGCAAGCCAAAGCACACCAAGCACATTTCTGTTTCTAAGTGGCATCACGATATGATTTTTTTATTTATAAATAAATTCTATGTTAACAAGCTCTCCAACGCACTCTCCAACGCACTGAGTTCTGTTACCATAATTTTGCCAAATCCTTTAAATGAGTATGTGACTCATGTCGCCCCCTTTTGGTAACACTCACAGTACATTTTAAAAACACCGGAGAAGATAATCTAGTAAAATGTTTTTCTCATCACAGATTGTGAGGATGTCCATCTCCGTGCCACTTCATAGCTACTTTCTTTTCTCTCCCTATCGCATTTTGAACATGCAGATTGCAGAATCCCTATTTGTTTCCTAAAGTCACCGAACCATTTCTGCTTTTTATTTGTGTGTCGAGTTTATCATTTTTCCCGCTCACATATTGGCTCTTCTGCATGTTTGGCATGTGCTCTTTTCCAGGCCTTGTGCTGGGCTGAAAAAGGTTCAGAAGTACAGTTAAGATAAATTAGTTGTGTAAACAGTAGTAAATGTCAATGATAAAGTTCTGTTGAAGCTCATCTGCGTGGCAGCGCAGGTGTCTTATCTCTCTCTGGCAATAGACGGCAAAATGGAAATGATGCCATGATGGTGAATGTGCAGTGCTGATCCCAGAAATTTTTATTTTTTCAAACTGAATGTTTTGACTCTGCTTAAGATATATGTGTGTGTGTGTGTGTGTATAGGATGGGGAGGGCAGGGTGGTGAGGGTCACTCACCACCCTGTGAGAATATTATTCTTATGTGAGAATAAGCGACTAAAATCGGATAGTTGGATAATCCGAAATGCAAAATAGCTCAAGATGCCTTTTGACTTAACATGTCAGTTTGAACTGTACATATGAATTTAAAATGCTTTTAGATTTTTTTTAATTTTTTATCTTCATTCTTTAACTTATTGAGGATGCATATACAAGCACACACTTCCAAAACACTGGATATAAAAGCAGTGGGTCTCTTGCTAAGCAGAGGTTAAACCCCACTTATTAGTGCGGGGTCGGAGTGCGTCTCAGATAAAGATTTCCTGTTGTACTTTGTCAAAAAATCAATACCTGCACAGTGATCCGCTCATTTGATATCAACAATAGTCTTTAAAAAAAAAATAAAAATCAATTAGTCGTGATAGGGAGGATCATGTAGCCAGAGGAGGACAGGGACCGCATCAGTAAGTTGGAGATGTTCAAGCATGCTCTTTAATGTAGTCAATATTTTATTTAAAAAATTATAGTTCAAGTGTGATAATCTTGTGTCATTTTATTTAGGTTATATAGGTTTTGTGGTGCAGCAGACAGTGAATAATTCTTCATTTCTCTTGTTTGGACAGTCATGCTGCCAAGGATTTACTGTGGATTTAATTTCACCTCCAGGCTCCCCACAATGCTGACTGCATGACTTTTAGCTTGTTTCAATCACTGTTAAGGAGCTCATGATCGGAAACAGAGAGCTGAGTTTCTGTCACATGGTTCCTGTAGGTAAAAAAAAGACGTGAAAAGATCAGCTATAGATAAAGTGCAGATTTCAGAAGCTTTTTTTTTTTCCTTCTTTTCACTAAAATAAGGTTTGTGTGTCTGAGTACAGTATGCTTATCACATTACTGTAAAAACTAATTTTGTATGGTTTTAAGTTTAAAGATCTACTGTATGATTTGAGTGGATTCTATAATTAATGAGCATATAGTGTCAAAAACTACAGAAGGTGAGAATCATGAGTGGGGGAAAAATACAGTTAAATTTGAAATAAAGTTATTATAACTTCAAAATTTCAAATGTTTTTCCACCCTACTTTTTATTCCTGATATTTAACTTACATTTACAATATAAAATATATAAGAACCTACATTTAACAATTTAACCAGTCTAAATGTAGTGGTCCTAATCCTTGTACCAACCGTGCTATGTGAACGTTTGCATGAGTCACACACTCACACACACACACACACACACACACACACACTCACAGACAGACAGGGCGGAGTTGAAAGTGAAAACGAGTGATTCTAACCTTGAACTTAAACCCGTTTTTTTTGCGAGTTCGACTCAAGTGAGGAGTAGTAAGTAAGGTACAAAAAATGTAGTTTTTGAGGAGTTACATTTGGAAAAAAAATGTTAATGTTGTTTAAGGGCAATATTAAATACATAAATATGACACTATTAATTGATTAATCATATTATATGACGCTATTAATTGATTAATCATATAATCAACTTTCGTCCCTTGATAGTTGGGGAAATATTTCAAATCCTCTATTTGTCTCTCGTCTCCTTTCCCCATCTCTCCAGGTGGCCGACATCATTACTTATTTCATTAAAGATGGAGCGTTTGTTTTATAGCAGTCAATCCATCCAGGTGCTCGAACTATTGATAAAGGTTTGTGTGGACACTGCTAGTGTGGAGCAGTATTGATAAGAGTTGTGTGGATTCATTGCTATTGATAAGGCCAGCATGCAGTTTTTGGGCATTGGTCACACAATCACATTGATAAGACTGGCGAGGTTATTGCGGGGCGTTGCTAAGGCTGGACACAGGGATGATATCAGAGCACTTGGCCAGGCATTGTGTTGGAGATCGGTGGGGTCGTGATGATAAGGACATCAGGTCTTTAGAAGTGAGGTGTTAAGGTCATTAAGCAAGAGTGAGATGTTGGGTTGGTGTTCTGGGAATGCAAATATCCTTAGTAAATATCTTTAACAGTATTTATTGGTTCTCAGCTCACTGAAACTAGTAGAACCAAATATCTTCTACAGAAAGTAAACATCTGTAAACAAATATGAGACCGAGAAAAGTCGTCTTAAAAATCTGTTGCGTTTCATGTGAGTGACTGGCTTGTGTGAGGGTTCGGCTCTGGCACTGAATGCTAAGATTTGGGCGCCCTGATAGACCATCTTGATTTCTGGGCTGCTGGGGTGATAGCAAGCCTGGACACTGGACTTTAGACTGTTGATAGCAGCACAATCTCTGATGGCTAATGACAAGCCTGGTTAATGACCAACCTTCGTCAGCATGGCCGGTCTGACCTGTTCATTTCTCTGTCATTCAGTGTCCCATCTAGATTTCTGCCTTACTCTCTCTGTCACAGTGTGTATTAACCAGGTCTGTGACACCTAGATCCAATCCCTCTGCTTCCATATTTGTTGATTTCTCTGTCTTGCCATGTTCCCTCCTTTTCTCCCTCCCAGTTTCTCCAGGTTTTGGCTGTGGGAAAACCATTTTATCAGCGTTTGTCTGTTGTTCTCTGGTGGGGATAGATACAGGGAAGATAGATGAGTGTTTTGACATGGAGAGTGTTGGACAAACACTCTTATCATCCTCTGCACTTTAGGCCGACCCCTGAAAGTGAGACTGAACCATAGAGGGACCTGCAGGGGAGTGTGTGTACATGTGCGGTGTGTGAGTCGGGGGCCTTAGCATAAAAGAGCAGTTGTAGGATTAATTGGTTGAAATTTAAGTGGCACTCATGCCTTATAGAATTGGACATGCAAAAGAAGTATGTTAACTGAGGAAGCCTACTGGGCTTTGATATAGTCTTTTACTTGTAGCTTGACTGTTCTTTAACCATGTGTGAGACTTATCTTCTATGTGGGAGTTTTTAAGAATTGTTTCAATGTGGAGTTCTTCTCTGTTCCTCTGACAGGTTTGCATCTGTGAATCAGCAAAGCCTTGACTCCTATCCCTGTTTTACACTTATCTGTCACAGGAAGTACAAAAGTTCTTTTTGTTTTGGCCTGTTTTTTCCAAGCAGAGTCTTTATCCTTACTAAACACCAAGCTCCACCTAGTGGTCCAGACAGCAGTTGAATCTATTCTCTCAGAATTTTTCGGCAAAGATGATTTCTGAGAAAACTTCACTGAATAGATAACGTTGCCATAGTTCACCAAATACCGACAATTGAAATAAATATAAGCAGTGTAAATATTACATTAAATTTTTTGCTATAATTGTAATAACAACTTCTATAAAAGCACTAGCAAAAGCATTTGGAAAAGAAGAAAGAAAATTTGTCAGGTGATCATTGCAGTAATCCTGATGCACTTAACTCCTGTTCGGGTTGAAAGGACTGTCCCGAAGAAATAAAATTATGGCATATGGTCACATGGAAATGGAAATAACAAAATTTGCAAGTAGATTTGTTAGCCTACCATACTGTACTGCACTGTCCACTGCATAGCATTGCACAGACATTTTTATTCTTTCAGTCAAGATACTCCACTCTGTATTTGTTTATTAAAGTTACACAAGGTGAGATTAAGGCCACTTGTTTTTAATTATTCAGAAATAAGCCCATGTAAGTCAACACATACAGAAGTGTTTAGATTTGAACTTGCTTTGCTTGGTTTGGTTTGTTTCCATCTCTCACCTTAACTACAACTCCAACACAACTTCTTCCCAATTTGCTCACCTGACAATTGCTTACTACCCTTAACAAGCTCTTTTCTATTTTATGACGGGGTATAAAGCTACCACGCATCATCTCCCATGTCGCTCACCTTGAGTCACATGGTTGTCCTACGTATGCATACATACATGAGCTCACAAAAACGGGTGATTAGGTAGCGTCACTGTGATTGACAGGCCAGCTTTTCTTCAGGTGTGTGTATCAAGTACATTGAATCATATTTTTAAAGGTGCTTTTATTTCCCTGTTTTCCTCTGTGTGTGAAAACAGATGATTTGAAGCTGTGTGATGGACCAGAGGACTCTAAGGTAGTGGCTCGTAAGGACCTGTTGGTGGACACACTCTGGGGACCTTTCTCTGGCAGCATCCAGGCAGATGAAACTGCAGATGGAGTATCCAAGAAGGTAATTGGCCTGGTTCAAACAGCAAATAATTTTTTTTTACTTCTTTGAAAGGATTTGGGTATTTCTAATAAATATTTCCAACAGGAAGAGCAGTGTTAGTGTTTGGAGATCTCTTTGCATGATTTCCAAATGACTAATGTTCATGTGATGGTCACCAAGCACAGTGTATGTGTGTGTGTGTGTGTGTGTGTGTGTGTTTAGTAAGCCTCTTGTCATGTGCTCTAAATCCATCCAGTCATGTGATGCTTAGAGTTTTCTTCTGTCTGGCCAAATAGTTGAACACTGTAGCGATAACACACTGGAGACATTCCCCCTCTTTCATTATTCACACACACAAAATTATTAATGTGTATCCGGGTGTAAAGGATGACAACAAGTTAATAAATTGCATATTAACATATAAATTATAAAACACCCTGAGTATAAATACTGTAGATGTAAAAGTTATCACTGTTTAAGAGTCCTGTTCTATTAAGCAAGAAAAGAGAATAGCTGTATATGGGTATATGCAAATGGGGGTTTTGATGTCTTGTCGAATGAACTCGCCTCCTCTCTTTCTCTGAACCGTGCGGATTTGTTGGCTGAACCCTGTGTGTGATTGGCTGCTTCATCGCTCCCCCCAGACGGACGCTCCTCTTTTATCTCAGCATGGCGCCATCCTCCTGGACAACAAACCTCAATGATTGATTTCGCCTTGATAGTCTCTCATTTCTAAGATTTCATTTATTATCAGGATTTCTAGGTCCGCACCCACCCCCCCCCTCCCTCCCTCCATTTCTCCTTCCACCTTTCCTTCACCACCACCTCCTCCTCCTCTTAATCTCTTTCTCATTCCCTCCCTCCCTTCCTCAAACCTTGTTATCGAAGCGGGGCTTTGTTGATGATTTTCAGTTTGGAACTTTCGCATTCGTATTCTATCGCGTCGTCTCTCCCTCTCACACGGCACTATCTGCGAGCCGAAGGAGTGTGTATCTGGGCAAGATAACGGCCGGAGAATCTCACATTCCTGCTTCACTCTCTGTCCCTCCATATCCTCCTACTTGGCTGACCGAGGCTTAGGCTGACGGGGTCGCCAAGGGTCACGGCCGGTTCTTCTGAGCCAAGGCACTCACTCAGACTCAAACTGTACACGCGCAGTCTAAGGATTAGGCCGAACACAAGCAAGTGATAATGCACATGATGAAATCATACCCTCTTTGCTGCTCCTTTATCTAATGTTAAAAGCATGAGTTCTCAAAATATCACTGAACCATATAAGGCAGATTGTGACATTGGACAGAAATTGGACAGTTAAAGCTGCTATATCTGACAGGTTTGAAGCAGCTCTAATGTCAAATGAGGAAGTGATTGGCTTCGTGGCAACTTCAGCACCAGTGTAAGATGGCAGTCCTTACACACCATCGCTGCCAAACCTGTGTACTGTACTTTAAACACACTCTGCAAATCTGCCTTTCTTATACATTGCTCTGATAAGCCATTAGCTTTATACCGTCTGTCCAAATAACACTGTGTGGATTCCACTTCCACAAATGCACACACTTAACGATAGGTAGCAAAATGTCATCAAGAGTGAGAGGATCAGGGTAGGGGAAGGTAATAATAGAAGTTTCTTTTCCTCCAATAATGTCTTATTAAAATATCAAATAATCATTAACCGGTTTTGACAAAGAACAAGTTAATACCAGCTCTCTGTAATAGTTCGGACCTTATTTCAGTAATATAAAATACTTGCCTAATTTTTCTTATACCCAGTTGTATACCAGTGTGTTTTAAGCAAACAGCTTTGAATTGTCTTAGCAGTTTCTCACATAGAGCTTCAGCGAAAGCAACACAAGAGCTCCCTGGCAAACTTTTGTCCGAATAGGTTACTTTTTTAATAGTGTTGATGGGAATCCATGCGAATATTAATTTCCGACCAAAATTATGTTTTTCTGTGTGATGGATTGTTAAAATATAAGTTAAAAGTGAGTGAGTGTAATATGAACCATGGACAATTACTCAAGTAATATATTTAAAATGCATATATTTGGGTCCTCTTGTAAAGTTTGAGAAAGTCTTCCATTTGTGCTGATTAAATATAAAACGCCTGGATTGTAAATATGAGGCCATGGTAACAGACATGAGCCTAACCCAAACTAGAAATGACAGGGAATGCCTTGATCACACACATTACTTTGGAAACGTCCTGGCCCAGAACGAGATAAAATAACAATTCCATGTATGATGAGCAACTTCACTATACAGGTCGCTTTTGTTCCCACCGTTACGTGCTTGTTGTTTTGCCCCAACTGCTACACGAATGCACAAACGCCCAGAGGCGTGCTGGTGAAGAGTGCGGAGTTCAAAGTCTTATCACACGCCAAGCGTCTTTTCATCATGTTTTAGAAATAAGCGTCTCCCCTAATCCTCCAATAATCTCTCCAAGAGAACTGCTGGGATAAGCAGTGCCACCCACCACTTTTTAGCATATTTTTTGGAGGCTCTGCACCTTCCTTAACAACCTTCACCCCAAGAAGGGCATGCATTGGTGAGGTGCAGCCTGGTGGTACCTTAGTCTTTAAAGATGCTGCAATAATGATTGGAAGTTCAAATCCCAGCGCCATCATTCTGCCGCTTCTGGACTGTGGATCCAGGGCACTTGACCCTCATAGGGAATCGGAGCAGTCTGCCAAATACCATACATGTAAATGTATGCACACTTGGTCTTCTTCTCTGTTGCTGTCTTGTGCTCAAAATGAAGGTTTTGTTTACCGTACATTCTATCACTCAGGTTTATCTATATCAGCCAGTAGAGTGTCTCAGAGAGTCACCCCTCAGTGCCCAAGCTTTTCGCTGAAAGCGATGCATGAATACCTTCAATTATAGTTTCTCGCAATTATCTGTTCAGTGATCAAAGGAAAAGCATGCCTGGTTGGATCTGGCTGGAAAATCACATCATGTGTGGCATTGAGAGGGCATCCTGAAGAGTGCACCTACATTGAGTCTACCACTCGAGTAGCAGGACAATAGAGAGGATGCAGCACAATGTAGAGGAATGGTGAGAGGAAAAAAAGAAAGTGAAAGGCTGGAGAAAAAATCTTTCGGAGATTAAATCATAGAGAAAAGTGCCCAGAGGTGGGGAGTGGAGAGATGAGTGGCTTCATATTAAAGGTTGACCGGTATGGGTTTTTCTATGAGCGATCTTTAGAAGTTAGAGCGGCTAATGGCTCATATACTGTATCATGCCCGTTTTTCCTCCATCTGATAAAATATAATTTTAATCATAATAAATAATGCACTAATTTGTGAAACATTTTTAAGACTGCAATAATTTTTTTAATGTTAGATTTATTTTATAATTCCATTATTCCATGCCCATCATCATCATCTAATATTATTCTGTATTTGTTAGTTAGTGAGGTAGAATAATTCTATAGATTTGATAGATAGGAAGCTTCCCTCTTATTTTCTGATGTTTATTGAAGAAAGCAACATAAAAATCAACAAAAAAAGTGGAAATTGTTGGAAAAAGTGGAATCGTTTTACTTTTTTATGAACATAATTGGTTGCCCTCTGCTTCATATATGTGTAATAGTTGATGTTTTGACTGTGCTATTCCTAAAGTCTATAGTGAGAGAGGAGGAGAGATGAGAAAACATCAGAAACTCATCTCCATCAGTTTAAAAGTCTGCTTTCCAAGAGTGCCTGATTTTGTAGTCTCTTATCTCATCTTGTTCAACAGTTTTATATTTTTATGCTGTTTGCAAGGAGCTGATCAAAGTTTTTTTTTGAGAGATAAGTGATGGTTGTTCAGAGACTTGCGTGTGGTGTGTTTGTTGGTACAAGCGTTTTGTGTGTATGAACACATGTGGTTATATTTAATGTATGTATATGTGGGACAGTGAAAGTAGTAGATAAAGAGGTAGAGAGGAAAGTAAGTGTGTGTGTGTATGTGTGTGTGTGTGTGTGTGTGTGAGGCGGATGAGAGAAGCTTTCTGATTATTATCTTCCTTCCTTTTCTTCTCTGTATTTTTGGAGGATTCACACACTGACCTCTTTGTTTGGGACAGTGTGCACCCTTCTCCACCCCCCTGCTGGGAAAGAAACCATTTCCTGTAGCGGAGAGATAGAGAGAGGGGCAGACAGAGGGAGAGTGGAGGCTGAGAGAAAAGGGGTGGTGGGGGGGTGAGAAAGGGATGTGTGGAGAGATACGGGATAGGAATAGATAGTGAGAAGGAGATGGAGACAAAGAGTGTGTCGGTGCATAAAAAGAGGGCTAGGGATAGATGAGGAGTGGATTAAATGAAGAGATAAAGTGCCAGAGCATAGAAAGATGGAGAAAAAGAGAAGAAGAGAAGGGACAATGGGCCGGGTCTTGATTATACACCTCCTCCATGCGTCCAAAGTGAGGTTGAAAAAGACGTTGCTGCGAATTGTACTTGTTTAAAATCTAATTTCAATGTCATGAAGACTGTCAGTCATACTGTTTTTACTTTCATCATGGAAATTACAGTATGTCGGAATCAATGTCAGAGCACAAATACCAAATTTTGGAAACATTTTTCAAAATTGAATCTATTTTAAATGCCGCTCTAGTGAATATCTAGTCTATCTAGTGTATATCACCATGTATTTCTACAGTGTTTTTATATAGTGAATAGGGAGCAGTTTGGGATTAAGCATAATTGTGTATTGCAGAGTTAAATTTCAAACTTCAAACTAAATAAGAGATTTTTCGTGTAGGTTCCAGCCAGTGTAAGAAAACAAGCTAAACAGCAGCAACACAGACATTCCTTCCCTTGCATATAAGTAAACAAAAATGTATACTACAATTAGAGTCTGAAACAAAAATGTATACTAAAATTATATATATTTTTTTCCATGTGATTTTCGTTGCTTAAGCAACTGACACAAGTTTCACCTTTTATGGTTTATGCAATATATAGTACTATGCAAAAGTCTTGAGCTGCCCATCATTTCTTCATATTTCTTCTATAGTCTCGGGGAATAGTTCTCCAGACTCGCTGAAGGACTTTTTTTGCACTCACCAGTTTCAGAGGAATTATTATTTTTTTATTTCTTAAGCCACACAGTGACTTATGAATTATTCAAGGATGGAAAAACATTCATTCACTGGTTCAACTTAAGGTATGAACCAGTAAGAAACAGGTAGAGATTATCAGGCCTATAGATTGGTATACTGGTGGCGCTGAATGCCGAATGGTTGGAACAGATGAGAGGGGAAATGAGATTGCTGCTGAGGTTGTTACATAAACAGACAATTTTTAGATTATATCTTTAGGCACTTTGCCTAAATTGTTCCCATTTTAATAATCGAATCTATAGAATTAAATTTAATTTATTATGAAGAAATGATGGGTGTCTCAGTACTTTTGCACTGTACTGTACAAATACATAGTGTACTGCTGATGCTTGTTCTGTTAGTCATTATAATTTTATCCTTTTAAACTGTTTAAAAGCAATTAATGTTCACATCCCACATCACATCTTCCCACATGCATAAACATTTGCGTCAATTTCTTGAGGTATTACCTGGTTATAGATTCATCATTCATCCAGAACAATTTTTTTATGTCCATTTTTCTGGGTGATTCTGAGTTCCTGATTGAATTCAACAACTGCCCTTAGACTCTTCTTGCTTTTTTTTGTTTTTTTTAGTCCTCACACACTTATAAGTACTGGATAAAGTACTGGAAGTGATAGTTTGCTACGCAATCAAATAAATAGTATCTTTAAACTCTCTGGGTGAGTAAGTGTATAAGAGAAAGAAGAACACTTGTGAATGATCCTGTTTAATCTGTGAACAGGTGTGGCCATGCATGTTGAGTCAGAAGGGGTGGCTGAGCACACTGCCCTCTCCTTTTGTGCAGCACAAAGTCGAGTCGTGTTAAATGAGTCTGAAACAAATTAGCAGAAGCACGCAGCACTTATGGCACAGACGGCTCCGGCATTGGGTTTCAAATTAAAACAAAAGGAGCCCTATCTCCTTATCAGCACTAGTTCTCCATGAAATACAATACGGACCATATCTTCAGGCAAGAACAGACAGATTTAGAAAGAAACCCTTCAGCTGTCCTCCATGGCTTGCTGTCTCATCTCGCTGCCCCGACGCTTGGTGCCTTTCATCCTTGGCTTCTGTGCTGAAGAGATGTCTTTCATTTTCTCTAGTCTTTAATGTTTGGTAGGATGACAGGGATACGTGGACCAATGCAGCTGCAGGAGCAGCTGCTTAACTGGTTATGCGTAACACAAAAAAGTAAGTGTAAGGCTCCTTATACTGTCACAGGCCTTGTGGAACTACTGCCATCTAGTGTAAGTGTATCAGTAGCAGGGCCACTAGTGTCTTAAAGCACAGATTTGGCGTTATATTGTAGAAACAATTTGTCTATTCTCTCTGCTAGGATGAATATCCTCAACATTAAACATTACTGTCATTTTGCATGTGCTTTTATGCATATTTATTAAGAGAAGCTTGCAAAGGTTAATGGGCTGACTTGTGATGAGTAGATAACTGGATTGGTCTCCAAAATATCCAAAATGTCAGGTCTTGGGGTGTTGTTCATGATTTGCAGTGGTTAGCACCTATCAAAAAAAAAAAAAGTGTCGAACAACAAGTGAACCGGTGAAATGAGTGAACATGTAGAGCAAAGACTAGCTTGTCTAGTCTAATCCCACAAAAAGGCGACTGTAGCACAAATTGCTGAAAAGGTTAATGCTGACTGTGATAGAAAAGTATCAGATACACACTGAATCTCAGCTTTCTTCGTATGGGACTGCATAACTGCAGATCTGTCCAAGTGCCCATGCTGACCCCTATCTCCCACCGAAAGCACCTACAATAGGCACGTGAGCCCAGAACTTGACCATGGAGCAATGGTGGCCTGGTATGATTTTCTTTTACATCACATGGAGGGCCAGGGTGCATGCGCATCACTTCCCTGGGGCAGAGATAACACCAGGGTGCACTATGTGAAGAAGGCAAGCAGGCAGAGGTAGTGTGATGCTCTGGGCAATGTTCACTTGAGAAACCTTGGATCTTGGGATTTATATGGATCTTACTTAGACATGTACCACAGGCATAACCAGTATTGCAGACCAAGTACACCCCTTCATGGCAACATTGTTTTCAAATGCCTATGGCCTCCTTCAGCAGGACAGTGCACCCTGCCATACTGCAAAAAAACAAGTTGCCAAACAAAAATTGTTGAAGAAACATGGACAAAATGTTCATGGTGTTGACTATCCCTTCTTCAGAGGTATTGTGAATTCCATGTCTCGAAGGGTTAGAGCCATTTTGGTGGATGAATGGAAAGCTACTCAGTATTAAGTAGGTGGTTTTAATGGTGGTTATGGTGAATCAGTGTGTGTGTATGTGCATATATGTACATACAGTAAGGATGAACAGAGAACTGACTATCACATATAAACACGTTAATGTGGACATCCATTTTTCTCTTGGTTTTGTGTATTCAACTCGGTAACCATGTGCATTTGCATTTGTATAGGCATGCATGTGTAGCTTCCTTTGTGTTAGAGTTTGTCCATACCTATATATATTATGATAAGCCTTTGGGAATGACAGACAGAATGTTTGCAGAGCTCAGAACAAAGAGTGGGTAACAGACCAGATGTGTTAATCGAAATGTGTATCGACTTGTGTATATGCATTCACAGCTTTGCATGTGCAGGTCAGATCTTACTTAATTGGAGCTCTTACAGGCTTGACATATCTCCTTTCTTAACCATTCTGCTGATCATTCAGGGTTATTTGCTTTCTTTGTGAGTCTCTATCTTCCTCTAAAGGTGTTCACATTATATTTTGTATAAGCATACTGTGGGTCAGACTGTGTGTCTTTTGAAAGCAAATAGTCTGCTATTTTATTATTGTTGTAATAAATATTGTGTGCATATCTGTAGTTTATCTAAACTTGGATTTTAAAGGGCCACTTTAATCTCATTCAAGCAATAATTCTTAATATATAAATATATGGTAATGATTCCTTGTCAATATGTTTTTCTTTAAAGAGCCTGGAGTGTGATGATGTCGACTGTTGGCTCACAAAAATACCTGTGACCTCCTGCTCCTCAGAAGCAAACTGCATCATTTACAGTCAAGGTACTATAACACTCCATACAGCCAACACAACACACCACTTTTTTGACTGTAAAGGCTCAAGATCTGTGCTTATAAAAGCATTATAATTTATTCATAGTTATTAAACTATACTATGACTCTGTGTACTACATGTAAAAGAGTTTATTAAGGACAGTGATTATAAATGGTATCATTAGATCTGGTGTTTCTGTCTGTCAAAGGTCAATACATTCATCCTGGTCTACTCCAATCGCATTTTAAAGTTGAGTTTCAGCTTGGCTTTAGATGTTGAAAAATCTCATTGCCTTCAAAATGTCTGAAGCTCCTAACTGTTATGTTTGCAGGTGATGGTCTTTACTGTAAGCTGACTCAGGAGCTCTCTAGTGGAGATGCTTTAGGGGCCATCATTTCCTGGACCAGCACAGAGCAGCAGGCTGCAACCCAAACTCATAACCCCCCAGTGAAAGAGGAGCCGGTGTACCCAGCAAACCTGCCTTCTGATATCCAGCTCCTCCCACAGCAGGCTGGCATGGCTGCCATTTTGGCAACTGCAGTTGTTAACAGTGAGTCACTAATATATCAAGTTCTTTTTCACCTTTCATGGTGTGTGTGTATGTGTGAGAAAGAGAGGGAGAGATTAAGTTGAGTTTTATTAGGAGGTTTTATTATTTATATAGAATCAGGACAGAAACCATCACACCTGGGTTTACAAAAAAATAATATGAAGCAACATCAAATACTTTCAACCTACCTTTTAGTTGTACGAGCACTAGGTGGCAGTATTGTTTCAGCTGAGACAAATGAGACATGCTGGGTAGACACTGGTAGTAGAGTACAGCTATTTCTACCTCACACACACACACTTTCTCTCTCTTTCCTTTTCTCTTTCCCTTTCTCTTTCCCTCTCTTTCTCTCTCTCTTAAATTCTGCTATGGGCTGCTGAGTCGTGCAAGATGTGGGTGTGAACACATCTGTGCTGTGTTGAGTGAATAATTAATGTCAATAAATGAAGCTAAAGGTTTAAATATAATCTGTCTTATTCTTTGGCTATGTAGCATTAGCCATGTAGTAAGGAAACAGGTATTTATGGGGTGCTCTGTTCAGTATGAAATACCCCCCCCCCCTTAAGCATACCCTGACACCTGATCTGTACAATTATACACACATCTTCTCAGCCCTGTTGCCTTGGAGATTGTCAGTTTGCTTGCTCTGTTTTAAAATGTGTGTCTCATACATTGTATGTGACTTAGTGGAGCCCACACTTATGATGCATTGAAAGTGATTGTGTCATTAGTTAATATTCAGATATAAATAAAACCTGTGCAATCCACTGCCAGCAGCGAAGTGTTACCCCCCACAGGTTTTATTATAAAGCTGCATTTTATTACAAAGGGCCATTTCCAAAGACCTGATTTCTGATTTCTTTTTAGATTAAAGTAATACTAAATGCATTGAGGTAATGCTACAGATAAACACAGAAATAAAGTTTGATTTTATTGAGTCCATGATATTACCTAATTTGTGGTTACGTTCCCCAGAGGATATCTTCCCATGCAAAGACTGCGGGATTTGGTACAGAAGTGAGAGGAACCTGCAAGCTCATCTCATGTACTACTGTGCCAGCCGGCAGAAGCAAAAGCCAGCGGCTTCCCCTCCGCAGGACAAGCCCAAAGACTCCTACCCTAACGAGAGGTTGTGCCCTTTTCCCCAGTGCAACAAGAGTTGTCCCAGTGCTAGCTCACTGGAGATCCACATGAGGACACACAGTGGTAAGTCTCTCTCTCTCTCTCTTTCTGCTTTTCCCTTATTCTCGTTCAATTTCTCACACCTTCCTTTCTCGGTTACTCTCTCACTGTCCATCTCTCAGTCCATTTTTTAGTCTTTTCTGATTAGTATTCATGAATAATTCATTTCATGCATTGCTAATTTACCAGCTCACTAAGTGCCTTTCATTTACCATTTTCTAGTTTCAAAATGTGTAAGTAAAATACATTGCACATTATTTGCCTAAAATGATATGGAGGTGTGTGTGTGTCTCTTGTCCAGGTGAACGTCCATTTGTCTGTTTGATCTGCTTGTCTGCATTCACTACCAAAGCCAACTGTGAGCGGCATTTGAAGGTGCACACTGACACACTGAACGGTGTGTGTCATGGCTGTGGATTCATTTCTACAACTCGAGATATCCTCTACAGCCATCTGGTCACTAGCCACATGGTGTGTCAGCCTGGTTCTCGCAGTGAAGGCTATTCCCCCAAACTTCCAGTGGCCTCAGGTAGGTATCTCCCCTAGGCTTGTCTAATTTATGAGAGTCTCACTCTATTCTAAAAGGTAGACTAATACTGATTATGAACCAGAATAAGGCAGTTGATAATTTTTTATTTTCTGATTTAAATCTGCTTTGCCTTCACCCTACATAAATGATTTTTTTTCTTTCTTCTGTTCAACAGGCCTTAGTCCTGGAGACTCTGGTATATTGCTAAAGTGTCAAGTGTGTGGATTTTCAGCAGACACTCCTGCTCTGCTTCAGCAGCATGTTCATACTCACTTGGAAGTCAGGGTTCCTGTTGAAAGGAGTCACACACCTCGCCAAGGTAGCCCTATAACTTCAGAGCTCTCAGACTCTCAGGACCAAGAGCTATCAGTCACCATGCCCAGACCAGACTCTTCTAGCCCTGGGGCCAATGGTGGAGCAGCCACCTCCCGAGGCTGTAGTTCTCCAGAGCAGGTGAAGATCAAAGAAGAGCCACAGTCTGACTCAGAGAGTGAAACAAGGGACGAAGAGCAGGATGGCAATCATAGTGCAAATGCAACAGAGCCAAGCTCACCCCATCCTACCTCTCCTGAGAGTCCCCCAGTCATAGCAGTGAAGGCAGAGCCGGCCAGTCCGACTCCAGGATCTAGTCCTGTTCACTTGGGAGCAGGGGGATCAGTGTTACCTGGTGGAGCTTTATTTCTGCCCCCTTACCTCTTTAGCCCTGAAGCTGCCATTATGCCCCAGGCGTCTGAAATCCTGGCTAAAATGTCTGAGATGGTTCATAGTAGGCTAAAGAGTGGGCAGGTCCCAACATCTGCACAAGGCTTCTACTCTACAGGCTCTCCTGGTGGTGTCATCAAGGGTGCAACATGCTTTGAGTGTGACATCACGTTCAATAACATCAACAACTATTATGCCCATAAGAGATTGTACTGCTCGGGCAGACATCATCAAGGGGAGGGATCTGGCCCGGTAACAGATGATCCAGTAACGGCAGCACCTCTTTCAAGTCATGATGCCTCTCCACAAGCAGGGCCAGGCAATTCTACATCATCAACTTCTCCTAGCTATAGTGACTCTGCTGTGGCTGCCCCAGTTACAGATACCAAGCCAACTGAGGTAAAGAGTGAGACTCCAGCACTGAAGGACACTGCATGCTCATCTTCTTCAGAAGGTGAAGGTGGAGGAGGAGGTAGGGTAAGTGAGGAGAGCCACAGCCCTGCAGAAATCAGTGGATCAGCTGAAGACCTGGAAGAGGATCCTACTCGCACTTTCTGCCAGGCCTGCAATATCCGCTTCAGCAGACATGAGAACTACATTGTCCATAAGAGATTTTACTGTGCCTCACGTCATGACCCCTCCAACCATCGCCTCTTGGCAGGCAATGTTGCCTTTGTGCCACAGCCCATTCGTACACGGAAGCGCAAAAAGATGTATGAAATTCATATGGCACGGAATGAGGCCCTTGCCAGTGCGGCTGCCCTTCCTGCTGTACCAGGCATGCCACTGAAACAAGAGTGTGCCACTGCTCACACTGGGCCACCTGTGGCCAGCATTGGTGGTTCTGCTCGCAGTTCTAGTCCAGAGGGTGATGGCCCTATTGATCTTAGCAAAAAGCCCTGCTTGCGGGAGAACTCAAGAGGACCTAACATTACAGCTTTGCCCCTCACTGACTACCATAAATGTACAGCCTGTAGTATCAGCTTTAACAGCATTGAGAATTACTTGGCTCACAAAACTTACTATTGCCCTGCCACTGCCTTGCAACCTCAAACTAGGGAGCAGCTGCATCGACTGAAGAGACCTACTTCCACTTCCCCTAAAAACCGAGTTCCTGATCTGCATCCTGACACCAAAAGCCACCAAACTGGAAAGCCTGCAGGGGTCCCTCACACCTCTGTCTTACCCAGTCTGGAGTCTACCTCTCATTCTGTGCCTGGGGTCAAAACCCCTAGCACTCCTCCTGTGATTTGTCCTTACTGCCCTCCTAATCGGGCAGTGACCTCTGATCTGGTGGAGCATTTCAGAACAGCGCATGGGCTGGTCCTTGCTACACAGCAGCAGTCTGAGGTCCAACCACCCAATGTCAGTCCAAGCAATAGTCTCAGTCCTCGCAATGGAGCGCCACTAACCCCTCCTAAACCAGGCCCCAGGCCCCAGAGGGATGGTGTAAATGGCCGGACCAGGAGGGATGCTGCCTCTCCCTCCTCTCCCCTGCTTAATGGAAGCCCTATAGCTCATCATCCTATTGGGGCTGGCTCTCCCAAAGCAGCCCCGCCTGCCCTTTCACCCACAGGCTCAATTCCACTGACTGTGTCACCTGTGTCTGATACCTTGAGAGAGTTGGGCTCACAAGGACATACCACCCCTCACTTGGTTGTTGCAGAAAAAGCTGTAAGCCACATATCCCCAACCACACCCAAAACAGTCCTTGCAACGGCATTACAAAACGGGAATACTCGCTTCTGTCGACTGTGCAACATCAAATTCAGTAGCCTATCCACTTTCATTGCACACAAAAAGTACTACTGTTCCTCCCACAGTGCTGAACATGTCAAGTGAGACTATCCTTCACACCATTTTCCTCTCTGCAAGTGCCAAGTGTCACACGTGCAAGTGGTTTTGCCCTGCTTGATACTCGACATTGTATGAAAGTGGGACTGTTACTGTCCAGGAGCTGAGGTTGATACGCCAACCTTGTTGTTTCTGCTGTTGTTACTATGGTAACTTATTGCTTATTATGGGTCACATTTATATTACACTAAATGATGAGACATGCTACATATGCACAGAAGTGTGCCAAAATGACCTAAAACTAATGTTATAATGGCCCACCACTGAGTTTAAACCCATGTATTACATCTGCTGATGGGACACCAGATCCCACATTTATTCTTATTAATTCGCTCTTTTGCTTTAATCACTCATGTACTTGATGTTGATGTTATGTTTTTACAATAGTGGCATCATGCATCATGTCCCAGACCAATTGTAGTTTTCCTGAGCCATTAATAGTCATTAATTTGGGGGCAGTTCTGTCCCCTTGAGTAACTGTATATCTCAAGTTTTTTAATTTCATGATGTACTACAATAATTTTTGTCCATACACTGAATCACCTTTATAAGAGAGAAGAAAAACAGAGTAGCTCAACAGATTCTGGTTTTGTGAAGTTACCAGCTCCAGATGAAAGATTTAAAGAAGGGAAATTTTGTTCTTAACTCTTTACTTATTTTACTTTAACAGAATACTACCTACTGTCTTTTTATGAAAAAAGAAAAAAGATTTATATTTTTGTTTCTATGTGTATATATATAAAATATTTTTTTTTCATACTGTTAATAGCAACCATTTCAAGGGTAGTTTATTGTATGTTCCTACAGTAGTTCTTAGGTATGTGTCTCTTCATGGTAATTTCTGGGACAAGGAGTACTCATGTTTTCACAGTCACCATTGCATTTACAGTATCTGGTTGGTAAGTGTTGGAATAGTGCATTATGAGTGCACTGTATTGTTTCTCAGTATTGGCTCATTGCTCGGGGTCGGAGGTTTTAAATGAGGTGGTAGAGAGCACCAGTCCATTATGAATTTTCATGAAGGTTTTGTTTAAGAGAGGTGGGATGAAGATGCCGCCTTATCTAGTTTTTAACTCCGTCACTCCACACACAGTCACCTTCACAGCCCTGTCGACCTGCTGATAAACTGTTGTCTATACCATGGTATGGACACACTACACTCACTGGCAAATCTTGAATAGTGTGTGACTATAGATTGCTGATATTTCCAATTTTAATCCAGCAGTGAAGTTTATACTTCAGAGGGGTCTAGCAAAGTAAAGATTTACTTGCAAGATTTACTTTAATTTCTGTCATAAGATGTTGAGTCACACTGAGATCCCAGTGCATGCCCATATTTCCCCTTTGTGACTCACTTTTCAGACCTTTAAAAGTATGTAATTTGAAAGTTGCAGCTTAGTGCAACCTTTACACCCTGAACAACCTTGCAAAGCCTTATTTGATGACACAAATGACTGTCAGAAACAGCTAGCAAGTGGACTTCCTTTCCGTTACTAGAGCCATTTCTGGTGTTACAAAGATAACAGACTTCTCTAGAAAGAGCAAGTGTGATTTCTCTGTGCAGTGGGTTTGAATTGGTGCTACACGAGTTGTACACCACACACAACTGTTTATTGTTCTGTTGTTTTGCCTTTGCTAACTATCACATACTTATTACCAGTGTGAAGGCCCATTTTTACCTATCTGGTTCCCGTTTTTTTATTGCACTGTGTTCTATAAAAATGCTGAATGTTTTACTTTAAGAAGCTTTTTTGTATTGTATTTAAGTTTTACAGCACTTTTCCTTGTCCAAACTTACACCTGAAGGACTAATGAAAACATTTGAATTAACAAAGTTAATTGAGGTATTTTGTGTATATTTACAAATATTGTTGAAAAAATTATTATGAATGTCATACTTTTTTTTTCTTTTTTATTGCAGTCTCTATGAAATGTTCCACTACACACTTGTCCAAACTATGCATGGGAAAAAAATAAACAGTCCTGGAGGAAATTTTAAGTGCAAAACTCTGCCCACCTGTACTTTCTTAATTTAGTCTCAGTTTACTCAGTCAGAAATATTATTTTATCAATGAAACATACATATTCTTCCCACCAGAAACCACCTAACATGATCAGTCTGAATTGTTTTGTCATTTTGGCATTTTTGGATTTATTTGTACTCAAAGTGCTTTACAACTTTAGTATGGCATAGAGGATCCTGGTGCAAGTGTGACCCAACAGTCCATTAGAAGAAGAAGAAGAAGAATATTCAATTATTTGTCACATGTACTTTACAGCACAGTGAAATGTCTTCTTCGCATATCCCAATTAGGAAACTGGGGTCAGAGCGCAGGGTCAGCCAGCTTACAGCGCGCCTAGAGCAGATAGGGTTAAGGGCCTTGCTTAATGGCTCAACAGTGACAACTTGGCGATGTTGGGGCTCGAACCCCCGACCTTCCGATCAGTAGCCCAGTAACCCACAGGCTTAACCACTGCTCCTACCGTTTGAAACTTTTGCACTTGCTTTTTGTCTTCTTTATTTTCTAACCAAAGCTTGACTGGTCTCTTCAAGGAAATATGGTGATTACAGTGGATTCAGAGTCCTACAAAAACAAAATTTTAATTGAATGCACTTTTCTAAATGAGCTCATTTTGTTCATCTTATGTTATTACAGCCTTCGAGTCTTCATTACTCAATCATCTCTCTCAATGCCACTGTTGTTTTGTCATTGCACCCATAGGCCTCTAACTGCAGTTATCAGAGTAAAAAGATTTTTTTTTTCACTTCTTAAGGCTTCAAGGCCATTCAGTTGTGCAAATAAATAGCACAGTTGGATGTCTGTACCTCTGTACTTCTCAAAAGGTAAGAAAAATCTGAGGTCAATCTGACTTGCTGGGTTTTCATGTTTTTTTTCCCCTCACAGTAAATCAAGGCCACATGCTTTCATTACTAAAATGTCTTGGAATGCAGTGATCTACGATGCTCTGAAGCTGTTTTGTGACTCTGTAAAAAAAAAAAGTGTTTATTTTTTGAAAATTGATCAGTTTAAAATAATAAAAAAATGTGTGCAAAATGAATAGCATGCTTCTGTAAAAACTTTGAGACCACTCCACATGTCAGGATTCATTTGTTATGCATTATTCAGACTAAAGGGACTGGTTATGTCCTGTTGATAAAATTAAAGTTGAAATTGAAAAGTCTTGGTAATGGCCAAGGTGCAGACATATTGTAGCCTCAAAATGTAACCCTAATCCTAGATAAAATTGATTTAGATTATCTATAATCAGTTAAAAGCCACACATTGCTCATTGCAAATTTCAGACCTTTTGGGACTCAGCAAGTGCTATTTGAATTCTTGTGTTTTCATTTATTATTATTTATTTTAAATTTATTTATTTTGTACAGTTTTAGTATAAAATATGTAGCTATATAAGAAAAAGCACACAAACATGGCCATCCATGTTTTGGAAACCATGGTTTGAACTTAATACCCTATTTGTAAAATCCCTTTTCTATCCCAGTAAGTTGTATCATCAGAACACAGTGACTTGTTTGAAATTAATAAATCAACCAACCCAAAGAAGGCATTAGGTAGATTTGTTCATGACGGGATAGTTTACATATAAGACAGCCCATTCTTTTGCACGCTGGGGTAGCACTTTTAAATCGGGCATCAACTAAACTCACTGGTCACTTTAATAGAAACACATAGTTTAGGTACAGTACCTCTAAACGTTAATGCAATTATTTAATCAGCCAGTCCGGTGGCAGCAGTCTAACATCAGTATTGCCTTGGAATGGTCAGTCAACAAGCAAGGCCATTTTAACTTAATCTCTTATGACCTACATTCTTTAACTTGTGCTTAGTTTTTAATTATATGACTGTATTTAAATAGCATGTTTTCTTCTCCTTGAAAGATTTCCCACAGATGTTCATAATTTTAAAACAGCTTTTAACTGATACTGATTTTAATCTTGTGCGCTATTATGTGTTCATAAAAAATATTTGCCTCTTCCTGACTGAGATCATCAAATAAATTTTAATATTACACAAAGATTTCCCCATAGTGATTTCCGTTATTAAGGTCCAAACCTACCTGCAGTGGCGGCCGGAGGGGTTTGTGGCGGAGCTCTAATTAGATTTTTTTCAAATCATCCTTTGGGGGCAGCACTGTGCGCCCTGAACCCTCCCACTTTTGTTCTTAGCGAATCAATATTGTTTTTAAATATTTGGGCTTATGCGATTGGACCATTCACAACGAGTCTTATTAACGGTCAGCAGATTGTTAATGTATAATTGTGATTGAAGTGGAAGCCAGCTAAATATGAGGGGGGAAAAACCCCTGTAATTTCTTTGCTAAAAACCCCTTTGTAAGGTGATCGGACGAAGAAAGAATTTTGCACCAGCCGCCACTGCCTACCTGGCCCCCTATTGTAAAAAAGTAATTGCCCCTAAACCTAATGACTGGTTGTGCCACCCTTGGTGGCAAAAACTGCAACCAAGCTTTTGCACCAACTGGCAGCGAGTCTTTTACATTGCTGTTGAGGAATTTTTGGTTGTTACCCACTCTTCTTTTCAGAATGTCTTAAATCAAAGTGTGAAGGATATGCAAAATTAATGAATAAATCAAATGAATAGGAAAGGGCAAATACTTTTTTCACAACACTGTACTGTATACATATGCATACATGCATACATCCTCCTGAAAGTATTAGATGGCCAATGTCAATTTTTTAAATATTCAATAACGACTTTTGGTTTTGAGATAAAAGATAAACTAGAATTTTGGATTAAATTTTTCCTGATATTTGTATGTATGATTCGGTTTCATTCCAGGACTTCAGATTGTGGAGAATAACAGAAGTACACTAACGCTACATGGCTATAGTGTATGCAGCACTAATGCTACACTAATGCAACTATCATATTATTAGTGCTTGGAGACCATCAAGGTAGAAAGTTTTCCCAGTATATCGGAGCCATGATCAGACCTGCTGCTTCACCTCTGAAATTCTGGCCTCCCATAAACTTCTTTAATGGTCCAAAAAATGTGGACATGGCTTGGAGCGAGGGCAGGACTATACGGGGGGATGTGGCAATAACTCCCAGCTGAGTTCCTCTAATGTGCGAGTGCTGTTCGTAAATAACAGATGGACGTCTCTTCCGCAAGTTGGTGACTTTCAAGGATCAGGTACTTCACTTAATGAATGTTCACAGACGTACAAACTGTACTTCAGTATGTTTTACTGCAACTTTTGTAAATGTCAATTGCATTTATGCTTTCACTTACGAGTGACAATTTGGAACATGGCACCTTTTGTTCTGCCTGCAATTAGAATAAACCAACATGATGACCAGAAAGGTGTTTATAAGAGGTAAACAAGCCATTTTGAAGGTGAGAAAAGATGGATAAAACAAGAGCCATTGTGTCAACCAAGGAATACAACAGCAGATGATAACACTATGTAGAATTGTTCTTCACAGTTCTCACAAACAGTCACTGACATCACCAACAACCTCCACAGGGCAAGGGTGAAAGTATTACAATAAACCCTTTCAGACATTAAAAGTGGAAATTTAGAGCTTATACAACATTCACAGTCATCAGCATGAAGAATTGGAAGAACAAATTAGAAATTACAAAAAATTACAGAGATGAGGCACAATCGTTCTGGAAAGTGTGAAAAAAGAAATGATTTGCTCATTGTGAATAACATACAAGCTAATTGGTTAAGCAAGGTGAAGGTAGTGTCATGGGTACACTTGCATAGCTGCTCAGTAATATTTATTCCCCTTTCAAATCCCCTTCCTTGAACCAAATATTAAGTATAATTTAGTTTAATTTGCTTTCTGCTAACCTAAAAATCGACTGGTATATAACTCAGTTGTTTAACACATCTAAATTATTTGCTTTAGGCCGCTTCCGTTAAGGTTGCCACAGAAGACCATCCAATCTGTACATCAATCCAGGCTTGGGACAGTGCACTAAGGATGGGGCATTTAACCAGGTCCTTCTGCATGGCAGGTGAGAAGCCTATGACTGAGCCAGCAATGCCCCATTTACCACGTCTAGACGCAAATATCAGAAAATTATTCAGATCTCTAATCTCATGTTCATCTTTTGAACTGAAACCCAAATATGTTCTATGTATAGCAAAAAAAACCCCAAAGACAAATCCATTTTGGAGGGGACTGTTTGTAATATATGCATGGATAGCATGGATTTAGTGATGAGGTGAAAACATCACCACTGAACAGCATATATGGCAGGTATTAATGCTGTACTATATTGTGTGTGGGACAAGTAATTGCATGGAGAAGAGCGTATCAATTGCACATTTGGAGCAAGACCCATTGTTGAACGGAGTGACCCTATTCTGTCCTCATTACAGTGTGAGTGCTTTGAGATGCATGTTTGGCACTGATTGCTAAGAATGAGAACACTACAAAACTGTAAAGGTGAAAAGGCAATGAGAGAGAAAAAGCCTGGAGGGAGGTGGAGGACTGATGGTTATTATTTCCTCATAGTGATGTTTTATACATTCATGAATATGACTATAGGGCTATTCCACACAGTAAAGCATGGTTTCGGAACAGGAAATAATAACTCAGAATTCCATATTTTTTGATTATTTATATCACCGTGTGATCTGTGACTGTACCCATGCTAAATTTGGTTAGTGTGGAAAACAAACTGGTAAGTGATTAAAAACTACTGTAGTGATGATATTGACTGGTTAAATGTAGGCATGACACCATGAGTCTGGTACCATCAGAAGTTGCTGCAGAAGCTGCAACTGTCTGCTATGGTTTCTGATTAGTATTCATTTATTTGCCCATGGTAATACTTCCTTTTAAATATATTGCTTCATTTTGCATTCATTTACCCTGATCCAAGCAAAATTCTCTCGTGAATGATACCTGTGTTCTTATTCAGATTGTCTACCACAACAAGGCTTTATACTCTCTCTCTGGTTTCCTTCATGCCAAAAAGAAATCCCTGTGTCACTGTTGTGAAAGTTTGGTTCTATGTTTTTTATCTTGAGATTAAAGTTCTGTTGAACTTGGGTTTGGATGCCATTAAATCAAACATGCCGCATCTCTTGCTTAACACTTCAGCTTCTGAGGGAGCAACACAGCAACATCCAATCCAGTCTCAGAAAATAACGACTTCTATTTGGCACCTTCTATATCTTGAATATTAACCTTCTGGCACAAGCAAAAGTTGCATAGCAACATGTTAACCTTTCAGTTAAGTGCTCTGCATGATACATTCTGTGCTAACATATTTATTAGTTTTCATCCTATAAAATCTTAAGGATTGCTGCTTGATCTGTATTTTTTTTTTTTTGTTTTTAATAGTAAAATCTCAGGAAGCAAAGCATTTAGTCAATAGTTTTTCTCAGAAACTTGTGTCAAACCTCATAGTCCCACATACCTAAGTTTTATGAGCCTGGAAAAATCATATGTCTAATCATATGTCTTGTAAAAATGCTAAATTTATACATGATGTGGGCAACACTCTATATGGAAAAAAGTAAAATAATTTATCGTACAGAGGGCGGCACGGTGGTATAGTGGTTAGCACTGTCGCCTTGCACCTCCAGGGTCCGGGTTCGATTACCGTCTCTGTGTGCATGGAGTTTGCATGTTCTCCCCGTGCTTGATGGGTTTCCTCCGGGTACTCCGGTTTCCTCCCACAGTCCAAAGACCTATAGATTAGGCTAATTGGCGTTCCCAAATTGCCCATAGTTTGCGTGTGTGTGTGTGTGTGTGTGTGTGTGTGTGTGTCCTGCAATGGATTGGCACCCTGTCCAGGGTGTATCCCGCATCGTGCCCTAATTCTCCTGGGATAGGCTCCAGGCCCCCCGCGACCCTGAATACAGGATAAAGCGGTATAGAAGGTGAGTGAGAGATTGTTCAGATTGCATGATGGTTAGTTTGGGTAAAATATGTTTGTGCACAATGTCTTATTGAGATGACCACATGTAATTTAACGTCATAGAGTTTTTTTGGGGGGAGGGGGGGGGGATTTTGGTCCATCCATGTGCCATCTGGAGATATATCCGTCGTTTCTATGGCATTACTTACAGGGTCGGGTTGCCAGCTCGATGCCCGATTGTCATTCACACACTGCGGCCAATTTGGGAACTCCAATTAGCCTAACTTGCATGTCTTTGGACTGTAGGAGGAAACACATCAATCAAAAGGAGAACATGCAAACTCAATACACATCGACCCGTAGCAGGACTCGAACCCTCGACCCTGGAGTTGCAAGGCCACAATGCTAACCACTAAGCCACTTTGCCACCCTTATGAGACATACCTAGTTTCAAAAATAATGAGTAGGACTATGTGACCTTGTCTCCAGGTTGAGGTCTCTTCTCTTACCTTCTGTCTGCACTTAGATAACATAAACATGATGCCAAATTGTGCTTTAATAAGTTGTCACTCCTGCTGCCTGCAGTGAAGTATGTTGTGCAGTCACTATAAAGTTTGGAGCTTGGTGTTACTTCATATTCATCTCTGCCAGATCATTTTTAATGATGGACCCTTTCTGTTTTCCATCAGCCTCCAGTTCAGTGAAGTCATATTGGACTTAAATGGCCTTTCTCCCAAGTAGCGATGGCTCACATACCTGAGGTGGAGGTGGAAGTAGAAGCAAAGAAACCTTTTTCACACAGCATTTTTAACTTTGAGAAAACTTGAATGGATGTACTGTAGAAGAAAGCAAAGTGAACTGTTCAACCTTGTCAGTTTGCTGCATGCTTTTAGTTTGCGTGTTTTAGGCAGAGGAATGAGTCACCATGTTCCTTTCTCGTGTGTCCTCATTAGAGGATGTGTAGTGTCCACATACGCCACTGATTGTTCATTCAAGGTTACTTTAGCTTTGCTTCTGTCACTCCAATATCAGCACCTTTAGTGAATCCAGGGCACTGCAATGTAGCAGCCAAGCTTGTAATATATAGTGATGGACAACTCCGTCCATTATCAGGTGCGTTTAAAAGTACATTCAAAGAGCCAAGGTCCAATACTGAAATTGGTGAGTAATATCCTGTCTATTTTCTCTTCTTATTAAATTCTTTATTTATACGTTATGTGTTGAAGCTTTTCCCAGTGCATCCTGAGAGCAGCATGTGAAGTGGCTGAATCAATGTGCTTTTGTAAAGCTGTAACTCAAAATGTGTTCAAAACACGTTGAAATGTTTGAAAATAATTCAGTAAAAGTATTTCTGACAGAAATTTTATTTTAGCATTACTTGCATGTATCTCATAAATAATTATAGTGCACTGTGAATATGTGTTATACATTTTTGGAAAGGAAGGTTTTCAATCGGTCTTAAGAGACTTGGTGATTTCGACTTTCAAGATTTCAGCCAGATCACTTTAGCTTCACAAACGATTAATGTACATACTGCGCACTGATGACTGAACACTCACTTACATCTATATTTGCTCACTGACCTGTGCCACTTCAATAGCTAGTGAAGCATTGTGGGGTTTTTAAGCAGTAACTTGTCACTGTGAACTTGGGAGCTCCCTGTGCAATATTCAAATGAGCAATTTCTCTCTGCAGGTAACCTTCATATTAATGAAATGGAAGAGTGTTATCAGGACGTGCACACTTAATAAATCATGTTGAGAAAACAAAGTAGAATAGACATATTCAAAAATAGATGGCTAGGAGATGGTTGTATTACACATTTTATTTAGATATAATAGACCAAAAGTCATAAATATTGAAACTTGATCTTAATTGGTCTTTAATCCCTTTCCTGTGAGATAACTTCCCCCCCTCCCCCGATTTTCTCCCAATTTTAGTCGTGTCCAATTCCCTCCCGTCACTAGGGGGCTCCCACATTAAGGCTACTTACTACCATTCAGCCAGGAGGGCCGAAGACTGTCACGTGTTTCCTCCGAACCACGTGACACCAGCCGACCTCTTTTTTTTCGAACTGCTCGCTCACGCACCATTGGGGGCGTCGTCACACACTCGGAGGACAGCGCTATCCGTTCCCTCCGCGTGCACGAGCTCACCGACGCCCCGAATGGCGTAGAGCTGTGATTACTGTGGGAGCACTAGTACCTCTCATCCCTCCCCGCTGAGAGAGCTCGGCCAATCAGCTCTCTCGAGACCTCCGGCTGTGAGAGGTTACAGCATCACCCGGGAACCGAACCAGCGATCTCCGGATGACAAAATGCAATCTGTTAAATTTACAGCCACCCGACCATAGCATTTACATTAAGTTCCATAAATATTGGGACAAAGATTTTTTTTTTTGTTTGTTGCCATTTGGCCTCCGTACACCACCACATTAAATTTGAAATTAAACATTCAAGATATCAGTGAAGTCAAGACTGTCAGATTTAATTCAATAGCTTTCACCAAAGAGAGACATTAACCATTCAGGAATTACAGCCATTTAGATACACCTGTGCCCCATTTTGTGGAGCTAATAAAATCCAGAGCAAATGGCTGACTAGCAGTTGCATGGCCAGGTGTGACCGGTTCCCTCATTACTCTATGAATAATCAGGCAGGTAAAAATCTGGAGAGTTCTAATTGTTGCAATCACATTTGGGAGCTGTTCAGCGCAAGTGAAAGAGGCCATCATAACATTGAAAACACAAAATAAACATCAAAGAATTGGCATGACCACCGGGTCACTGGTGTTTATTGATGACCCGATTGCTGATGAATGTAGCAGGGTAAATTCTGAAGTGTATAGAGCTATACTCTCAGCCAAATACTGCAAAACTGATAGAATGCCACTTCATATTGCAGATGGATAATGAACCAAAACATACAGTGAAAGCTAACCAAGGCAAAGAAGTGGAATATTTTTCACTGGCCAAGTCAGTCACCTGCTCTCAAAGCAATGGAGCTGTTCAATTACTGAAAATAAGACAGATGGCAGAAACACCCACAAACAAGCAGCAGCTGATGGCATCTTGAGTAAAGCATCTTGAGAGAAGAAACTCAGGATTTGGTCATGTCCATGGGTTCCAGGATTCAGGCAGTCATTAACAGCAAAGGATTTTCATCCAAGTATTATAAAAGCATTACTGTATTTATGAGACACAAAACATGTGTGTGTTTTAAAGTGGCTGCAATTTCTAAACGTTTAATGCCACACTTGTCAAATCCCTTGAATTAAAGCTAAAAGTCTATAAAAGTCTGTTCTTTTGGATTTAACCAAATAGCAAAACTTTATGGTTGTTCCAAAATTTATGGACCTGACTGAACATGCTTTTTGAAGTCTTCTACTAAAACTTGGGCAAACCATGTCTTCATTGAGGTTGCTTTGTACACAGGGACATTTTAACAGAGGAACTGGATTGGATAAACATATTCCTATGTACAACTTTGTAGGGAAGGAGCACAGGTTTTCAGGTGTCCATAAACTTTTGCCCACACAACGTATGTGGCAAGTTTTATTCCATCGTCATACCCAGTTCCTTAGGATAATGTGAGCATCTATTTTCACCCTGACCAGGATGAAGTGCTTACTGATGATGTATACATGGTTTTAAAAAAGTACTAACCGAAGTACTCTTTGTTGACGGGAAAAGAGTTTGTAGAATTAGTTAAAGCTAAAAATAAGGTGATCAGCTTTAATTTAATCAGTGATGTTATTGTTTCAGGTTGAGGCCTGTACTGTACATGTCTGTCTGAAACCAAAATTAACCCCATATTTTTTTTAACTGTAATTTAACAAAATTTGGTGTGGCATTATATTGTATTGGTTCCCACTGGATTTGCGGCAAAATATTAGGGAATTGTGCAAAATTTCACTAGTTCACGGCAAGATTTTGAACCTACGGTCACATTTTAAAGTAGATCATTAAATAACTGCTCATAACTTCACTTCCACTCAACATTTTGATTTCATTTTTGGCACAGGTTTAACTTCAGGCAGATACCCAAGTACTGTAAAAGTTTCATTAAATTCTGTTCAGCCAATTTGCTATGCTGTAACAAAAACTGGATGGACAGACCTACATTACAGTACGGACAGACTTACACACAAAACATTTTCTGAGGCTGGCTTCGGGTCCTTCAACGTATGAAACAAAAAGATATAATTGAAAGACAAAACCTTTCTTTTATTTATATACTGTAGATGAATCTCTACCTTTTTGACACACAACTTATGAAACAAAGCTAATAAAACCTGAACATGAAACACGTTCATTACAATTTTTAAAGTTTCATTTCAAAGTTTTTATTTTACAGAACCAAAGAAAAAATAAACACGTAATATACCTTCTCCTCGCAAACAAGTGATATGACTACCCTGTCAGAAAAACTGTGTACCCTGTCAAAGGGATATTTCTGTCAGTAATTAGCTTACAACTCACTTGTCAAGCTAGCTTAATGATTAATAGTTGAAGGAAATTACATAAATGTTATTTGGATGAATTCCAGCATGTTTAGCTTCAAGAGGTCAAGTAAGAAACTTCACACAAAATCTGTCAACTACTCCACCTCAACATTCCTGCCACATCAGAGGTGAAAGCTGTTATTGTGATGTCAGTAGAGAGGGAGGATTAGCTGTCTGCCGTGAAAAACACCAGAATGATGTGTTTGACTGAGATTTGTTAGGTTACCAACCCAGACAATGGCAATGTTATGTTTATTTGCACCGAAAGGAAGAAATGGAATGGGGCTTCATCTTGTCTGCTGAGTAATTTTGCTCAATCTGTTTGTGTGTAATAGTCATAATGGGGTCTGTACATCGTAGTTGGCTGTTCCCTTGAATGCAATTTATTTAATCCAACCAAACCTTAAAAGCTCAACAACACGTATCCAACAAGGATCTGATATACATACACATTTTATGGTCACATTTTTATAATATTGATTAAATATGAATGGGTCCTTGGAAATTTATTTTACAGTTAAAGCTAATTCCTTCTTTAGAGAAAAGGGTTACCACAAATCAATGCAAAAATATTCTGACTGATTACTTTTATTCCTAATATGAAACATGTCTGTCCTTCACTGGCACTACCGTAGTTTCCAACTTTGGGAGATTTTAGACAGAGATGTAAGATATCTACCTTCACAACTTTCATGAGAGTCCGCTAAGGTTTCATGTAATGGGAATATATATAGAAAAAAAGTGTACCAAAGTAGAAGTAAGAAGGGAGACATTTACTTGAGTTAATGTCAAAATGTAAACACATTTACAGTAAGTATTTAAGTGTTCAATAAAAAATAAATAAATAAAAAAAACTGATTAAAGAACTGACCATAAGTTCTTGCCGAATTACTTAATTCACTAAGCAATCAATCAATCAATCACAAGGAAAAAACTCAGACAAATATACAGTTGTGGCCAAAAGTTGAAAAAAAATTAAGTCAGAAGTCTGCACCTTCAATGTTGTTAGATCTTTTTGTCAGATGTTACTACGGTATAATGAAGTATAATTACAAGCATTTCATACTGTAATGTAAGTGTCAAAGGCTTTTACTGACATTTACAATGCCAGGGCAAATCGCAGAGGTCTTGATAAAGAAGGATCAACACTGCAAAAATTGACTCTTTGCATAAACCTAATGTAATTTTCAATAAAATCCTTAGGCACTTCTGAAATGCTCGTAATTACACTTGATTATACCACAGTAACATCTGACAAAAAGATTTTTTTTAAAATCACTGAAGCAGAAGACTTTGTGAAAATAAATATTTGTGTCATTCTCAAAACTTTTGCCCACAGCTGTAGAATTTAAGTACTTTCAAAATTAAATTGAAAATGTAAAAAGTAAAAATGTTGATTTTTCTCTAGTGGTTATGTATTAAATTTCAATACTCTAGTGAAATACTAATTTAAAACAGTACTTAAGAAAGTATGATCAGTCAAGTATTTCCCCCTCTGGATTTATAAGAAGTAGGCTACATATTGTAAGTTGCTCAGTGAAATGTAGGATTTGGGCACTGATGAAACTTAATTAGATTTCCCAGTTCTTCACATACTTCAGACAAGGTCAGTCTTATCTCAACACACTTATCATTTCAGCACACTTATCATTCAAGTCAATTTTTTGAGAGCCTAGGTTGCTGGGGAAACTGGTTTTGATTTAGTTTAGTCCTTGTCTAAAGAAAAAAAAATACAGATTTTTGTATTTCTTAACTTAATTGTCATGCTAAATCACAAACTGTGCTTTCTGGAATGAACTGCTGCAGTAATTTGCAAAAGCTGAAAATAGTAGACATAAGTAACAAGCAACAGGTGATAATGAATTACCATGGTAGCAGGGAAGGAGAATATTAACTGTTACCATAGGGGTATCTTGATGGACATGACACTTTTTTTTAATTAAGCATATAACATTAACCTTTCCCATGCAAGGGTTGACAAGAAATACTACAAAAACATCAACCATATTAACTAGGGTTTAAACTGTAGGATGGGAAACTACTCAGTTTAAAGGGAGCTGTGAATGATGTAAAGGACAAATGAACAATGGTTCACCACTTTGCTGCAATGGACAAGCTAAATTAATCAATGTGCTTCATTGGAGTGAAAAGGAAGCTGAGGCCTGGCATTAATTTGTCCACTGTTCATTATTCTCAAAGACAACACAATATTAATTTTACTAATTTTAATCAATAAATAAGTAAAATTATAAATTATATAAAATAGGCAAGGCGGCACAGTAATCCTAGTGGTTAGCACTGTCATATTGCTCCTCCGGGATCCAGGTTTGATTTCTGCGGGTCTGTGTTCATGGAGTTTGCATGTACTCTACGTGCTTAGTTTTCGCAGGGTATTACAGTTTCCTCCCAAAGATATGCAGATTAGGCATCCTGAATGTTGGCGTTCACAAATTCCCTGTAGTGTGTGAATGTGTGTATATGTGTGTGCCCGGCGAAGAATTGGCACCCCATCCTGGGTGTACCCCAGGATCGGCTCCTGGGATAGACCCCAGCCCCCCGTGACCCTGTATACAGGATAAAGCGGTATAAAAGATGAGTGAGTGTGCGAGTGATAAAATGCCCAATTAATCTGTTCAATAATGTACATTTTATAATTGTATCTGTCCTCATTTCAAAATATATTCAATAATTTTATTTCAGTAGCAATTTCGAAGGCCAGATACATTGTATGTCTCTGAAAAAAAAAATTACATCTTAATCCTTATCTTATAGTTAAAATGAGCCCAGTGCTGTTAATTGCATTCTTAAATTATTTTTGAAATTGAACTATTTTAATGTGATCCAAAAATAAAAACCCGACACTACTGATCAGTCTTAATCCTAGCTGATCCTTCAGTTCCTTGTTCTTGATGTACTGCAGCGTTAGCACTATTTAAGTGCGGTGGGTATGCCTGATTAACTCTATATAAGATATCATTGTGTTAGCAGCTAACAGTTTACTGTTGTTTTAAACTCCCAACAGAGTGTCACACACATCACACGCCTCAGATCCCCGGTCAGAGATCCCCAGGGTCTCCGTTTCACAAAGATCTAATCTCTCCCGTCACTACCTCTGCTCCCAGATTAAAAGCAACTCAATGACCTCCAATTCCGCCTTCATTCCTTTCCTACAGAATGCCGAGGTACAATGACAGTGCAGCATTTCTGTGTGAATGGCGCAAGTGAAAAAGCTGCATGAACAATTTAAGTGAAACAGAATGAATTTCAAGGAGACAAGAATGTACGGTATGCTCTAAGTAGTATTTCAGCTGGAACATGAACATACACATTTGGGAGACCTCGATGACATATGTTAACTTGTTAAAATGGAGTATAATATGATACTTACAGTATAAGATTTGTATTAAGAGTTTTGTTAATGTGTAAGTTATAACATATAATTATAAAGGCAAATCTGAACCCTAGCAAGTTCAAAACAAAGATAAACAACATATATCTTTTTTCACTGAGTATTATTTAACAAAAATGTAACAAAAAAAACCCATGTGGGACATATTACCCCCATCAATAGCCTGTAGATCCACCTTTAGCAGCAATAACTTGAATTGATCATTTGCTGTCTGACTTTGTTAAGTCTCTCACATTGTTATGGAATATTTTGGCCCATTCTTCTTTACAACATTGTTTTAATTAATTGAGATTTTTGGGAATTTTAATATGCACAGCTTTTTAAACATCAAACCATAGCATTTCAGTTGGGTTGAAGTCTGGACTTTGACTAGCCCATTCCAGGCAGATGGCCTCACATTTGCCTCTAGAATACCATGGCATACAGGGGACTTTATGGTCGACTCAATGACCTGTAAAAAAAAAAAAAAAAAAAGTACAAATCGTCACCCTTCCATCTCTGTGCTTGACAGTGGGTATAAGGTGTTTCTGCAGGTATTGGTATTCCCCTAACATGGCGGTGGTCATTAAGGCCAAGCAACTCAAATTTGGTTTCCAAATGCAGTTTTGCTGCAGTCTTGCTCAGTGAGGCCTGTAGGGTCTGAAATGTAGCACTTGAATTTCTTTGTATTTCTCTGTGCATTGTAAGGTCTGACCTTGGGATGAATGTGCTGGGACGCCCACTCCTGGAAAGAGTGGCAATCTTTCTCACTGTAGAATGTTGAACTACAATGTTTATTTTTTGGCGGCGCTCGTGGAAGCTGGGATGGAAGGAAGGTCCCTGCAGAACCTTGCGGAACATCGGGCAATCACTTGTGGTGGCTTGCGGGGCCTAACACCATGTCTCTCCATGCGTAGGTGAGTTAGGGGTGTTACAGATTGATGTGCAGCAACAATTACTTCACTGCTTATATGTTTCCCTCTTTGATGATCAATTAATCAAGGGCTGGTGATTAGCAGCACCTGACAGTAACTTACCCTCTTGAAAGCAGTAATAGGATACTTAGAACTGCCCACATGTTGTTGTTTTTTTTTCATTTTTGAAACAAGTAAATAATGCACGGTGAAACAAGTTACAGTATATGTTGTTATTCATCTGTGGTTGTATTTGCATAAAACTGAGACCCACTTTTTACACAACAACACATTGAATTAAAAGATGGGGTACTAACTTTTAAATATGATTGTATTATATATAGAAAAATAGATATAATATAGAAAATTTGCATTTAAATACATTTGTCAGCTCACAGTTCAGCGGTTGACACCACCTTAAATGCCACTGCACAGTCAAAGGACAAGTGCAGAGCAGTGGAGCATACAATTTTAAAACTCACATGGCAAGTGTGATCAGGTGCTGCATTCAATTCGGTATTCTCTCATGCTGCTACTGCTCAGAAGTTCAAGGCCAGGAGAATTCTGCTCTTTAAGTGCTGGTGTGTAGGTGGTCCATGTCAACTAGCAACCAGCAAAACAAAGTTTATCAGCATTAAGAAAGAGTTACAAACACCATGTCTGGAAGACTCTGGAGAAAACCAAGCAGCACAAGTGTGCATAGTGTAGCCTCAACCTAAAACGGTGAATAAAACTGTAAAAATCGGGTATTCTTTCTGTATTCATTTAAAGGATGTGTACTCTGATTTTAATTGGCTGTGTCACAAACTGGAACTTCAGGAGCACAAAGAAATCACGTGATTCCTCCATGTTTCCATCTGTAACTCCGAGAAGGACATCATTAGTCAGGGCTCATTAAGCATGCCAGTTTTTTTGTCTCAGATGATGGAGCATTAGCATAGTTCATCACTGCACATGTGACCTGTGTTTGTCGAGTGTATCCTGTCTGGTCCAGAGGCTGACAATGAATTTTATAAATGGAAAGGTATCACAAGACACTCTCCTTAGCTCCTCATTTACATTTAATGAGGACAGGGAAAGATGATAAACACGCTACATTTTGGTGAAATGGCGAAAGATGTTACAAGTACGGTGGGCACATAAGCTGTTCTGAATGAACAGAGTTTTGTTAGCCAGGCTTTTTAAGCTCTCAAAAGAGAAATACCGTTTGAAGTGTTTGAATGGGCAGAGTGTTTTTCCACCTGAAAAAAAACATAGCCTTACCCGAATATTAATTGCACCGCAGAATGAGAAATGAGGCCACATGTTAAATTCTGTTACTTTATGACACTAAATTATATTACATGACTACAATGAATAATTGAATAAAGTTTAAAAACTAGTAAAAAATGCTATTGTTACATTTATAGCGCTTGCTCAGTTTGGTAAGACCCTGAGTTAATGATTGGAAGGTCAGCAGTTCGAGCCCCGGCTCCATCAGGTTGCCGCTGTTGGGCCCTTGATCAAAGCCCTTAACCCTAACAGCTCCAGCAGTGATGCCTGACCCTGCACTCTGACCGCAGCCTACTAACAAGAATGTGAGAAATACAAAGAATAAAGAATTTCACTGTGCAGTAATGTATATTTGATTAATAAAGGCTGAACTCAACTTATATGCATATGTGATTTTGCTAAACTTAAACCTTTGTTTGACACCCAGCCTTTTTTCTCTGTCCACAAGACGTTTGAGAATCCCTGCCAAAGCTTGCTGTCACTATGGTAACCCCGGAAATTAGTAGAGAAAAAGGAGAAATACCTGTGTGCTATTTTTACAGCCAGTGTTTCGGAGATGCAATGGAAGACTTACTTTGAGCTGCATGATTGGAAAATCATCAGACTAAAGCACGTCCAAATAAATGAAACCTCAGCATCTGTACATCACGTCGAGGTCACTCTGCAGTTGCTCGTGTCCTAATACTGCACAACATCATATGCACACACATTTTCTCATATGGGACACAAGGAATAATGCTAGAAGGAGGCTGAAACACACACACACATGCACACACACACACACACACACACAGACAGTCTGCCCGTGGTTAATGCAAAATTCTCTTCTGTCTCATTTCCTCTCCATGTCTTATCTTAGTACCTTGTGCTTGCTGAATATCCCTTTAATGTTGTTATGTCAGAGATAAACTTGCCAAAACAAAATAACATTATGTAGGTGATTACATGCACACACACACATCATTACATTTACGAAACACAGCATAACCATGAAGCAGAGTTTGTTTTACACAATAAACATAGTTTATATGCAAATAAGGCAGATATTGTCTCCCAGCTAATAAAAGAGTGTTTGCATCTGGACAGATGACAGATTCCTGTCTAGGAACACTTTTATGATAAGGTACACAAATCAGCACTTATTATTACTTATTAAAGCTAATGCTTCCAGAATGCTGAATTAATACACACACCAAATGAGAGATGTTCAGGAAAAAATATGCTGCCTCAGAATTATATATGAATAATAACAACATGTATATTAATTCGGCCCTTAATAGGCTTCAGTGTTTTATCAAGGGAATACCTTAAACTGTAAAATTTGAACATAAAAAACAGTACCAGTCAAATGTTTGGACATACCTTCTAATTCAATGTTTTTTTATTTTTGTTTAGTGATTTAGTTTCTACATTCTAGAACAATACCGGACATTTCAGAACTATGAAATAACACATATGGCATTAGGTAATTATGTAACAACAACAGTCTGTTGTTATTTTAAGACATGAAGGTCAGCTGCTCGGAATAGTTCTTGCAAGAACAGTATTGTCAAGTGCATTTGCAAAACACCATCAAGCACCATGATGAAACTGGCTCTCACGAAGACCTTCCCAGGAAAGCAGGAGCAAAACTTGCCTCTGTTCATTTAGAGTTACTGTCTCAGAAACCACCAATTAACAGCATCTCAGTCATTATGAAGGCTTTACAGAGCATAAGAAGCAAATACTCAATGTCTCAATATCAACTGTTCGGAGGAGATTATTGCATATTTTGGATGCCGTCAGCATTGTTTTACAATGTAAAAGGAAGTAAAAATCAGGAAAGACCATAGAATTTAAAGGTGTGTCAAACCTTTGACTGGTAGTGTATATCATAATGACAAACTCAGGGATATACTGTATACGATAATATGACATGATTGGGGGAGATGAGAAGCATCCTTCAGATTTCTTTCAAATTATGCAGAGACTGTGAGAAAATTAACAGCTTTATTTTGAACTGTGCTATCCTTATTATTACAGTTTAAAAGAAGTTGTGTATGAGGCAATTCATACAAAAGTAAAAAATAAAATAAATAAAATAAAATAAAATTTATGTGACCAAACCCAGGAAGCCTTTTTTTAAATTCTAATCTGAATCAATATAATTTAAATTTTAATATCAAACAATATAATGCCATAAACAATGGAACAAAAGCTTCCCTTTAAAGGACTTAAAATATTAAGATAAAGTAGAGAATGAGAAATTAGGTCCATGTGATAACCAAAGAAGGAGTTGCAATATCCAAGAAAAACAAAACAGCAAACAGAAGCTTGGAAATAAACTAGTACAATAGGAGAATGAGAGACATTGATAGGGAGAACGATTGAGGGTAAAAAAGACCAGACAGCAGCCAAGTGGCAAAAAAACATGGTGAAATCTGAGAGTGTTTTTTTTTTTCTGTGAGGAAGAAGCAGAAAACAGCAAAAATAAAGAAATCCACTAGGATGGAGACAGATACGAAAACCGGAGTAGACTTGGTAATAGAATAGTCAATAAAACTTTCTGCTGATATAAATGTATTCATACTTTGTATTCAGACTGCAGCAGTTTTACATATCAATGCAAATCAGATTTCAAATTTCATTGACAGTGAAAAGAACAAAACTGCCATTTGAAGATGTAATGTGCACTGTGTACTGAATTAATAAATATATATATACTGTATATACATACTCACCCACTCACTCACTCATCAAGTATTGCCTATACTGCTTTATGCTGTATTGAGGGTCATGGGGAGCCGGGAGCCTATCCCAGGAGACTTGGGGCACAATGCAAGGTACACCATGGACAGGGTGCCAATCCATCGCAGTATACAAACCAGATTCCAAAAAAATTGGGACACTATACAAATCGTGAATAAAAACTGAATGCAATGATGTGGAGGTGCCAACTTCTAATATTTTATTCAGA
>JAOVVA010000037.1:25725103-25743405 GCA_028565275.1 Leiocassis micropogon
ATTAGAAGTTGGCACCTCCACATCATTGCATTCAGTTTTTATTCACGATTTGTATAGTGTCCCAACTTTTTTGGAATGCGGTTTGTATTTAAACCAGCCTATCTAGTACGAATAACCATGGCAAGGTTAGGGTCACAAAGTCCCACTTTCTTCCATTGTGATGTGAACATAAACTGAGTCTTTTAACTTGTATCTGCATGATTTTATGCACTGTGCTGCTGCCACTGCCACACAATAGGCCGATTAGATAACTGCATAAATGCACAACTGTACAGGTGCTTCTAATAAAATGGACAGTGAATATAAATTATTTAGTCTTTACTGGAAGTCAATTCTCAATCATGCATGTCTCTTACACTGAAGTAGCACTCAAAGGAGTGGAGCTCTTGGATTGATGATGGTCATGAGCCCTTGCATAACTGCTCTTGAATGTCACATATCACAAATGTTTCCACTCTTGGTAATGCATCCACATCCCACCCCTGCAGTAATATAAGCACAGCCAAGGCACAGCCAAATACGGTAAAAATAAATAAAATAAAGTCTCCCAAAGGACTCATGCTGCCTTTGGCCAGTTTAAAAGCATGTGTGATGTTTCATCAAAGACAGAGTGCATGTTGTGTAAAAGCATTCTCATGTGTAATAGCTTCTCACCCCCACTCACAGAAACCTGGATGGTGAGCTTACAAAGGTAAAGCTTGGAGTAGTCAAGTAAGTGTGCCACGACAAGAAAGATATAAATGTTTATCATGACGCGAATTATTTTAAATAAGTTTTGTAGGTTCATTATGTACTGTATGTTGCAGACTAAACATTATATAGAATATACATTTAATATATAGTGTAAATTCATGCACAGACACTGTTTTTTCCTATCAGAATTCCTCACTACTGATTAGAACTGGCTAATTGCCTTTTAGCAAGCTTCTTTTGGTAAAATCCAGCCCAGGGTTTCATCTCTTTAGAAGAAGCATTATTGTAAGTAATTAAAGTAAAATTAACACTTTGTTAATTGTATGTATTGTATACTACATAGACACATCCTCTTGCACTAAAATGTCAGAAGAAGACACAATCTACACTCAAATCCATAGAAGAATGTGGCTTTTTCTTTCTTCTTTTTTTTTGCCCCTGTTAAATCCTCCCACAGAGACTAACCTCTAATTCCAGCAACAGGAATGAATTCACAGGAGATGGAACAGTTGGAACAGTATGTAAGGCTATGACCATGAAACAAATAAAAGCTACTAGAACAGGATAAGAAAAACGTGTTTAGAATATTGTAATATTTTGAATTCAACAATTAGTACCTGAGCTTGTTAGAATACCTGGAGCTAACCACATTTGTGCGGTGGTAGTCTGGTAGTGAATATACATGGCATTTTTACAAATCAACACACTTTAAATATAATGCTTGCATACACCTGTTAATAGTATGTACCTGCATTTTGTATGTAAGAACTGTTTTGCTGGATTCTTTTATTATTCTGCTTCTCACCCTTTTGTTTCCCTTCTGCCAATTACTCACTGACTAAAACACTTCTCCAGACAGGCAGATCTCTGCATCATTCATGACTAAAGCCCCCATGTCTGTCACTGCACGTCGAAACACCTGTACCACTCTCCCATTTTTTAACCTGCGGTGGGATTATAACAGAAAAGATGGAAAAGAGTCATCAAAACTGCAAAAAAACAAAATCATGTAAATGCATTAAACGTATAATTGAAAAATCAAAATGTTAAGGATTTTTTTTGGAAATGTTTCATATCAGAAAGGTGAGGACAATGCAAATTTGCCAACAGATGACATTTTAACGTCTTTAGCAATTGCGCTGTTTTAAGCCATTCCTCCCTCATTAATAAATTTTGGATTTCATCATTCAAACTTCTGAACCTAAGCTCACTTGAATGTTGTAGACGTGTACCTACAAACTGTGGCTGTAATCACAAAGCTCATCCCAGGACTGATATTTACAGCAGGCTCATTCTGAACATTCTTTCAATATATTTAAGTGATGTCTGATGATACCGGAAACGGAGACGTTTAATGATTCATAAGTCCATTAGTGTCACCCTGAAGTCCAAGCATTCTCTGGTTCCTTTTAGGATTTCCGCCACAGGCCATCTCAAAGAGATCTCTCTTGTTCATGTCACCCTGGCTTGTGCTCATCATATCTTGGTTTCTGCTCAAAAGTACCAGAGTACCAGTGCTATCCCATAATAAATGGTGTTACAATTTCACATTTATTTTCTCACAGCTGATAAGGTCACTACCACCAAACCTGTATCATGAGTTTTTACACTGATCCAAAGTTTAAGTTATTGATTATATCATGAATAAATATAATACAGTCAAAAACAGAATGATGGTGGTGATAGCCTCTGGGTGTGAATGTGTGTGTGTGTGTGTTTTAAAGCAGTGAATAAATTAATATGTACCGAGTGGTGACTAGTCAAATAAGAACTATTTGGATCTTTGGAAACGAGGAATATTCTATATTATATAAAATGTAAATCATTTCTAGTTTAAACACCACACACGCACACACATAAACTCAGAGCAGAGGTGGGATTCAAACACCTGCAGGGTGCAATGTGATAGTATTATCCACTAAGCCACCAAAGCTTGAAAATGATTTCTTCTTGGAATTCAAATTTACCAGTAAAATTAGCAAGGAATTAAGGGATTAAGGAATAAAGAATTCACGCGTCTCGTAAAATAATTCCCTCGCTTCATTAAGATACTTCACTTCTCATTTGCTTTATATTTTTACTATTCTGTGTAACAATTGTCTAACGAAAACACACCATAACTCAGAACCACATTTCTCCCTGAATTAAGTAACAGCAACTTTATTCCATAAGCAGAAAGATCATCAGCTAAAAATGATGACAATGATATTTCAAAATAGATTTTTAGGTTTGTATAAGCAACATTTTTTCAAAACAAAATTACATACAGGAACTGCTGCTTTGTGTATGCACACATTTCTTCTTCATATTAAGCTTTGGTCAGTGTGGTACAGTTTTAACCTCAGTCTGTGAAATATATTGCGAGAATTTATCATAAATATGTCATCTGTGCTGTCCCTGGGGTAGTGTGTATTTGTATATGAAATGGTTTTCTCTTTAGGCTTATAAAGCACTTTCATCCACAATGGCCAACCTTCAGTCATATTACAGAGATCTCTCAGCCAAGCCTGTCCAATCACTGATGTGCCAACACTTTATTTTCAGTCTCTGCGCAACTCAATTACAATTGCCCACAATAGCTATTGTAAATCAGATAGCTCAATCAATATGACAAGACCCACGAGGGCAGTTCAATTGCCTGACCAATGCATGTGTAATTTTACTCTCAATATGCAATTCAAGCGCTCAAATACAAAGAAGAGATCACAATCTCAATTGTGGATAAGCTCAGTTAATGATAGCTATCATATTACTATTAATACTTCTTAAGTGAGTTTAGGGCTGGATAAATGTAGTGGAGGGACAACAATTTTCCTCTCATTGTATGCATTGTTCAGAGCATTTACTGTCCACTCCTGAAAAGGCAGCATTCTTGATAATACATACAGGGCAACCTTCCAGACACGAATTTATGATTTACACTTTTGTATCTGACTCTTCTGGACATTTAGATAGCAATTCATGTGAAATAACAATGCTACTTTTCAAAGCACTTTGCAGCTGTGCATAATGAAAAATGATTATACATGCCATACTGTATAAATATGAATACTATAATGTGCCTCAGTGAACATGAAATGTGTTCCAATGCACATTATGTTGAGGTTACCATCTATTTATTGATGGAACCCGGGGACAAAAATTAGTTTGTTGCAATGTCAGTTCTAAAACTTCGGAAGTGAATGCAGACACAGGCCTTTATAAGTGAATTTGTATGAAATGCAGCTCAAAGCCATCTTTATGGTTTCTAAGAAGAACCATTCTAAGCAGTCGCATGTATCTATAAGCAGACCATATGGGGCCGTCCTCAGCAGCAGTGAGTGGTCTCCATGTGTGAATCTATGCAACATAAGGACAATAGATTCTGTCTGTAGGTTTCACAGTCAAACAACTGATGAAATAAAAACGGTTTATGCTGTTTAATAAAAAGGAAGACTCAATATACATTTCTAATCTTAGTAATATTATTCCTGTTTTTTCTTATTAAACTAATGGATGTCATAGATGTCTCAAATCGCTCTCTTAGCCCACAGCACATAAATCATGATACATCCATTTATCTTAACAAGATTTATACGGGTAGTCAGTCACCCCAGATCATCAGTACGACTGATTGGAACTACACTAACATTTACATAATTGAGGCTAATCTGGCCTTTAGCGTGAGCATAATGATATGACAGATGAGAAATTGTCACTTTCACACTGCACATTTTTATTTATTTTTTAAAAGACACAATCAACCATTGCTGGAACATTCCTGTGCACATTCTTGCAATGACGAACAGACAAAGGAGTGGAGTGAGACGGGGTGTGCGCACGCATGTGCACACACACACACACACACACCGATAGTATATAAGTGGCAGGTAATGGTATGATTAATGTAGGGCCAAAATTAAGCTGCTCTCTATGGCACCCTGTGGAGAGTGGAAATGCCAAATGATGTGACATTTCCAGCCCTGTCACTCTTGCAGAATGGAGGGAGTTATTATGCTATGCTTAAGGGGTTGAATGAAAAAACAGCAGGTGAAATCCTACACCTGTGCTATACTAATATGCATTGATGTAACCGGCAACTGTATTAAATGGTAACATTGTTTAAAGGTTCCCTGATGGGTATTTTCAGTTTTCAGGAGTCAGGACCATGTTTCTTCTCTTCCGACTATTTCTTTTCCTTCTTATTTCTTCTATCAGCCAGATTTGATTATATCATCTACACCATGGTTTGTGGAAAACTTATCACTACAGCCTGTTCTCCTACCTAGTCCTGCACGTAATGTCTTTTTGAGAAGATAAACAGTAATCTTACAGAAAGCAAGAATGTTAGCAGAGGCTCACTCATGTCCGTAGATATGGTTTTATTGATAAAATGGGATAAAATGAGTAAAAAAAAAATCATGGAGCTTTTTCTTTTCTTAAAAAAATGTCTGTAAAGTCTCTTTTGAACATAGAGGACATATAGAGCTGCACTGCTTTATCCTTTTCTCTCTGTGTTTTCTCTAGGTGATGTGCACAGCGTTAGGGTAACTTATAACCTTGTTGCTAGATTTGGCTGCATTTAAGACCTCTTTATTGACTTCATGTTAAAAGATCCTAGTGGAAAATTCTGTGAATCTTTTCGAGCAGAGATTAGCATCTGTTCTGTACTTGAAATAGTTTTTGATTAACATCCGAGTATATTGAGATTTTAGTCAATTCACGGTGAATTCTTCTTTAATAAGCCCGTGTCCACATTGATCACTATTGCAAGTAACTACTGTACACCTATGATGTGTCACCATAGCTTCCCAGTGGACAATTAATTAAGGCAAGCTCTATTAATTGTTTACTACCAATGCTTCTTTTTCTTCTCCATCCGTCATAGTAAGTATACAATTTTTTAAATATACTGTAGAACCAATTCTATTTTTATACATAATTTTTTTTTTTTTATACATAAATAATTCATTTATGGAGTCATTGTCAGTCTTTGTCTATAATAAGACATCTGCAGTATCTGTGTTTTTGAATTGCAAATGTAAAAAGGACAAAAAAAGTCACAGACTGTATAAAAGGAACTGGGCAAACCCTCTGTGACATCACCCATATGTTACCCCAGGTTAGGTGATAAATGAGTTAACTTACAACTTTTTAAAATTCACTTAGAGCAAGAGACATACGAATTATTTTTATTTTTTTATTTTCATTAAAAAAATAAATAAATAAAATAAACACTCTAAAATTCAAAACAAAATGAATCAACAATCCCACAAGGAATTGTGATACAAAGAAAAAAAAATCTTGTATAGAGGCTCGCTGAGGGGAGGTGTCACCCTTCAGTTAAGATAAACAACTCCACACGTGCATGGTCAAGGGAACACCACTAGTTTACCCTTACACTCCAAACCACGATATGATGCCTAAAATAATACTACTCAAGGGATCAAATATACAGAGAAGAAAGGCTCAGGGCTGGCTAACAGGCTTGCAGTTCCTTTATTCCTATAATTATATATTATAATTATATGCAGAATTCAGTTTTCAATCATGCATTCCAAAATGTTCACATAAAAAAAAAATATATATTTAAAAATATATTATATTTAAAAATGTAAAATATAAATAATAATAATAATAATAATAATAATAATAATAATAATAATAAAAACGCACTACTAACTGGAACCCAGTCGGCAACTGTATGTAAACCAAATTTACATCAAATAAAATAGCTGATTCTAAACTCCAATAAGAATAGGAAACCAGCTGGTTCCAAACTTCAAGAAATAGACACAGAACAGCAGACTGACACCAGATCCTACATAAAAAATGGTGAATACAAAATAAACACACTGAGCTTTCTTTCTTTTTTCTTCCTCAGAAGGAAATATCCTTCTCATATTACCCAATGGCTTTTACATCCTGACAGGTTTAATTTCAGCCTGAGCCCTGGGACAGGAGTTGTTTGTTGTACTGTTCTTAAAAAATTCTAAGAATGAACGGCATAAAAATGTCTCCACACAACAACACCTAAAAGTTAGAAAACACTGAATAAACATAAATTTCTTTGAACAGTGTTAAACTTTTAATGTCAACAGGAAATAAGGTCTACCTCCTAACACTGTGGTAAAAGAATGAGCAAACTGATCTAAAATGCAGCCAGAAAATAGCACCTGTCTTAAAAACTCTGCCTAATTGACAGTCCTACTTACCAATGAGTAGTTGGTTGGTGGCCTACATTAAATCCTGAAGGTACCACCAACCACGCATAGATTTACTGAAGAGTGCTTTTAAGGCTCTCCTGTGGGAGCTCGGGTTGTGGCCATCTTTGCATTAAAAGGCATCTCCATAAAAAGGCAAACAGGTGGAACGAACTCAGTCTGGCTTTAGCTTAGCTAAAATGCTAAGGTGACTAACATTCATTTATATCTTAATGTTGCTTTACATTTGATTGAACTACCTTCTGTACAGTTGTAAATCAGTATGGAGACCAAAAATTGTTTTTGTACCAGTCTGCAAAGGTTTACTTCTGTTGTGATGTGGCTCTACGGGGAATGACTCAAATCAGCTACAAGTGGACAATCAAGGAACTGCACATTTTGCCACTTTTTATTATACCAGAGTCTTTTTATTATAGTTTTCATTAGGTTTATTTACAGTGGTTTGTTTGTCTCTTGTCAGTATGTATTCTCTTTCCCTGTGTTCTGGGTCAGTATGTACAGAGGTGTGTGGGCAGTTGGGTTCAGGCCCTGCAGTGCTTGTCTAATGGTATTCATATGCCAAGAAGCTGGTAATTACAGAAGACCACACAGACCAGTAGACAGTCAAATATCCACCCTGTTCTGCCCCTAATACAATGTCAAGTCAAGTCAAGTCAAATTTATTTATAGCACATTTAAAAACAACCAAAGTTGACCAAAGTGCTGTACAATGATAGAAATAAAACGACCAGAATTAAACAGCATAAAATGAAAGCAAGTAAAATTAAATATAACATATTATAAAAATCAGTTAGTGACAGTTAATAAGACAATAATCAAATGAAATCATGCATAAATAATTTAATTTAAAAAATAATCAATTAAACTTAACTAAAAAGTTAAATTAAAAATTAAAAAGAATAAAGGGGGGGGGGGGGGTCAAATGTCTCAGCCCGGTGTAAAAGCCAAGGAAAAGAAATGAGCTTTCAGTCTTGATTTAAAAGTTTCTAATGTAGGTGCTGCTCTAAAATTAAACGGTAAACCATTCCATAATTTAGAATAAATTATGATAGATATCACCTAACTGAATATCTTAACTGAAGGGTGACACCTCCCCTCAGCGAGCCTCTATACAAGATTTTTTTTTCTTTGTATCACAATTCCTTGTAGGATTGTTAATTCATTTTGTTTTGAATTTTATAGTGTTTATTTATTTATTTATTTATTTTAATGAAATTTTTTAAAAAAAAGAATAAATCACCACAGGTACATGCTGTTACAGGCAAATAATCAATGACGGGTTGGTGTGTGGTGGCAGCCACATGAGAATTCAACAATGTTGTGGTAGACCCAAAAAAAATATATTGAAATAATTATTGTGGGAAAGGAAGCATAACTTATTTCATAAATAAATAGTTTTGGTAATAGATTAAGTAAGATAAATTTTAACTGTTGTTGGTGGTTATTATACATTTGTTATTATAAGAATCAAGACAATTAAAACAGATAAATATATAACAAAAGATTAATCACATCAACTCTTCCTGTATATAAAAAGCTGAATATTATAATTAAGAATGCAACAAATAATATTGCCATTATCTAAAAAAATATCTACCATTTTGCTCTAATGAAGACTGATACCGTTTTTCATTTAGAACATGTAAATCATTCTGGCAACACATGGTTTAAAAGCATCACTTGAGATCATTTTTTTTTTTGGTCTAAGTGAGCTAAAGTGTTCAGGCTTCTGTTTGCTGGTATTTGGGAGAAAAGTTATCACTTACGCAACTTTCTTGCCTTGGGCCTATTAAAGATAAGGAAAAACAGGGCAATGTGAGTACTCACTGCATATAACACACTGCCCTTTTCCATCACTCTAATGGACCCAAAGCAAAAATAATCTTTATTTAGCATTTTGGGTCATAACAGGTGGACATTTCATTATAAAACAATCCTTGATATTAATCCAGAAACTAGCAGGCAATTATATATATCAGAGGTGGCAGAAGTACATAAACTCAATACTAAAGTAAAAGTACAAGTACAACTCTAAAATGTACCTAAAATGTACAAAAGTAAAGTACTCCACAAAGAACCTGATTTTTATAAGCAGTATTTTAAAGTATTTTGAACACCATTGAAGTTGATGCTGTTGATAACATGAACATGCAAGTGTAGCAGAGATTAGTTTTTTGCAGAAATCTATGAAGTTCATAATTTTTCCCACAATTATTTTTTTTATTAATAATGAATAAATAAATGTATGGTTCATTCACTGTGTTTAAACGCTTCATGAATCCTAGTAGGTTATATTAATGATTTTCCTGGTTGGTTTAGACATGGCTGGACAGAGAGAAGTATACACTCCATGCAGGTTTTTATACATTTCCACACAAATGATGTTGTGTGGAAATGTGTAAAAATCCTGATGGCCAGGATGTTGAATATCTATCAGCATTGTTGAGTTTTATGGATAAAGAGGAAACCACCCTACAACGATGCAAGTAGCTTTGCCATGTGTGTAGTTTTATTCCAAGAGAGCAGTGGCTTTTCGGAGGCTAAAAATAGACCACGGCACCTTGCAGTCAATAAAAATGAAAGGTTTCAGCTTCTAATAGCCAGTGCTGTAGCCGTTGGGAATACATCTTGAAATAAAAACAATATAGAAATATATATTATTATAGAGTTATGTGGGGGTTTTTTTTGTTTGTTTTTTTGCAAAGGTAAATGGAAAAATAATAACTGAGAGATTATTAAGTTGCTGAACCTAACAGAAAGGAGCCCCTGGACATGATACAAAGACCTGCTGATCGCAATAAAATTTGACATTAATTAAACAAAAATGGTGAGCAGCATTGTTAGCATTGTTAGCATCTATAATTACTTCGAAAGTTAAACTAACCAGTTTATACCATTGTACAGTAGGCGATAAGGTTAAAGGACATGGCAAAATTTTATAAGTAAAACTTTTTTTAACTTAATGTTTGTTTTGTTATTTGCGTGAAACACAAACTAAATGTGTAAGAGTTCACAACTCTTTTGCTTAGCAAGCTAGCTAATTAGCTAAATCACTTCTAATCTTTCCTTACGCCCGTTGAACATGCTTGATGAAGGAGCCATTAGAATCTGCAGCTTAAAGACCAAGTGGTTGGGATCCGCTTCCCAGGTAACCAACAATCACTTTGGTGCGCTAACCAATCTAAAAGCTCAGATTAGTTAGCGCACCGAAGTGATTGATGGTTGCCTGAGCAGTGGATCCCATCCACTTGGTCTTTAAGCTGCTTTCATATTTACATGTTACATAAATGTTATGTACTTACTGTATATATAGAGTAATCTTGTCTATAACAAATGTACAGTGTTTTATGTTGAGCTGTACTTTGAGAGCCACAAACAGCCGGAATCAAATCCTTTGTGCGTGTAAAACGAATAAAAACCCGATTCTGATTCTGATAACAACCTTCCAGTCATTTTTGCTAATTTCTGCAAAAAATGATTGGAATTGTTTTGCTTCTGTCCCTTCCATGTGGGGAAGCTTACTGTAGGTCACAGTATGGTGTGAGTGACAGCATAAATACTTATGTGTGAATTAACGATTCTCTTTTTAAAGTGTAATGAGCAAAAATACAAAAAAAAAAAAATTGTGAATATGAGTAAAATGTATCACATATGGAAAATACTCAAAGTACAGATACTGTATACAAAAAATACTTAAGTACAGTTTCAAAATATGTGTGCTTTATTACTTTCCACATGTGATAAATAGCTGCTAAATTAAAGCAGACATTTGGTTAGATTTTAAAAATACCTTTGATTATAGACTCTCTATTGCTTTCAAAGCTACACTATTTGTATGCAATAGCACGACATATGAAGGTTCTCACATCTCTAAAGAGATTTTTATTTTAACTTTACATCAAAAACTTTTGTTTTATTGAACAATGCTTGTTAGCAGTGATCTTCCACTTATTTTTAATTACTCTGTTTAAAAATGTGCCCTTCTTGTGGCTTCATCTGATCATTCTGCTTAGTTTATTCCAACAAAATAAAGGAGTTTGAAGTAAGCAGAACACATCAGTGTTAGCCAACCAGGAGTTCATTTCACTTGTTAATGAGCATTTGTTTTCCGATGTAAAAACGTTCTCTTGTACTTTGACATGCAATGAAAATACAGAGAGACTCTCATATCTTTCTCATTGTTCATGAAAAACAGAACAAAAAAAATTAATGAAGCAGAAAACTCAAGCACTGGAAATCATACATGACTGAACAAATGAGACTCTTGTAATCTATAATATTTGAAGAGATGACAAACAGATCTATCTAAAATGAACCAAGTTAAACATTTCTCAGAGCCAGGGTGTACTGCAGGTGTGAAAGAGGTGTGGAAATCACACAGACCATGTGTCTATATTCAACCTTAGTAAAACAGTGTTCGATTAAGATAACGTACAAAAGTGAAATGAATAAGACAGTTTAAATTGTGTACAAATGTTAAACAAAGGCATTTTTTTTTTAGCAAGATTTGACAGCTAACTATTTATCAAAACAAAGTGAAATAATTTTTTTTCATCGGGTGAGATATTACAATTGATTCACTTCAAAGTTAAAAACCATTTAACACATTTTGTAAAGATTTTTGTTCTTGTCAATACACTCACTTATTCCTTCTCTATACCGCTTATCCTGTACATGGTCGTGGGAAGCCTCGAGCCTGTCCCAGGACCCCAGGGCATACATGCTGGAGAGGGTGCCAATCCATTGAAGGGCACGCAAGCACACATTCACACACTCAGGGAATTTGGAAGTGGCAATTAGCCTACTTTGCATGTCTTTGCACTGTGATAGGAACCTGGAGTACCCGGCGGAAACACAGCAAACATGGGGAGAAGACACAAATTCTATATGCACACAAAAACAAAGGCGGGACTCAAATCCTTGATCCTAACAACTAACTATGTTTTTTTCCCAGTGTCTAAAAACATTAGAATAGAATTTCCTATAATCAGTGAAAAAAGGATTTACAACACAGACATATCCAACTTCTGACAAGTATGTACATTTATACACTCAGTACTTGGTCAGGGATCCTTTAACCTTTAGCATGAATAACTGCATCAATGCGGCATGAGAAATGAAACAAATTCAAATAAAATAAGTATTAGTATTTGATCAGTATGTCACACAAACCATTTTTTATATGGCTTTATTTGCTAAACATTTAATCAGATTTGATTTGTGCATTGATATTGCATTGATTTTATTTTTATTCCAAAAAGAATTTTCACTTATTCTTCTAAATAGAAGCATATGCACCTTCCAGTAAACAGATTTGGAGCCAAAAAGTTTTTCCATGACATCAGGACCTGGAGTCTGTTTATTTTTAATGCAAGAGTACTGGCTATAAGCATTAGTCAATGTTTTAAATAAGTGTGTACTGTATATGTGTAGTGTAGATGATAGGGTGTGAGAACAAGTTCTGTTTCTTAGGCGCTGAAAAACAATTACATTTCTATCTACATAATAGCATTTGGCAGACATTATTCAGGGTAATATGTGACTGGTTTGTTGTGTAGCATATCCTTATGCTGGTGCAGATTGCTCTGAGTATAAAGATATCAACAAATGAAATCACTGCCACATGCAGGAGTGTGCAGTGAAACAAATTGAAAAAAAAAGTATACAGTACAATCTGTTTACAAATGCTTTTTTTAGTTGCATGATTAGTGTTTATTTAATTAGTTCCCGAGTAGATGGATCTTCACTGCATTGAGAACACAGTAAATCATTTATTTGTTTTGGCATCCAGTGTAGCCATGGTTATGACAGAGAAAAGTCAGGTTTGTGTGATGAATGATAGCTGGTCAAGTCAAACCATATTGACGGCTCATCACGTTAAGTTATATTGCAGCATATTCATCCATGGGGCTGTAATCAGAGTTAAGCATGTGCACCATGGAGGGAAAACAACATTGAATATATGTTTATTTAGATGTTAGAAGTAACTATGGAATTACTGCACCTAGTGATGTTCTGTTTGAAGAGAAGTCTGCTTAGAGAGCTGGTCCGCGTATACAAACAGTGTACTGTACGTACACTTAATTAAAAATGCTTCCATGGAAACCTCTTTTCAACATCTGAGCTTTTTTGTTCATATAAAAGCTTAAAACATGTTTGATTAAGAAGTGTATGAAGCAACATGACTGAGGCTTGAGGGCACTGCCACTTGTTGAAGATGTACTGTATATAGGCAAGGGGAGGTAATAAAAGGATGAATCACAGACAAAGCAGGTACAATACAATAACATTATTGTAGATATGCTTGCAGTATCTGTCAATGTAATTGTACCTGCTTTGTCTGTGAGTCATCCTTTCATTACCGCCCCTTGCCTATATACAGTACATCTTCAACAAGTGGCATTGCCCTCAAGCCAGCAAAAGTATTTAAAGCAATGATGCCTTCAATAGGAATTCAATTTGTTTCTACATAAAATGCTAAAAGGAGCAGTTAACAATAATAAACAGAATAAATATTAAGAATATAGGGTATGACAGCTGGCAACCCAACCCCTCAAGTAACTTCTACAAAAACATGGGATATATATCTCCAGGGTGGGGAGTTCCAGTCACCCTATGTGACGGATTGCATGTGGATGGACCAAAAAAAAAAGAAATACTTTAGTTTAGAAAGTTTAGAAAAAAAAAATAGGTATGATTTTATTGAATGCTGAATCTTTTCAAAACCATCAAGAATATTGATTCTGTAAAGAAGCATGTTACAAATAAATAATGTTTTAAACATTTAAATAGTGCATGGAGTAAAGTCCTGCCTGCAACAATAAAAACCTGTATCTCAATTTCCCAAACATACTGTATCAACCCACCAAACATCATTAAAAATGTTCAGTCAGTCTAGACAAAAAGATATTACTTTTTAACTATGTGTATGAGGCTAATTTTTCTTCACATGTAAGATTTTGGGGAATTCAGTAATATACAGCATAACGTTTTGGGGTGATGATACAGTAGTTTGTTCATTGGAATTCAGAATAAGATGTTATGAACCATTTTCAGCTGTTTAATAATCATTTGTCAATTCTCTGTGTTTCACTTATGAAAGATCTTAAGCTTGTACTTAAGCATAGCCTTCTTTATCAGCTAGAACTTGCAACAGTATTAGGTTCTGGACTACATCCTGGCAAATTGCAACTACAATACAACACCCTGAAAGATTTTATGAAAGCTCTGTATCAAATGAATTGCCAGGAGTGTCTGCATTCACCATTGCATTCATTCTGCGAATCACCTGAATGCAATGCCTTCAATAATATGTATTCAAGTATAAATGTACAGTATGCTGCTCAATATATAGCGAGTGATGATTGTTTGTTTCAATCTCTCCCAGGCCATATTTTAGGTGAATCAAGTCAAACATATAGAGGCATGTACAGTACAGTATAAGCCTGAGAGCTAGAGACTCTTAGATCTCTTTTATCTTACATTCATTTTTAAGAAACTCCTCTCTCTCTCTGTAGGTTTAAAAGAGGCAATAATACATTCAGCAGCTCTTCTGGATCACAACCTCATCTTGATCTAAGAGGCTGTCTTTGCGCCTTCTTCTGGCCTCTAAGTGCCAATGATAAAAGGTTTGACTCCAAAGCATTTGACAACATCAGGATCAGGTGAACTAATGTCATCAGAAGAAAGAAAACTGAAATGGGAAAAGTTTTATCTGTTCATCTCCGTCATTTGGCCAAACAACTTTCTAACCTCAACAGAGAGAAGATTTTTTTTTTAATGCCGTTTTCTATTTCTGAATATGACTTTCAGCAGTGACTCATAATTATGCGATTCAGGCATGGAACGAACAAAGAAGCGAACAAATGGACAAAAATGATTAAGATCAAAGCCGGCATAACAGATATGTGTTATTAAGGTTTTAATATGGAGTGCTCACTGGGTCAGAGGCATGTGGTGGCAGACAGCTGGCGTGCCCATCAACCTCATCTCATTGAATGCCACCTCAGTTTTGTGATGGCTTATCAGTTGTGAGATTAGTCCCAACGTACCTGATTGGAAATCCTTTCAGGGGTGCCTTATCTTTCGTGCCTACAACCCTCCAGTATAATCGTGCAAAAGGGAAGCGAAACAGAGTGTAGCCTTAGCAACCAGCTACCAGGCTGCACATCAACATATACATTCATGCCAGCTGCATTCATTCATATTATATTGCTATTTTTACATTCTGTTACATATAACAACAAATAACAGTGTTGATAACAAGAGCAACGGGAAAGTCACTGCTGGTTTGCAGTTTCATCTCACTGCATAGGGATTTCTGGATTTAAATATTCAGAGTTTAAATACTGGGTGGATATTCTAATAAACTACCAGCTTGAATTTATCAAGGCTGACAGTATGTGAATGGTTTATTGAATTGTTTTCCTTTACAATGCAGATGGCGTTAATGGATACAGAGATTACAGGAAAAGTCACCAAAATTTTTAGCAATAAAACATATAGACCACAACAAGAAAAATCAATGACCAGATTAACTGAATGATGTGGACTAACGTGTGGATGAAAGAATTATAGTGTGGAATCTGTGTGTTTACTGTTGTGTACATTGCAGTTTCTTCTGCAGTATTGCAGTATACTTGATAACTATGAAATTAAGAAATGTTTTCAAACAGAAAGAAATGTCACAAAAACTGTCCTCATATGAGAATCATACAAGGATATATATATATATATATATATATATATATCACCTATATATATATATATACAGTATATCATATATCATACAAAGATATATATATATCCTTGTATGATATATGATATACTGTATATATATATATATATAGGTGTCATGAGGTGAAATCTTATATGTCCCCACAAAGCTTTAAAACAAAAATAGCAAAGCATCAACTAATGTGTGTGTGTGTGTGTATGTGTGTGTATGTTTTGTGTTTGCAAGCACTCTCCATCTCACTCCACTGCTTTGCTGCTGTATGAGCTTTATTCTGCATCCTCTCCTTGTAGTCGTCAGTGTTTCCAGCTTCTGGATGAGGTTTAAATTGGGTCTCTGCTAGTCATGTCTGCGACAAGTAAAGACTGGAGATTCTTGATTCTTGAAGTTCCGTACATAAACATGAGAAGAAAGAATTTGAACCATACAAAAGGTAGATTGGAGATCAAGGTGGCACATGAGTATTAATGGTCAATCACAGATGAAGGCATTTTTGCCATCAATATGAACAGACTGGTTATTGGGAGAAATGAAAATCCTAGCAAATTTTCAGCATAAGCCTTAGTAAACCGAGGCCTTTAATTAAAAAAAAAATTGCTTACAATGTGCACAAAAATGTGTAATGGTTATTATAGAAAATGCAGGCTCTGTATAGATTAATGCAGAGTCCGAATGGTTCAATATTTTTTTCTCTTTTATTTCAGCATTTGTTTTGTCATTCATATTCAGTCGATGGCAAGTTTTTACATGAGGACATTTCTGTGAATATGCAGACTAAAGAAGGAAATTGTGATTGTTTTTCCAAAATGTAACATAAAAGCAAAGGAAAATTTAATAAAGAAAAAAGAAAGACTAATACAGCATACGGATAAAAGGCAAACATTCAAATAGACATTTAATAGGAGTCTAATATTTTGTGAATATATATTACTGCACTCAGCTTAAGTCCGTAGTACTGAGCTCTGAATAGTGATGTGCAAAATTACAGGACTACCTCCTCATTATTTGCACATAACTCAAGTCTGAATACAGCCATGCAAGATTAACCCACTCAACCAAGATGTACTATATATGAATCTATTTATACAACAGTTACTTCTGACTGAGTAGTATAATTGGATGAGAGCCATTCCATGAGTGGCAATGATAGATAGAAGCAACTTTCATGGTTTATTCGGCTACATAGAAGAATTTAAAACTATATTCTCTAACTCCTGTTAATTACACCAACCGTCAGGTGCTAACTGTTAATACTTTATTAAACTGAATAAATAAATTCAATAAAAATAAGTTCTTAAGTAAAGAAACAAATCATAAATTGTTGATAAAAAATGGTGTTTGTGGAACTGTTATATAAAAGCAATATCACACTCAAGTCATGCTGTAGTGCTGGATAACAGCACGCCTGTGATGCCATCACAGCTGTGCTAATATCTAGCTCACTCTCATGTAATATTGCTTATATTCATATATTCATACAAAAGAAAAATAAGTAAATATTAAAATTCATTGACCTTCATTTTTTTTAATTTATGTTAGATTGTGTTGATGTGTTCTGTATGAATATACGCTGCCTGGCCCAAAGGAAAAGAAAACACAGTTGCACGCTCTAACATTTAATTACAAAGCACACAGCGTCATTTCCAGATCATGTGTGCAAATGATTCCTCGTGCTCCCAGATCCACTCTTTCACAGTTTGTCCTGGAATATGCCTATGCATGATGTGTGCATCACTTCATGCACTTTCCTTCTTACCTTCTTTTAAATCAAACTTTATTAAAAGAGTTTCATAAAATTCAAAAAAGATTCAAAAGGTCTCAAATACACTTCACAAATATACATATACAGGTAGCTCTATACACACATGAATGTGCCGCATTATATTTTAAAAACATTCCATGGATGCTTTTTGAGTATTCTTTTACAGTATGTCACCCTGATGCACCCATTGCTGTGGAAAAGGGTCAATCTGAACTCCTCAGAGCAATGAATTTTTTCCTCCAAAGTCCAATCTTTATGCTCCCCAGCAAATTGAAGCTTTTTTTCTGATTAGCCTCACTATCAAGATGTTTTCTCACACTTGGTTAGTTCTCATTACATTGTGTGCAGATGGATATGCTTTTACTTTCACTATTAAAAATACCTATGTTTTTTACTGTTGGGATTTTTTTACCATGCAGATTCACCAAGTGTAAGTGGTCTGAATTTATGCTTTCACAAAGTTGACGGTTCAGCATTATCCTTCCAGTATGTGTTGAAGGGTTCTTAACACAGTTCAAGTAATTTCAAATCTTCTTAGTTCTTTTCTTTGCTTGATGCAGCTCTTCTGAAATGCTGACTTTTTTTTATTATTATTTTGGCCAGGCAGTGTATGTGTTCAGAATAAAGTGAACCACCTGAAATCTTCCTCATATAATAATAATCCAGTAAACCCTCAAAACAAGAAATCACTATAAGTGTCTAGTAAATGCAGACTGATTTTCACACATCTCTATACTGATTTTGAATAAAAAATAAATGTACTCATTTATTCAGCTTTATTCTTCATATAGTGAAGGACAGCAAAAAGAAGCAGGTATAAACACTTATAATATTAATAATAATAATAATAATAATAATAATAATAATAATAATGTCTGCATAAAAAAAAAATACAGAAGTCACGCATACA
>JAOVVA010000037.1:25743505-25755558 GCA_028565275.1 Leiocassis micropogon
TAATAATAATAATAATAATAATAATAATAATAATAATAATGTCTGCATAAAAAAAAAATACAGAAGTCACGCATACATCAAGCTCTGATTCCAGAAGGTTAACATTAAGAACTGAGCAAATATTAAGTGGATTAAAAAAAAGCTATTACAAGCAGCACACCAAAGGCGTAATATCTTCCCTCATGGGATTTTCTGCGGTGACAACAAATTTACTTTAGCTAACACAGTTCCTCAGCAAAGCCATGCATTTTCTCCAGCCTTTAAAGAAAACAATTTGTTTTTCCATCCCTGTCACCAATGCAATTAAAATCAGAAAAACGGCAGTGTGTGGCGAAGACATCAGCATAACACACTTTCCACTTTAGCACTCTGAAATGAGCCGCTTTACACTGGTGCTGGCTTCATTCACTGCTTATCAAATGAAATGTGACAGTAGAGAAATAATAGCTCAAGCACTACAGAGGCAATGAGCAGAATGGTGGTGGGGTTTTTTTCCCTAACAAGATGCCTGATGAGATAAATGAAATGATAAGAATTCTGACTTCCAGGCAAAGCTCAGAGTGTGGCAGGGCTAAAATTATTTTAATAATCCACAAAAGCAGCCACAAACAATTTCAAGATCTTATCATAATCTCTCGTTTTAAGGAAACCACACAAGAAAGGCATAAACCACAGGCTTCACAATAAAGCAATTACAACATGGAATAGATTGCTTTTGTAAAAGAGCAACGTAAAGCACACATTAAGCAGGATGGTGTTTAAGTCGTTACAGCATCATAAAAATACCATTTATGACTGAAAATCTAATTTATGACTGGTGAAACATTTACATAAATATTTTGTCACTAGGGACACATAAAAGTGCTTTAAGGTCTTCTCAGTATCAGTACACATCAGTATAAGAATCATTTTGTTAACAGACACACAAAGGATATATCTCTTCTTTTGTTTCAGCAGAAAGCATCATTTGTCCTAAAATGTCCTATCTACGTGAAATAAATAAATGGATAAATAGATGAGTCTGGAAATTGATGTCTTACTCTTGCTCTGTCTGGTCTAATCTGCATCCATTCCTGAAAAGCCACCCAAACGACTCAATCATGCTTCTGGGCATGATGGCTGTTGTAAACCATGAGTCTTCCTAAAGCACAGGCTTTTATGCAGAACAAATGTTGATGCATTACAAGTCAGTTCACTGGCCATGCTCTCTGCTCTTTCTCTGGTATAATGCCAGCCTCTAAATACCTCCTTTTGGCTGAACGGATAACAGGGATGTGTTTTAGTGCTGACCTGATGCTCTGAGCCATGTTATCAGATAAAAGCGGCTTGCAGCAGTTGCCGTGCGACCCTCTGTTCTTTTAGAGGTTGGTTATTTACTCACTTAGCTGAAGTCATTACTTTTTTCTCTCCTTATGGAAAGTGCAGGCAAGTTGTTTTAATTTAACATGGATGAAGAGAACATATCGAAATCTTTAATGCCAATAAAAAAAGGGCAAACTGATGCTGGTGATCCCACCAACCAATTAGATTGACGCAGAGAAAGTGTCACAGTCTTTGCAATTCATTAGAAACTGTCTCATCAGCAGGTGCAAAGATATACTCTTTTGAAGCCAACGTTGATCTTGAGAATTTTTTTAATTCTCCTTTTAAATACACAAGATTTTTTGTTTTAATTCGGTGCAATAAACTATACAACTTCAAAACTTACTCGAGTTCCCTTGAAATTTTTTTTGAAGTGCAGATAAGAGGGGGATTACAATGTGCTATGGATGAGTTCTTTATTATTTTGCTCAACATGACGAAGTGCAGGCTCCATCTCATCAGAGGCTGGCACAACCTTCTCTTTGTTAGAATGGATAATGTCTGGAATGGTGCCATTGTTAACATTATTTTCAATGTCTTTTCTAATATCGGTATGTAGGCTATCAATTTTTTTCTCCAAGCCAGGGCCATTATCTTCTTTTTTAATTCCCTTTATTTCAGTTTCTGCAGCATTTTCCTGATCGTTCACAGCGTCAGTTTCATCTGCCTTTTCTTGTAGCTTATCCACGCTGTTATTGTCAATACCAGTATTCTCTGCAGCATCTTTCTTTTCATCCAGGGGGCTTTCCATGATTGGTTCCTGGTTAGCAGTGGCACAGCTGATTCTCTTTACAGTTTCCTTGGTGCCATTGCTGATATGAGTGTTTTGAGGGTCTCTAGCGACAGTGTAGCTGGTCTGGAGTGAGGAGAGACTACGCTGGTGACTGGCTGGCTGTTGGCACCGGTACAGGTCACGAAACGCAGAGCGGAACTTCTGAGACATTAGGTTGTACACTACAGGATTGATAGCACTGTTGGCGTAGATGCACGTCCTGCAGAACAGCAAGAACCAGGCATCCAGGTATGGTGTGCTGACAAAGGAGTTGATTAACACCAGGGTCCTGTATGGCATCCACAGCAGGGCAAAAAGGACCACCACCACAGCAAGCATCTTGGTGACCTGAGGAGAATTGAGATGACACAGTATGTGTATGTTGATGATGTTAGATATTAGACTATATTAGACCTAGAAAAGAGTGGGCACTAGCAAGAGGGGTTTGTAATACAGCTTTTCTCACCACAGAGTTTTATTCACCACAGTCTGCGCAGCCGATCACAGCCCGCATTTAGACTTTAAGTGCTTTAGCTAAGTATAACTCTATCACCCAGCGTTAGAATACAAAGAATAAGTACAAAGTGCCCTTCTCTTTTTCATTATACCCACTGTGAGGACCTTGGTGGATTTTCAAAGTGGCAATTTTAAAGATGTAAGCTTTTTGAAATTTCTTAGCACAAAAGTTTAAATATGGGTTGCCAGGGAGGATAATATACGTCTAATTCTTTTCTTTCTGCATAAGCCGTATCTTATTCCTGGATTTCTTTTTTCTTAATTTGTTTGTGTTTTTTCGCTCCCAGAGATTGAAGTAGTTCTTGTGGACAAGTGTGTCTGGACCACTGAGCACAACTAAGTAGCTAAGCTTTTTATTGTGTCAGTTTGTTTACTGATGCTTTTAGATCTATTTTATGGAAACACTGGCCACTCTCTGTGCAATCTACCACCCTGAAAAAAAAATGGAATGGACAGAATACCTTTTAGTAGTTGGAGCTGAGAGCAGACATGAAAGTCAACAGCTAAAAACAGTGCAAACAGTGGCAGATAATCACACAGCTCAGATAGTGCTATGTTTACAGATGACAGCAATTTTAGAGACCATTCACATTTATGGCTTTTCTCTATGTCATTATACTGTACCTTATTGCTAGCATTTATACTACCCATGAACATATCAGACTGCAATATTGTAAAACTACTTCAGTAGGAAGAGCTGTACACCTGCTCATTCGCACAATTATCTAATCAGCCAATTATGTGGCAGTAGTAGTGCAGTGCAATATCACCCGGATACAGGTCAAGAGCTTCTCAGAAAGCCTCAGGTGTTCCTATTAAAGTGCGAATTTAGCTTATTAGCTTAATTCTGAATTAACTTGGGGGGGGGGGTGATAATCAGCGTACGCATTTCATATGATTCTCTAAAGAATGTGTCCTGAGACTGGTACATGGTGGTAACATCAACTTAAAAATCTTCTGTTTAACAGTGTTACACTGTGACAGCTACAGCAATAATAATTATTACACTGTTCACTGAACAGAGTTCTCTGACTCAGGTCTAACCTGGCTAGTGAAAGCATTGAAAGTTGATATTACATGTGCATGTTTCTAATACAAACAACATATGTGCAAACAAATAACTTAAAATACATTTTCCATCCATCCATCCATCCATCCATCCAGGAACCTCTGTAGTCCAACTAAGGACCGTGGAGGCCAGTAGTGGCCATTGTATTTATTCCCATTTTGTACGACCGTGGTAGGACCTCTGGTCAACATTCATACACACATTCACAGACTATGAGCAATTTGGGAATGCCAGTAAGCCTAATCTGAATGTCCTTGAACTGAGAGAGGAAACTGGATAACCCAGAGGAAACCCATCAAGCATGGGGAGAACATGCAATCTCCATGCACACAGACCCCACAACATTAACTAAATCTTGATACATGAAGACATCATCCTTTATGTACAGTAATGTTTGGAAAATTTCACATTATCTGAATTTCCTAAAAATAATGAAATGAAAATCAATGATTAATAATATCAAAGGTTTCAATGAAATCATTAAAATGTCCTTAATGGCCATATGCCATTAGTATGGATAACACCATAAGTTAATTACATTCCGTGTATTTGTTAATTGTTGACTAAAGTTAAACCCTGTTATTTTCATCCCTGTCACCTATTTTTATGTTAAAAGAGAAAGAGATAGAGAAAATGTGTGATATGTCTCTTTTTCCCTTCTTCCTCCTATCCCTAGTCTTGGTTTGGTGCATTTTAGAGCCATAGTACACTTATGATAATATGTTTACATTTAAAAATAAGCAGAGATCAATCGTTATGTTTAATGTCACTCTGTTTGTTTTGCTGCATCTGCTTTTATTCTGCTCTTGCTCTAAGTTGGGATTTCTGAACAATGATATAACCTTATGGGACCACAGGCATATGTTCAGTCATACAATGCGTGAACAGATGTTAAATAGCGAACCCTCAACCCTGGAGTTGCAAGGTTTACAGTGCTAACCATTACACCCATTATACCAGCGTGCAGCCTATACTCTATTATATATATATATATATATAACTGAGACTTAACCAACATTTCTAATACTAAATTGTATTTGTAACTGCAGGCTTATTTATCCTTTGTGCCAAAATTATGGCAGATGGAGTTTAAGAAAAATTAAAAATGATTTCAAATTTCTTAGAAACCATTTTGGCTAAATATTTTGGCATTTGTGCTCTTATGACTCAACAAAAAAATGCAACTTATTCAATACTTGCTCCCTTAGAATTTTTTTTCTTCTTGAAAACAGCAAAAGTTGCATACTGTAAAGAAATCTGTTGCATCAGTTGCAAGGTGAAAGACTTTACGGCTGAGGGATGAAGAAAGGGAGAAATGTGAGTGAGTGAGTGAGTGAGTGAGTGAGTGGTGAGCAAGAAAGAGAGTGAGGGAGAGTGAGTGAAGGAGTGAGAGGGAGAGAGAGTAGCACATTGTCATACAGCTTATGGCTTTGTGGCCATGGTGACAGCAAGTAGACGGGCAGCGTATAACCTCAGGGAGACAGCTGTAATAGAATCACCATCAAAATCCACAGTTCTCTCTTTTTAGTGCACCATTTTCAACAAAAAATGACACCTTCTTCTGCCCTCTTTTTCCCTTCGTTTTCTAAATAACACACTTCCAACTGAATTGCTTTTCCTGTTAGATCTCAGTCCTCCTCCCCTGTTTTTTTTTTTTAGGTCTAACCTCATTAAATTAAGTAAAAAAATACCCCGGAGTACAGAAAATGTCAAACAAACACTACAAATCTCTCGAATGGCATGTGAATAAAATGGATCTTGCGAAGCTAATTGCTATTTGTCATCCTACACCACAGATAGACTGACAACTGGTGAGTGAGACCTTCGACAGTCGTGACAAATTCTCAGCACATTTTAATTGAAGCAGCATGAGATTGGGAGGAGCTCCATTAATTATCACAGTGCCAGATAATGAGTATGACTAGCAGTGACATTTACAAATACCTCTAGTTACTGTGATTCCTCATCAGCCTGAATCAAGGTCTTAACACGGCAAAAATAAATAGCAGCCTGCTGCTTACAATTAAGTTAAATAAAGGGGAGCTGCTGCCTTAACAATAGTATTTTCTGATTCACGGCACAGATAAATTCCCCCAAATCTAGTGATTATGCCCATCCACTGGAACTCTGTCAGCATCCTGAAGCTTAGTGAACTTTGTGAAATGTTGAAATAATTGTGTACTAAAAGTGCCTGGAGAACAAAGAAAACAAGGCGTCTAAGAACGTATTCCTGATCTGTGGGAGCGGAATCAGCAGCAGCATTACGCGTACTTCACTGAGCACCACAAATCATATTATGCAAATCTTCTTCTCAAGTGGAGCCCTCTTTAATCTATGATCTATGCCACATACCAGCAAGTGAGCGCACACACAGGCTTACACACCCAAGTAACCACAAAACTGTCATATGGGCTCACCCACCCACAGGAGATCAGTGGGAGCTCCAGTAACTCTTCATTTTGAACAGGCTGACAGCTGATCTGGAATTCACCTCTGGAACTGTAGTGGCATTAAATACTAAAGGATGTAACTCCAGTGCATCCAGTGTGTGTGTTAGGTTTTGATCTAAAGAGGCAAATCGTGTCGTCACAATCACACAATACTAACTTATGTTTCATCTTTTGTAACTTCGATTTGTAAAACTTAAAGGACCAAAATATTCCTTTAGGTAGCCAACATAAAGGTTGGCTTGTTCGGGAGGCTTGTTTACCCTTAACTTAACATGTATGTATGGTATGTGCTTGTGTATCTCAAGCACATGGCTTTGATTACAGCACACAATGTGGTGGCTGGTTCAGGACCGCAAATGATTCCTCATGCTCACAGAACCACTCTTTCACTATTTGAGGCCTGGAATATGATTGTCCCAAGAAAATCTCCACAGATGTTATAACCTGGTCATGCAATACAGACTTCAGGTAATCAGCAGACTTCATTTTATTGCCATAATGTTGCAGAGCCTAGACCTGACCAACTGAAGCAACCCGAGATCTTAACACCGCTTCCAGAGGCTTGTACAGTGGCCACTATGCATGAGGGTATATGCATCACTCTGGAATAGAGTCAATTAGAACTCATCAGATCACATGACCTGTTTCCATTCATCCAAAGTCCATTATGCCTGCTAGCAAATTGGAGCCTTTTTCTGATTAGTCCCACTAACGAGTGCTTTTGTTATTGCCACACAGCTGTTTAGTCCCAATTTCTGATCACATTTACTGCATATGGAAATGCTCCTACTTTCACTGTTACAGATCCACAAATGTGACGGTTCATCAATATCCGCCCAGGTTTTGATAATGTGTCAAAGGGTTCTTAACTCAGAGGGTTCTTAACTCAGAAATTTCTAATCTCTTAAGTTGTTTTCTTTGCTTGATGCAGCCCAAAAATCTGAAGTGCGGACCTTTTTGGACAGGCTGTGTATAACATCGATAACTTCAGAGAAAAATGAATGCAACATATCGCATCTTTTTCTTTTTTTCTGTTGTTAGTATGGCAGTAATAAGCATGGTAAATTAAACACTTCATTGATTTCTAGCCTACAATCTCTGCACAATTACTATAGACATTAATTGCCACCTGTTTCCGTGAACTAAGAGTTCTACAGATAATGTGTTTACTTGGAATTTACTTATAATTGAAGTCAAATGGCAAGTGTTGGAGTATAATCAGTAAATGTTTCAGTGAATCCCATATTTTGTAGAACAACTTAAATGAGATGTTTTGTCTGAGGTATTTGTGAATCATCTAAATGATTCAGCCTTTTAGAAAGAGCGCTACTTGTGGCTTTGATTTTCTGGCTATGCATCATGAATACCACAAACAGCATTCAATATTGCAGTACTGCTTTTCATTGAAACTTGAATAGAACTATAGAAGCTTTCCTGTTAGATGGTAATGGCTCTCGTTTCAAACTTTAGAAATACAGTACAATCATGTATGGCAATATTAAACATCTGCCTGTAGACGTTCATTAGAAATGTTCCACTTTTTTTCTCAGAAAAATTCCTTTAAAAAATGTCATGCCTTGTATAGTGATTAAGTTGAAGGAAAATAAATGAAAAAGCCAAGCAAATCTAACAAAGTAAACAAAGTCCCGTTGGAGTAAGAGAGGACAGCTTGAACTCACCTTGCATGGGAGTTCTGGGAAACTAAATAAATCTTGGGCCAAGGGAAATCATTGCACCCAAGACTATGGGTATGATCTTACACAGGGAAATAGCTTTTATATCCCTAATATCAAGAAACGTTCTTGTAGCCAAAATCCATATGGTTCAAAATGACTTGGCCACGTATTAATTTGTGTGTCCGTCTTCAGCAGATCCCAACTACATCACCAGCAAAGTGACATACATGATGCTGTATTTATTAACACTGTAGTAGCTTTCATATGGTTTAAGCATAAGCACCAGCTTGTTTGTATTTAACAGTAATTACTTTCATTCTTTCTTAGGTAACTCAACGTTTCAAGCATTTCCATTTCCATGATGATTTAACAAGCCACTACATAAAATGTTCCTGACTGAACAAATAATACTCAAGGCTTTGTACTTTACTTTACCTTTACTTTGCATAACTGTGTAAGTATGAGTAAATATATGCACATTTATTTTGATAAATCCTTCAGTTTGTAATTTGTAGTTTGAAATTTGTAATTACACTACTTATGTTCAAGTGGATTCAAGTAATCACCAGGGTTAAAACCAGGATTAAAAAAAAAGTGAGGTCCGTATTGCAGAAATCTGATCCAGTTTATGATTATTATACTGTACAACAATGAAAAATGTGTTCTAAAACTATTTCTAATGTTATACTTCTATTCTTCCATACTACTCAAAGCATTTTGGTTTGCATTCTACCAGTCTCTCTCTCTCTCTCTCTCTCTCTCTCTCTCTCTTGCTTTGCATTTGCACTCATCCTCCTTTTTCTGTCATGTACATTCTCTAAACATAATGGAGAATTAAATTTATGGCAAATGTAAAGTGCTACCCTGAGGTCGGTTGAGAACCAATCATTACTGCTGATTGGGTCTTGGAATGCAGGTTGTTTCCAGAAATGCAGGCTACATTCTCTCATTACATTATCAGGATTTTGCTGTTTCGATATTAAATTTAAAAACTGGTCTAGGTAAACACGAGGGGGTTTTTAAAAAAGACATAATTTTAAAGCTAATGAGGCCTGGACCTTGGTATCCTCGTAGTGTGCTCTGGCCAACTCCTCCTACAATAGGTGTTGCATTTATATGACTATTAGATCGTTTGTTTTTCGAATGCATTTCTTCCATAGCAAGCATCTATGCCCAAACACCTGTGTCTTTAAAAATCTTTTTCTTAAGGAATGTACATGTGTAGAGACATTCATTGACATTCAGTTCAGTGTTCAGGGAGAGCTTTCTAAGGTCAGTCTCTAAGGCCACATAGAAATTGTCTTAGCTTTTTAGAGTAGTCATGAGAATGATAATTTGAGCCTTGTAAGTATGTATCCAATGATGTAAACATTAAAGCACTTTTTGTAAGTCGCTCTGGATAAGAGCGTCTGCTAAACGCCTAAATGTAAATGTAAATGTATGAAAAGTTTTCAGAAGAATTTTACAGATATTTGTAAGGAATATAACAACAGGCATTCTCCTTCATCCCCTGCACATGGTGATATTTTAACTAAACCCATGTTTTGTCACTGGAAAGCTGGGCATGTGACAGGCTGCTACAGGTAATGACAATACAAGTGTTGTCCTGTGTTTGCCCTTTAGAGTTCCCTCAGGGTAAAGACAAGTACAAGACAAAGACATGCCTTAATGAATTTAATAAGCCTGGTGACGCTATAGTATGAAATTTTCCCTGATGATTATCATAAACATAACCATGATTCATGTTGAAATTTTCGCTTGTTGTTTATGTCACTTTTATACTATAGTATGAAAAATGTATATCAAGTAAAAAAAGTAATTGAATAAAGCAGAAACACTGCAAAGAGGTTAAAAAAACAACCATTAAAGGTTAAACTTAACTTTTTCTTTTAATCCTGCCTGAAAGCACTTTATATACATTTATATTAATCCTATTTACTTAAAGATCCTATTAGTATAGTAATGATATAAATGATGATATTTAATTAGGTAAACTATGAATAAATATAAATTATACATGAATAATTATAGCAAAAATTGTGATTAATGAAGAATTTATGTATCATTTACTTTTTATACCTATTTATAGGAAAACATTAGAAGCTTACAAATAATCGTGATTAGTATCGAGAGTATTCCCTACCAGCTTAAACTGTTGTGATTAGGCAATTATGTAGTATTTGTGATGTCCCAGTACAACACATGGCATTTTACCATGAGGTAAGCACTGAAGTGCAAAACAAATTTGCAAAAAAACAACAGCTTAGAAATACATGAACACTGCCAAATCCAAAACCATGAGAACACAAATGCATGACTGTCATGGATTGGTTATTGTGTGCATTAGTCTGAATCAGAAAATCATGAACCAGTGAGAAGCATTTGTGATTCACTGAGGTTTACTACTCAGTGTTGTTTTTTTCTGGTTTGTGGTTGTGAATTAAGACTTGGTTTTCGGGTTTTGAATTTGCCTTCCTGTTACACTTGGATTTCAAGATTGTGTTCTGTTTTCACTATGAATCAATAGATCTGTGGTTCAGTAAACACACACAGACACACACACAGTTTTAACTCAAATGTGACAGGTTAACTGGATTAGTATCTAGATATGACGGGAATATACACACACACACACACACACACACACCTGCTTCCGAGATGAGAGTGCACTTTTTGGTCGTCCTTGGCGACCTCCTTTGCTTGCATCTGCAGGTTCCTTGCAGCTTCTTCGGAGGGCGGGGGCCATGATGGTGCCTGAATCCGGTGGGTGGGACAGTGGGTTGAGGAATAGGATTCGTGCAATGAGGCCATACAGGACGATAGCCAACAGCAGTGGGATGACATAAAAAATGGTGAAATCAATGAGGTAGATGGGCAGGTAGAGGTCACGAGAGACGCGATAGCCACACTGGACACGTCCATCACTGTTCACTTGGATGTCCACTAGGAAGAGCCAAAGCATGCAGTAGACACAGGTGAAGGCCCACACGCCTGCAATAATGCGCTTGGCCCTGGAGACCGTACACACCGTATGAGCCCTCACTGGGTGACAGATGGCTATATATCTAAGGAACCAAGAGAGAACAAGATGAGAAAAACAATTAGCTTACAATTGACTTATCACAGCATGTTTGTTTGCCTGGATAAACTAAATCAATAAAGAAAATATATTAAAACTCAATAAAGGTAATAACTCAAGACCTGTCTGAACTGTATAAAAAGCTGATTAACTATGACATTTGCAAAGACAAAAGAGCTTTAGCCGTTTTATGGAAAACATCTTTTATTTTACTTTAATGTAAGCATTAAATCTTAGTGGTGACAGTGCTTTTACTTGGCACTAACTGCATCCCTACCTCTCTACTGTGAAGGCTGTGATGGAGCAGGAGGACACATTGATGCCCAGGTACTGGAGGTAGGTAATGCCCAAACAGCCAGCTTGCCCATACACCCAGGTGGCCATCAAGCTCTCGGAGATGTTGGGAAGCCCAGCCGCCACCAGCACTGTCAGATCAGCCACAGCGAGGCTTACCAGGTAGCAATTGGTGGGTGTTCGCATGTGTCGGGTGGTAAGAACCACCAGGACCACCATGATGTTGCCGATGATTCCCACACCACATACCAGAACCACCAGGAAAATGGAGACGGTCTTATACTCCACTGATTTGGACACAGAGTCTCCCTGGCCCACCAGGGAGATGTTGGACACGGAGCTACTGTCCATCTTGGAACTCATGTTTTCTGCCATGTTTTCTTGGTGCTTCTGTGAGTGTGTGTAGTATGATTTTTTTTAAACGCAAAAATTAAAAGTGAATTGAAATATGAAATAAAAACAGGTAGGGCAAAGTGGAAAAGAGACTTAAAAACTAGGCTTGTTCCTGTGTTAATGATTGGTATGTTAAGCGTTCTTCCATTAGTCTTGGTTAAATAGCCATATTTCCATTAGTGGCATCACATTTAATTTCTTGTACGCCTTTTTTGCTGCTTAATGCAATCATCCATCCAAACAATCCCCCTGAAAATAGAGATTTCAATAGTCAATAGGCAAAATGCCAATCTTCAATACTGTTAAGAGGATTTCACAGCCCTGTATTAATTGCTCAATAACTGTGCATGTCCATCCCCCCTGGCACAAGTAGATAAATTCTATGCATATAACAACGGTTCTGACTTGCAGCATTCTGAAACAGCACTGATTAAAAAGACTC
>JAOVVA010000037.1:25771690-25792070 GCA_028565275.1 Leiocassis micropogon
CCTTAATGTGGGAGCCCCCTAGTGACGGGGAGGAATTGGCCACGACTAAATTAGGGAGAAAATCGGGAAAAAAATCCCAAAAAATAATTTAAAATATATATATATATATATACCAACACTGTCAATATTAAATTCATTTTAGCATGTAGCGTTTTCATTTCTGTACACTAGATGGAGCTATTGTATAGAGATTGGTTACCTCTACATTTCAGCAAACAACTAAGTGTTCTATGATATTTATTTGTTTAACATATTTGTTTAATTATAAACATTTTTTAGTAAAGTTTAAACTTTGTTTGAAATTTATTATATATGTTTTATAATTAAGCCCAACAGCAGTATTAAGCAGTATTCTGATTTTTCTGTCTGATAGGTAACTGCACCTGGGGAATGATCTGTAGATTTATTCACCCAGGAGTTAATGACAAAGGCAACTACTCCCTCATCTCCAAGCCAGATCCTTTCTCTCCAAATGGAGCTCCTCCTGGGGGCGGAGGCCCTCACCCACTCATGCCATCCAACCCCTGGGTAGGAGATGACCAGTAGTCAATAGCAGTGCCGATTAAAATGATGCAATTCTAAAGGAACTCTCTTGCGTGTTATGTTTTGAACATCATGGAAGCATACATTATAGTTTGTACTTCCTTGAAGGTTATATAATTGTTGTACATTTATTACGTCAAATCAGTTGTCAGCGAACAATTCATCAGGTGTTATGTAAATCGAGCGCTAAATTAGCACCACTAGTTAATTGCTATAATTAAGTTGTCTAATGTTATGGGATGCTAATAATCCCCACCCCCTTGACTGGGTTTTCCGCACTGCTTGCACAAGGTTACCCAAGTTCAGTGCGCAGTTATTTCTGACTACAAATTGAAAGCAGTTATTAATAGCATTAATTAATTATTTAAGCTTAAAAAAAATTTATGTACATGTAAAGTACATTTCTGTGTGTGTGTATGTGGATCAAAACGAGAGAGATCATTAAGCAGCATGTCCTGTTACAGAAAAATAATCAGCAGCCACTCGCCCTGCACGCTGTTGAGATTTGAGACTTAGAAGTCAGTTGAGGCGGTAAAACGTCATTGTTTCTTTATAATCCTACAGACGGTACACTGAACCATTTACACATTTTCATACGAGTGAATAATTTGTTTATTCAGAAATAAGAATTATAGCGGATGATAGAGATGGGTACTGCTTAGTAAAAATTTAGCTTTTTGTTTAATTTCATTTAAAGTTAAATGTTAAACTCTTGTATTTTAAGTTATTTTGTATTGTTTAACTGCTGGACTTGGGTTTTTAAGTGAGAAAACCAATGTCATAAGGAACAAGCTGCATTTAATTACTCATTAACCTTTTTAAAGTTTAAAGTTCTAATCGAATTGGCACCTAGGTATCCTGATATCGTATCAGGAGGTGACTGGTGATTCCCATCCCTACAGATTGATATCTTAGAATAAAAAAAAATAACATTTATCATTTGTTAAATAAAGAAAGCATTTATGATGATGGAATTTTTGTAGTGTCCCCTATACAAGTCCCTTTGAGTGCACTGTTACTGTAGAAACGATAGCATATTAAAATGAGTGCAGTAATAATAAATCTGTGATTTTAACTGGGCACAGAATCAAGTCAGAATCTTTTGTACAATGTGTCTGAAAGTGGACTGTGTGTATGTGTGTATATTTTGTCCCCCCAACAATCCCCACAGACTGGTCCCCCTGTAGAGGAGTTGCCTCCACCCCCTCTTCCTGCGGAGCCTCCAGTGGAGAGTGCCTGGGAAAGAGGTCTCCGACATGCCAAAGAGGTAAATGTCTCATGAAAACTCTCATCACAGTCAGCTGAGCTAAAGGGAATTTCAGAGTCCTTGTAGTGATCACCTGTTGAAAACTGATAATGGCTGGACTTTCTGTGACTATTCAGATAAGTTATACATGCAGTTTGTGCAGTGATTTTAGGTTTTTTCCTTCTTGGCCTTTTTGAGCTATCATGTTAAACATGCTGCTGTGTTGGTGTAAATGATTTTGACTTTAAATCATTGCAGTGTTTCCCACACATAGAGTATACTTGAACAGGCCACCCAAGTACATTGGCCCACCCTTTTAAAAGATCTGTCCATCCGCGATTGTTAACCAGTAACCATTCCCTCTCACGCTTCTGCTCCTGTACCTGTTTATTCTGCTATAGCAAGAGCGGTGTACTGCGAGGCAGTAAATGCAACAGACTGTGCATTTGGGTTTTCTCATATGTCTTGTAGAACCAAAGTTATCAAACGCATGACATTACTGTTAACTAAAATGTTGAACTCAAAAAATGCATGTTTTTTTCCCATAAAGGGGAGAGTTAATCTCTGAAACATTAAATAAATCAAAATATTGTGTTGAAGGTCATGCGTATTTGTTGTTTGTTATATAGTAGACCACTTTTTTGTGCTGGCAGGTAATGCTGGTCTGTTCCGTTGGCTACCACCGCAAGTATATTTTAGACCTGAGGGGAAACACTTCATTGATTTTATAATGCAGACTGTGCATCAATTTTTTAAAATGAAACTTACATTTTTGAGATATGGGCTTAAGTTTATTATGAGTAATGCTGTGTGGAGGATGTTTATGATGCTAATGTAACACCGTGGTTTCCTCAGGTGTTAAAGAAAGCCACAATCCGCAAAGAGCAGGAGCCTGACTTTGAGGAAAAACGCTTCAATGTTACAATTGGTGAAGATGAATGGGAATTTGACAAAGAAAATGACTTCTTCAGGGAACGAGGCTATCGCATTACAAGGGAAATCAGAGATCCTGGGTATGAAACTTCAGAGTTTAGTCTGCATTAGCTAATCTCACTTAGCCAGTGTCACTTAGTCATCTTATTCCTATTCTAAATACTGAAGCTTTAACTGATTGAGTTAAAAATTAACCACTCAGTAAGCTAAATATTTAACACATGGAAAGGGATTTTAGCCCGGAACTTTTAATTGAATTCACCGGGGTCATGCTACATCAATTCCTATAAAAAGCAGGAATTTTTCTGCTGCAAAGAATATCAGATCAGACATTAAATTTTTTGTTAAAAGCTTGTCTTTAGTTATTTTTGATCTAGTAAATGGCTGAAATGTGCATATAGATATTATAAGAACCCTTCAGTGTGCACGTGCATTAGATAGTAGACAAACCTGTTTAATACAAGGACCGTGACCTCGTTGTTTGAGTTACACATAATGGCATGTTCTGTTAAATATTTTGCATTTTTTTTCTCTTTTTTTTTTTTTGGCATGAAAGGTGGGCAGTGGTGTGTAATTTTTGTTTACGTCACATGGCATTATGATGATCTCAAATTCTCTGAATAATTCTCATTCCCTGCTTTTCCCTTTTCAAATTGCAGTGAAGTGGATTTCAGAGACCCGGTTTATGCGTAAGCATTTTGTCAATTCTACCTAAACTGTAATGTTTTTAAAAAAATTTTATTATTCGTCTTTTTGTGAAAAGCTCTACCTTCAGCTCTGGTTTAATTCGAGCCCTGTGTGTGTTACAGTGACCCATATGGGGATCCTTATTATGACTATGAAATGGAGGCCTTCTGGAGAGGTGGTCAATATGAGAACTTCAGAGTGCAGTACACAGAGACCCCTCTGCCTTACCACTACACTGTAAGTTTCTATACCCCCAAACACACCAAAAAAGGCTTCCAGCAGAAGTCTGAGGGTGCCTGAGCAATACCTTGAACAGTCCCGAGTTTAAATTGTTATTGTAGATTCCATTTCCTTTGTATTAAATTGGTTTGTGGATGTTTGACGGTTTCAGGATCGAGAAAGAGATCCTCGTGAGCGGCACAGAGAGAGGGAGCGTGAACGTGAGAGAGATCACCGTGAGCGGGAGCGCAGGCAAAGGGAGCGTGAAAGAGAGCGGGAACGGGAGCGTGAAAAAGAGAGGTTGCGCAGAAAAGAAGAGTGGGAACGAGATCGCGTGAAACGAGATGAGAAAGAAGGGAGACCTAGAGAACGACCTTTAAGGGAGCCACGTGAGAAGAAAGAAGAGAAGGACAAGTCTCTTAAACCACGTTCTCCTATCGGAATGCCTCCCCGGTAAGCTTGTTTTCTCTGCTTTTTCACAGCTTTTCTGTTTTGTTCTAGTGTCAAAAAGAGAGCTTAAAAATGGACTAAACCCAGTAAGGAACCTTGTTCCATTAGTAACTGCACGTTCTTTTTATTTTCGCTAAGCTTTCATGATTCTGTCGCGTTACACACACATTGAATGTCAAATTAATTAGCTGACCAACAGAAAATCTCTTTTTAACATGATTGTAGACAACATTGCTGTGGGAAATATTATCTAGAGATGAATTGGACTGTAGACCAGGACTGCATTTACGTTTTTTTATGTAGTTGTTTCTATGCTTGTTGCTTATAAATCCAAAGACATTTGATCACCTGTGCTGGTTCCTCATTCACCGACATGCACTAGGTATTTTGTGGTAAAATTGAGTTTGATGTACTTTTGAGAGGATTTTCTTGTTAGCATTGTTGCGTGACCTTGCATGCCATTGACAAGTTTTGCTATCACGCTACACCTGGGAATTTATTGCTGTAGAAGTGAAAGGAAAATTGTCTGATTTCAATATATATTTGTAGCTATTGATAACAAGGAGGTGCGCTCTTGCTTTTCTTTTAATGTAGCATGACCGGGATAATGTACGGGAAGTGTCTTAGAGCCTTCTCTTTTTCAGAATCAGCACACGTTTCCGTAATGTGTATCTGATTCAGGCAGTTGTTCCTTTTAGTGATCTAAATACTACTAATTGGTACTCTTAACACAGTTGAACAAGCTTTAGTTTATTCACTTGCGACCAAAAAAATTCAAAATAATAGCACAATAAAACCTGGTTCTGCTTTCATAAACTGAAACATGCTGATGCTAAGTTAATTTTGCCTGCCATGTGGTTGACTCTTAGTTTTCGGCTTCAGCTACGTGCACACACCAACACACAGATCAGCCATAGCAAAAAGATGCAGTATGCACAAGTCCTTGTTCATTTTTAAATAATATGGTGCTAATGTTTTACCTAAGAAACATTTAGAAATCAGCATTTGATGGAATAACCCAATCACAGCTTTCATGCATCATCTATGTACGCTCTACGCCAGCCTTTCCCATTACTGGTAACATTATGCCACTCTTGGCACTAAAATTCAAGCCGTTCAGCTTTGTTTGATATCTTGTGACCATCCATCTTTCATTCGATCACATTCCAGAGGTTATCAGTGGGTTTTAGACAGGGAGATTGTACATGATTTCAATCCCGTCTCTAGGAGTTTTGAACTGTTCTCGCCAGTCACACCTGTCACCGCCCGAAATTAACACCTGTCAAGTTCCAAATGCGGGTAGGTTTTTTTTCTTTTTTTCTTTTTTTTTGTTGACTAATCCTCAAAAGGCTATGAATCAAATGTGGGTAAATGTTTGTATGAAAATAGTCATGTATTTAAGTTTTTGGAATGGTTGTTTTTGGTGAACCTGAAGCTTTGTCTCTGGAGTACATTACACACACATACATACATACGTACATACATACATACATACATACATACATCAACTAGAAAACTTGTATAACCGTCAATTTCCAAATATATCAATGTTACAAACATGACAGTCTGCCAAAGTAGAACTACTCAGTCATTATAGGGCAACTAGTGTTTACCCATGTACGCATACTTTTTGTCACAGGTTTGTGTCACATTCTGCATATTAAGAAGTAACAGGTATCAGAAGTAGGCCGCAACCTCGGGCCCTGCTATTCATGTGGCTATAACTTTGATATGTACCACTGACCCAGTACACTCATACATAGAAACGGTATTCCTTGGCAGTAACCTCTTTCAGCTAGATAATGCCCTTTGCCACACTGTGATTAACATTGGTGGAAGAAGTTTTAACAGTTTTACTGGTATTGGGCAGCCGAAAGGTGAGGAGGTGGTGTAAATCAAATTAGTTTCTGTTTATATTTCTGAGGGGTTAGGGAAGAATTTGGAATTCCGTCCTGTGTTAGAAGCTAATTAGCTTTGTAGCTCACCTTAGGCATACTAAACACCAAGTGTTGTTTAAGATGACAATGTTATCCGATGTATTTTTTTTGCTAAAAGTGCTTCCGTGACTGGTTTTGAACGTGGGTTTCGGCAGGCAGCTGCTCCCTCCTCAGTACTGCAGAGCAGGGTAAGCCATACCCGGTCACAAGGGCTTTGTTTTTGATGCCTGGTGGTGGGGCAAAGTTATTATTATGATTATTATTATTTTTTTAATTGTTTAAAAACAATCAATCATTAGGTGCACTGCAATTGTATTAAATATATACAGATTATTGGATACAAAGATAAATTAATAAAAAAATCATTTGTCTATTTATCCATCATTCACATAAACTCTTAATTTTTATTTTTTGATCAAAGTATAAAACATTTTGTCATAGTTATCATTTTTAGAGATGACTTCTTATTTAAGTTTACTCTCATCTTTGCCATGAAAAATAGGTCATAAATGAGCATTTTTCGTCATTATATTTTGTTGTGAAATTCTGGGAAAGTATTTTTAATTATTTATTTTTTAGTTGCAGGCCTAGTTAAATTTAATACAGTTTGACGAAACTGTCAATGAACTCAAGTATATGATACTTGCTGTTTGATAGATAGTGTGTCATTCCAATGTTGTGATGATGCAATTAGTTTCATGGAACAGGTGGGACAGTTTCAGCCTTATTGTGATGCAACTCTGAGTATTCATGTGTGCGCGTGCTTGCGTGGCTGCATCGGAGGTGTGCAGAGGTGTTTAACCCACTTGTGTTGCTCTCTTTGTGGTCTATTCACTGCTACCTGTGCACATTTATTTTGGGTGCAAATTTCTGTCCCCTTGCCAGTACCCCATGCCTGTCATTATGCGTATCCCAGGATTTTATACTATATAATATAATGAAGTATTAACATGTTATGGTTTCTCTTTAGGTGTGTGTGGTGAAAAGAGATGTAGTACTATACTACTATACTTGTTAAGCCAGTTTCTGCTGTTTTGCTATATTGCTGTGAGGACAAACCTCACTTGATGGACCTTTTGATGCAGCCACGCTGTATTTTGGTATTTGATTATAGTCAGCTGATGTTGTTGTACCTCACATACCATTTAATTAGCGTAGAAGTATATTAGCAGGGCAAAATGAGTACAAAATGGGTCAGCTCAGGCTGGTAAACGTATGAGAAATGCCTGTAAACATGAACCAGCTCTATTCCTCATCCTGTTGAGATCAGTTCCTCCGTCATAGCTAATTATTTGCAATTATATCAATTGTTTAAATGAGGTGCATTGTGCTGAGTGAATGCTGATCTAGAGGGAAAACATTACATCATGAGGTAATTATATTCTCTGTCATGATTGTAAGTGTGTGTGTGTGTGTGTGTGTGTGAATTTTTTTTCTTTTTGTGCCAATAAACTAATTACTAAAGGCTCGGTCAGTTTAGTATATTTCCAGTATTTAGACACATGGAATTCATACTGTAATGTTATACATTTTTCAGTACCCCTCAAATAACCTGTTTTTAAGTCGCACATTGTCATATAGCTTGCTAGTGCGAATTTTGGGTATGAAAATAGCGTGACTGAACAGTTTGAGGAAGTAAACATGTGTGTGCATTAGGGTTGAGTATCGCTTAGGTTTTTTTTTTTTTTTACTTTTTTTACTTTTAAACTGTGCCTGAACCGATACTTTAAAAAATACCCACGAAAAATGGTGGATAACGTTAAAGAGTGCCTTTTTATTCAATGAGCAAAATTTATACATAAATATAACTAGATGCAAAACACAACTAATTTACATACTATCTAACCCAACTACAATTATTTAACACCAGTAACAGTAAAGTTGTTGGTATTCCTGGTATGCTACAAACCAGCTTCAAATTTCAGCAATTCTTTTGCAGAAATATGACCAATTTTGCCTTATCTGGCAAAATAAGACACCCCTCGTGACGTTGCTAGGGTTGGTCTGACTGGGGCCGGGGACACCACGCTGCCAGTTGATGCCCGCAAACTGTTAAACACAGTCTATCCCTCTGCTTTTAACTTTATCCTGTGTGCCCGTTGGTTTGATGTGTTTCCTTCTCTCACATGCAGTTATTAAAAGACATTTGTTGCACGTCATGGTATTGAAATCCTATGTTGTGCAGTACAGCCACACTTTCGAACGTTTAGCTTTAGGCATTTTAATTTAAGTATGTTTAGACCTGATTGGTAAAGTACTGCAGTGATTGATTTCCTTCTGTAAGACTGCAGCATTACCACACAGGAACTTATTCATAGTGACTCTTGGGTTCTTGGTTACCTCTATGATCAGGGCCCTTCATTTCCTGATTGATTTGGGAAGACTGTTGGTTGTTCCAAATCTCTTCTATTTGAGAATGATGAAGGCTACCGTGCCCTTGGGCACTTTTAATGCTGCAGACATTTTCTTGTACAATTCCCCAAATCTGCTTCTTGACGCAATCCTACCCTGCAGCTCTACGGACAATTCAGAGCTTTTTCCCGCCCGACGCATCATCTACGGCGAGACCTTGTGTAGACAGGAGTCTGCCTTTCCTAGTTCCCTAAATTTCTGATGATGTCAGTTAGGAACAGGTGGACTTGATCAGAATGTTTGGAATGATGAGGTGGGGAAGAGGAATTTAAATCCATTTTAAGATGAGTGTGAAACATAAAATGTCGAAATTTTGATAGGATGTGAAAACCTTCCATCAGCACTTTATGTATCAGGGAGTCATTAATATACAGAGCCAAAAAAATAACGTAATTCTGGACAAGTTGTTTCTCCTTTTGTTTGCTTCCTTACCTGAATTTCATCACTGTGCAACGTCACAAAGGTGCAGTTAAAACGTCATGATTATGATCAAAGCTGTGGAGGTTTCCTGTCTTTTGTTTGTATGAGTAATTCATATGGGGCAATAAGCCCAGGAAACATATAGGTGTGGAAAGGAAGTGACAACTTTGCTGTTTGTTTTTATGAACGGGTTAGGAGATGCCAAGTGAATTCTACCTGGAACTTCCCAATGCACTGCCAGTTACCAAAAGGCATTTAGTTCAGTACCTGTTATCATCAAACATCATTCATCTGCCACCAGTGATAAGTTGCCAATAATGTGCACATCCACACTGTGATTAGATAAATGTATTTGTAATAAATTATAAAATGACGACGATGAAGCGAGGGCTGTTCAAATCAAATCATGCCATTTGATTGTGCAGAATAACAGAGCACAGTTATGGGATTAAAAACTTGATTTATTTCTCTATAAAATCCTCTGCTACACTAATGCACTCATCCCAGCATTTCACTAGTGCTCAAAGTCCCAGGAACTCCCTTAATGCCCAAAGATCTCATGGCTTTGAGTGAGGTCAGGACTGTACGGTGATGTGGCAAGAACTCCCAGCGAAGTTTCTATAATGTACCTGTGGTGTTAATGAATGATGGTGTGTACAGGTCTCACAGAGAGATGTGTCTCTTCTGCAAGTAGGTGACACGTTATTTGTTGATTTCCCCAGGAATGAATGAATGTTCACGGAAATGACTGCAGTGGGCTCTAAACCACCTTGGCTGGAATAGTCATTCATGGACATAAAGGTCTCATCACCGTATTAGGCTTGCAGTCTCCTTTAAATGCCTATTAGCTGTTTGCTTTCATTCGCAGGAAATTTTGCCACAAGTCCCAGTTTACCTTTTAGCAATAATGATAATTAGAAGAAGAAGAAAATTTTATTTAATTAACTCAACAATAAAACATAGACCTGCTGCATTTGGCACTGTGGATTATTTCACACTCGTATATCGTCTGCAGCACAGTGTGGGCATTACTTGTTCTGCCCTGGACTGGTTCAGATCATACCTGATGGAATAAGGGTTTTTCTGTTAGTCTTGACTCTGTATCCTCCTCAGCAGTTCTCACATGCAGGGTCCCACAAGGCTCTATTCTTGGGATTTTATTATTTTTATTTTACTTGCTGCCATTGGGATCCATTATAAGAAAGTACAGATTGTCTTTTGATGGTTTTGCAGATGATATTCAAATTTATCTTCCCTTGAAACAGAGGGATACAAACAGTTTAACACCACTTTTGGAATCCCTGGAGGATGTGAAAAAGCGTGGAGTCTTAATGAGACTAAAACTGAAGTTCTGGTATTTGGACCCAGTGGAGCATGTGTTTATCCTTTTACTGAGACGGTTTCTTAAATCTTATGGAAAATGTACTGTTTTATTGGACAATGATTTTAAACTGGATAAGCTAATTTACTTTTCTTGTAGAAGTCCTAAACTTCAGATCAGGAAGATCTTAAGGTTATACTCGCTTTTATTTCAAGCCACAGTTTTTAAATGATTTTTTCATTTATTAAGGGGGAAAAATTGTCCAAACTGACCTGTCCCCTATGTAAAAAAAAAAATAATAATTTTTGTAACTTTTGGTACAGGGTCATTCCTGGGAAAATTCGCCACTATTTCAAGTTTTCTCGATTTAAGTCGTTATCCATAAATCGAGAAAACTTGAAATAGTGGCAAATTTTGCCCTGGAAATAGCTTGTTAACCCTTTCCAGACTGATTTATGTCAATTACTCCGTTTCTTCCCTGTTTTTGAATTTCTTTTAATCATGTCGTTTTTTTTACTTTGTCAGACAGGTTCTATGTAAGTACATTCATGATTTAGCAAAGGGTACAGCTACTTTTTTTTATATAGGGTCCAGGTAGGTTTGGACATTTTCCCCCCCCTGATAAAGGAAATCATCATTTAAAAACTGCATATTTATTTACTCTGGTTATCTTTGTGTATTATTACAATTTGTTTGATGATCTGAAAGTGTCACAAATATGCAAAATCTAAAACATCAGGAATTTTTTTATAATAGAGATAACTCGGTCGATCAACCAGCGACCAGAATTGGCTGGCTTTCGGTTTGATTGACAATATTCAGTGATTGACCGATCAGTGTCGGATGTAAATGATTCTGTACAGAGCGCAGAAGCTTCCGAGTGGTGCAACAAACGCGTTTTTATGATATTACATTATCAAAAAAGTCTGCACGTTAGAAGGCTCCGATCTGCCCTTTTTTTTAACTGTTTGAGCAAATTAGTATCAAACCCAGTCATTACACACTTTTACATACGTCTTAAAACACCACGAGCACAAATTGGTCGAAAATCGTGTGTCTGTGCAAGAAGCTCTGCATACCTGCATTAGAAACTGCACATGCCCACGTGCTTGCAGCCATTCTACTTGCATGTTCATGCTCATTTGATTGAGCATGAACATGCAATCGTGCCTAGGTATCGTGATTCGTAAGTGCGAGGTGACTAATTCCCATGCCTAATATTCATTAGTTACTTCTTTTTTTTTTTCTTTTTGCATTTAAACATTTGTAAATTAAATTAAGCTTTTTATGAAGGTGTCTTTTGAAGTGCCAGAAAAGCTGTGTGACAAAAACCTGCCGCACATTACTAGTGTTCACCAGTGTGTCAAATAAGTGAAAAAAAAAAAGCTTCAACAAATCAAGTGGCTGCAATAGGTAAGCAGGTAAAACTCCTGTTTAATAAGTCTATGATAATAGGCCTGTCTTAAAACATTCCAAACCCATAACCTATTTCTTAATTTTCTAACTCTGCTTTATAATTACCTCTAGGTTAAACTCTCTGTGCCTCCTAGGAATTAGCCTGTCTGAGTAAAATATATTTCTATATTCATCTGGATTGAAGGAGCAAACATTCAGCATCTGAGTCAAAGAAATAACATTTGTTCCGCACTTGCATGAGCAGTCCATAATGACTGTCAGCTTATGTACATACCGTATATATTAACTTAACTGTCCAATATTAAACATAAAATAAAGTGTCTGAACTTTGGAATGTATCCTTTGAGGGACTCAAAAAATTTTAAATTAACCATCAAATCTGCTTGCTGTTTCAGAGTTATCATAATACTTAATTTTGCTTAGCTTGCTGACTTATTCGTCACTCCACATACTTTTCTGATGGCAGCATTCACCTGCACCTGCCGCCATCCCCTCCCCCACCTCGCTCGCTCGCTGTTTCACTGGGTCTAGTTTAGACCTACGGCAGTATGAACCCACACGGCGGAGGTCTTTGGGTTGTATTGGCTCCTTCATTGTGATTTAAAGATATTTTCTTTAATATCATGGTCTATCCAGTTCAGTCTATAAAGAGTCTGTCCAGTTATATCATTTAAATGTATTCTTCAAATGTATGAATTCTTGTCATCAGAACAGCAGTGCTGTTCCCTGATCTTCTGCTGGTATGAATATATTTGAATTGCAAGTGCTGCGTATACTCCAGTTCCATTAATGATATAAATGTATAAAATGTACAGACATGTCTTAATCAATCCAATTTATAAACCTTTTTGTTAGCTTTTCACGTTTATTGAAGTTTAATTAAATGTGAATTTTTGGTAATTCATTTCCTCATAAAACTGATAAAACAAGGAAAGTTTGAAAACGGATTCTTTCAAGTGCTAAAAATAGCCCTGTTCGTTGCCTCTATTTTTAACTCCAGTGCATGGCCCGCTCTTGCATCACCCAAAAGGAATTTCTCCCACACAAGTGACATCATATCTAATGGACTTTAAGATACCTTTGTATTAAAAGCAGTCTGTAAATTCCTGCATTTCTGGTTATTAATTACATCTTCCACATTTACCATTATAACCTCTATTAATAAACAACTGTGTGGAAATTTCCTTTCAAGAGGCCCAGAGGCACTCGCATTCCTTTTTTTAGTATGCTTTAATCATGAGAGGCTTGAAGGCATTTGTTGCCTATATGAGACTATGGTGATATTATTGTAGTGAGATTAAATATTTTTTGAAGATAAAAAAAAAACCTCTTGCTTTTAAAGGGGAAATCCTAACATGACCTTTTCCTTTAAAGCAGACTTCCCCTTCATTTTAAACACACTGTCACTTTTTGTCAGGTATTAAATGGACAGACCAACCTGCATATTTGTTTTCTTCCTTGTTGCTGATGCTTTGATAAAGTAATATTAAAGTTAATTAATTATAGTAACTGTTTCGTTGAATCGTGGGTCATAAGACATGTCCAGCGTGATGTCATGGATGACACCACATGTATTTTTATGAAGTTTTTATCCAGTGGTATAAGTTTGTCATAACATTACTCATATATAAGAACACAAAAAGAGTACATGATGTATAGTGTTGTAACTTTACATAGTAACACTTTCAAGGATTTATAAAATGCTTGCATCACTCCAATGACTCAAGGACAGCCATGGCTATTATGCAATAGTATCTGTATCAGATTTTCCTTGTTTCTGGTTTCTCTATTGAAATCTGCATTGTAACCCTAATACGGTTTTCCCCATGGTCGGAGAATTTAGCAGAATCATTTTGTTAATTCTTCATCATCCGACAAGGGTCTCTTTTTAGACAAACTTATAATCAACAGTGCCATTTTCTTTTTCCTGGTACTGGTTTCTCCTGGCAGTGATCTTATACATTCCTTTCAAATAAATTTGGTGAATGTGGAAAAACAACATTAAGACAACTGTGTGGGAGTGTGTCTGTGCTTCACAATCACATGCTCAGTGTGAGGGAATGATCTCAGTGTTTCTTACACATATTCCCAAGTATATGGGTGGCCGCCCAAGTATATTTGCCCATGCTTAAAAAAAAAATCCGTCAGTGAGAATGATTCCATTTGCGATTGATTAACTAATAGCGGATAATTCCCTCTTGTGCTCCTGTACCTGTTTATTCTGCTACCAGGAGAGCAGTGTACCAAGAGGCGCAGGGGATAACAGCAGTCGTAAAAAGAATAAGAAGGGCTTACTGACGGTTACACATGCTCTGCACACATTTTCGCACTGTGAATAGGCTCTTCTTTAAAAAAATAAAATAATAATGATGAACTGAGAGTAACCCTTAAACCTTAAGCGGTGGTAACACAGCATTAGTAAATGACCGGTTTAAAAATAATAATAATTCACTGCTTATACATGTGTCGACAGAGGAGACTTTAGACATCAAAATGTCACAAAAATGTAGTACTCTAAAAATGTGATTATTATTATTATTGTATACACCCGAAAACGACCATAAGAACATCTTATGAATCTTTTCTATTTCTTTGCCTATGTGACACCCTGACCCTCTTTTTTATTATTATTTTTTTGCTCAGTCATGTTTGTATAATTAGTTAAAATAAAATGAAATTTAGTTCATCATATTGCCAAGGTTGTGCTGAAAAAGTACGTCACTCTATATTGCATGATCCTGACATATATAAAATTAATTTAAAAAAAAAAGACATTTATTGTTTGTTGAATGTAGTAGGCCACTTTTATGCTGGCAGGTAATGCCGGCCCGGTCCGCTGGCTACCACTGCAAGTATATTTCTGATCTGTGGGAAACACTGAGGAGAAATATACATAGGAGGTAGCATATGATTTCTCGAAATCTGAACTTTGGCTACCGGTGCCATTTTCAGGTCGCATATGCCTTACTGTGATTTTTAGCCCTTGTCTACCCTGGCACATTAAGCATTTGCTAAGTAATTGTAGAAGCGACCAATGGAAGCCTGAAAATTACCCTTTACCTATTTTTTTTTCTCCAGAGGGCCAATGGAGCCGCAGCCAAAGAAGGAGTCATTGCCTATGGTAAAGCGGCCAGATGAATGGAAAGACCCTTGGCGCAGGTCAAAGTCTCCAAGGCGAAGGCCAGGTCTCATGGGGTCCCCACCCAGGGGCCGCAGGCGACATAGGCCCTCTGGCTCATCTGTATCACTCTCTAACTCTTCGCGGTAATGTTTAATACTATCCTTTAGATTGTCTGTTGTGTACTACAAGCTGTAGCTTGAATGCTAGGTATATATGAGATCTAACTGAATGTTGTTTCCTCAGGTCATCATCGCGGTCTTCTTCATACACAGGTTCCGGTTCCTCTCGCTCGAGGTCACGTTCACGGTCTTCATCTCTCAGCTCTTATTCAACCCACTCTTCCCAACATAGCTCTTTTACAGGCAGCCGTTCCAGGCAAGAAACTCTCATCCATACACACACACACACACCTACACACCCACACACCTCTACACACACACACACACACACACACTGGGGAAACTTGGCAAACGCGCAGCACATTGGGAGGGTCGGGTTACCTGTTCTTATTTCATTCTTTGAATTTTTTTGAATGAAAAGAGACGCAGGAAATTTTCTTACGTCATAATACATAGAATAGCTCCAACCAGTGCTTTAAAGCACGTTTTCTCTATTAAACACTTTTAAAAAAACGATTATCATAATTAACATTTTCCCATTTACCAATTTTTTAATTGTATTTATTAGATCGAGATCCTATTCATCATCTCCCTCTCCGACGCCTTCTGCTCAGAGAAACGCAGGCAAGAATAAAGCTGAGCAACCACCTGGAGTAGTGAAAGGGTACATGCGCACACCAACCACCCACCAACATTACAATGCACCTGATGCAATAAAGCACATTTCGGTCATATACTAATTATTCACACTTTATTATACTTTTCTTAGATTGACCAGTCTTTCCTTGTGGGACCACTGAATACAAAAAAATCTTTTGAAAGGGTTAGTTAGCTAACAGGGGATTTAAGAAGACATTAATCCGCTTGAATATTTCAGTTATTAATGTCCAATTTATGCACATCAGTAAGTCTAAGTAAAGTTTATGCTGATATCTTCTATGTAACTAGTTTCATCTCCAAGCAGCATGTTTGTTCACTGCATGCAACCAAAAACAAAAATCTGTTCTCCTCCTTAAGCCACCCGCTGAAGCCCGGTACGCTGCCCCCTCCTCGCAGGGAGAAAGGCCCCTCTAAGAAGATACCCAGTCCTTCATTGCAAGGCAAACCTCTGAAACCTTTGGTGGAAGGAGTAAAACCACCCAACCTCCGTGATGTGGGCAGACCAGCAGCGCCAAGGGAACCACCAAAACCACCCAATGTAAGGGAGGGCCGCAGCAAAGACCGACAGCCGCCCGATCCTCGCAGGTAGTGTTTGTGAGTGTGTGTGTGTATATATGAGTGCGAGTTTTTTTTATCATTACTCTTTTTATACTATTCTGTTTTAATTTTCTCTCTATTTTAAAATTTTATCTAATTATAAATAATTGTCATGCCAACAAAGCACTTTGATTTGAGTGTATGTGTGAAGGGGGATGAGAGCGTAAATGGGAGAGGGGCACAAAATCCTTATTTAATTTAACAAACCTTTTAAAACATCTTTTTATTAACATACTTTAAAATTTAAAAGAATTGCAAATTGAAAGGGGAACACAATTTTCTTCCTTCCTCTACGTGTGTGTGTGTGTGTGTGTGTGTGTATGTGTGTGTGAGATTTATGGATGCATTTGCATGAGTCCAGTGTGTCACAATCTAGTGAATACAGAGGGCCCTGTGTGTGTTCGTAGGTGTGTGTGTGGGAGTGTGAGATGTGGAATACCCTATGTGGGAATTCTGGTGTGCTACAGGGGGAAAATCTCTTGGCTTTTCAGAGCTCTGCTGTAAATGAGCTCTTGTTGACTTTTGGTTAACAAAGTAGCTATTATCTGTGTCATGCAGTCTTTGATGCAGACTTCCCTAAGGGAACTCCTGGGTCCCGTGCCAGCATCATGACTGTTATGTCTGTCTTCTCACTTTTGAGTAGTAATGTTTGTTTAGGGTTTTTATTATTATTATTATCTTTTGAGCCCAGAACACTTATGTTATCATAAATAATATCTTATCATTTGTGTTCATTTATTTTCATATATAATTCACATAATAAATATTCGTTGTTCAAACTAATGATGGTTAAAAGTTTAATACGCATTTAATTTAAATCTCACTCAATCACTCGTGATCTCATATTAACAAATCTTCTTTTTTTGTATGTAATTACTTAGTTATATTACTTTCCCCCATATAATCATTTAATCTTATGAGGGGAAAGAAGTTGTTGAATGTTGTTTCCCAGTAGGTGGTTTCACACATTGCGCTTCAATATGCAAAATTCTGTTAGCTGCAAGCCATTAAATGTGTTGAATTTTTTTTTGTTTTTGTTTCTCCATTTTCTAATAAAAACATCCCCAACATTATCGGTGAGTAACTATGGTTAATAGAAAATCATATGTAACTAGAATCACATGGTATGTGCTTGACTGGAAATTTATTATAACTTCTGTGGTATATAATTTGACCTTGACTTGCTTGGATTTGAGATATCAGTGCATCTCTGATTCAATGTTGCTTGCTTTAATATCAATACACTGTTTAAATATATATTTTTTTTACATTTTACTTTAAAATTAATTGAACTATACTGTTAAAACCTGCGGTGTTAATTAAGATAAGCTCACCTCTTCGGTAGATATAATCTTTGTCACATATACGAATACAGTACAATGAAATCCTTTTTCATATCAAAACTTGTTAGGAGTCAGAGATCAGGTTCGTCATAATAAGGCACCCACAGTGGCAGATTAAAATTTTCTGCGGCCTAATTCTTTGACTTTTTGATGGAAGTCTAGATCCAATGCTGCTCCATTGGGCTGGACTTGATATGGAAATTTTAGACTTGGATGCAGTGTTGGCTTCCCTAGGAAAGTGTTTAGGATGTTGGGCTCTAGACACACTACCCTTATAACATGTTTTAAACAGTTTTCATTATATGAAAGTAAAATAATCTCTCCCTATCACTTTTACAGACGGACATTAAGTGGTAGTGTGAGTGGCAGTGGCAGCAGTTACTCAGGCTCCAGCTCTCGCTCCAGATCTCGATCATCTTCCGCCTCTGTTTCTCGTTCTCGGTCTGGATCCCACAAGTCCAGGTGCCGACTGATGAAAGCGCTCCACATACACTCAGTCTTCTATAATGCATAGCTAAGATAACTGACCTACCTTTGGCATTTGTTTGCTGATTTAAAAAAAAAATTCCCCCCCCTGGTTCAGGTCTCTGTCAGTGAGCAGCGTGTCATCAGTGTCATCTGCCTCCTCAAGCAGCAGCTCAGTGCGCAGTGCTGATTCTGAGGATATGTACGCTGACCTTGCCAGTCCTGTGTCCTCAGCTAGCTCCCGTTCACCCACTCCAAGTCACGCGCGCAAGGAAAGAGGACTCCCGCGAGACAAGGATGCTAATAAAGACAGAGGTAGTGGACTGACACACTTGCACTCAATGAATGATGTAATGCTGTCATTGTACTATGTGATGCAATACTTTGTGCTTTCTGATTGCCTTTTATTTATATATATATATATATATATATATATATATATATATATATACCTGTTTGTCCAGCTTTGGTCCTGGAGCCAAACAGGTTTTATTCAGTTTACTCCGCTAAGACTGGTTTTGAAGAAAACCTTCTCTTATCTTGACTTTAACATTTTAGTTACAATACCTTTTTAGTAAATTTATCAGTAAAAAGTCTCAGTAGGTAAGTCTCCAGGAATACAATTGGGCAGCATAACTGCATACTGTAGCTGCTCTTTGGTTGAGGTAATCCTTGTTACAGATAATTATCGCTCTTTACAGTATTGTTAGTGAGTCATATCAGTGAAACCAATCTGAATTTTATTAGCGAATGTGCAGTTGTAGCTTTCGTGGAAAACTCTGCTTATTGATGTTCAGCATCATAGTTGGTCTCGTGTTTTAAGTAGGAAAGCCCACGAAGAAAGAGGAGACCTTTAAAGATGAAAGGAAAAGGATCGATCAGTCTGGCATCCCACCCAAAGCAGACCCGGGCATGCCCAGATCCGGACCTGGAAATCGAGGGCACCCTACAAATGCACAACCCATGGGTCCTGCAGCAGGCTATGGTTCACATAAGGATATCAAACTTACCTTACTCAACAAGGTAGCTGCTTACAATATTTATATAGAGAATACTTGATTCTTTTAATATATTTTTTTTTGTTTTATGGCAAAAAAATTTTAAGCCATTTTTTTTAATGGATAATTTTAGTGGCTAATTTTTTTTATTTTTTATATGCTCAATGTATAGCAACAAGCAGACAGAAGCAACAGAAAGCGGTACTTCCCTGCAGACAAAGAGAGACCAACATCTCCTCTCGGCAAGAGAATGGCACTGTCTCCTGATAGAGGTAAAAGTTTAAGCCTCATCCAAGCGTAAAGGTCATTTGCAAGGAAAATCCAAAGTAGAAATCCAGTCTGTAAAATTGCAAGTGCATGACCAGCACGCTTGTTAATAAGGATTTCCACATGGAAATCCTGCTTAACAGACACCTCACCTTTCTCAGCAGTTTCAGTTCATTTAATGGGCAGCCACACACCAACACACTTCACAAAATGGGACTGTTATCTAAATGACCGTATCTAACTTTTCATAGGTCGAGACAGGAGGCCTGGACGTTCCCCACTCTCACCTAGAATGGAGCGTCCAAGAGGTCAAGGCCCCCGGCCCATGCCTCCACAGGGAGACAGGTTTGTATTGATGTTTTTGCTTAACGTCTCCACTAATGTCATTTCTTTTTCTACTAAATCTAAAACTAAATTCCACATACACACACGGTCATTTTATGAAATTCCCCATGTAGGGAAAAGTAAGTTTTCTTCTTGATAATGGTTTAACTAAAAACTATTAAACTAAGGTCAACCCCTTAAATAAAAACAATCACATTCAACAGAAAGAATTCAGTAATATTTTTTCCTTCTGAATATTGTTCCTTCTGAATAAGTTCTGATCTGCGTTGATCATAGTTTGCTGAAAATATTTGCTGAGTCTCCAGCCCTTTGTTTAGAAAGAGGATTATTATTAAAATGGGAAAGCCCAGGGATGTATTCAGTGTGTGCATGGACAGATCACGCAAACGTGGTGACGCACACTGCATATGGGAGAGAAGTGATTGTTCAGAGAAATTAAACGCTGTGGCAAAAACAGAACACCTGTTTTATCAACATCACTTCTCTTCATCAACTTCCCTCTCGACATACTATATGCCTTGTCATGAATAATAAAACTGTAGGGAAATACAGTAGGGATTACTTTTAAATATCTAAAATGGTTACAAAATACTTTTCAAAAACATCTTTGAAAAAAAATTTAAGTGCATTTAAAAACATTCTTTATAAAAAATGGCCTTTTGTGACTATATGTACACGAGTGTGCTGCTTGGTTTTAGTGGCTTTATTATGTAGGAGCCCTCGTTTCACTCTCCATTTCACTCTCACTTGTTTTTTTTTTCCGTTTATATATTTATTTATATATATGGTTTCAAAATCTACACGTTTAGTAAACAAGCTAAACGTTTATGGAGACCAGCTACATCCAGAGAGAAACTTAAACAGATACTACAGAGAAAAGA
>JAOVVA010000037.1:25834504-25848199 GCA_028565275.1 Leiocassis micropogon
CAATGAGTGGTTAAATGATACAAAATTAAAACACTTTACATATGTTCTAATCCATCTCAACAAATTATTTAATAAAACAATTCATTTAGATTTTTGTATTTCTTTTCATAACAATAAACATTTTGTACATGTCCCTGAAATTGTTCTCATTTTGAAGTAACTGTCCCTTTGAGAAACTGGCCGATGTAATCAGTGACATCATGACCATCATTTTGTCTTTCTTCAGTGGAGGTTGAAACAACTGCTGTAAGTACATGCTGTATTTACATTTATACTTCCTAATGTTCATCATATTCTGTTTTTGTAGTTTGATGTCATCAAGCTTAACATTTCTAGCTTGTCATAGTGAAATAATATTAACTGCTCAGAAATATGTGACAAGCAGTACACAGTCAGCTTCAACAGTGAATCACTTCTCTAACTGAAGGTCCAGCATGTGCTCATTAAATGCTAACTTTAGCAAAAAATGCCCACCCTTTCATCAATACTTCATCAATACTTCCATGACATGGGGGAGGACATGTACACATATGTTTTGCCACATTTTGGATTGATTTTATTATTGACAGACGTTTCTAAAATATATTGTTAAGAATAAGAAAACATGTCTTTAAAAAAATCTATCACTAAGCAATGAAAATGCATTTACTCTACTTTTAATTTCTCAGTCACAGGATGGACATAATTTGCGATATGTGTATACATTGCATGCAGTTTATTCATCAAAAGTGCTGCAGCTTGACCAACATGCATTTGTAACAGGATGGTCCTCTTAATAAAGTTAATATTAAGCTAAATGGAAAATGTCAACTTTGTCTGGAAATTACGAAGTACAGTGGAACCTTGGATTGCGAGTAACATGGTTTGTGAGTGTTCCGCAAGACGAGCATATATTTTTAATAAATTTTGACTTAAAAAAACAAACAAGTCTTGGTTTACGAGTACCGAGTATCATGTATCAAGCATGCACTACTTGTTTTGACGTCAAGTGTCACATGATCACAACTGAGCCAATGTTTTTTCTCTCTTTTGCTGCGGAATTGTGGGTAATCGTCTCCCCTGCTCTGTCTTAGTGACTATGGTCTCTCACTGGTATAATCAACATCCGTGCGCATGTGTCGTGTTTACTATAACACTGTGACCACGTGTGTGCTTGTAAAACATATTTTGTGTTTGTATGCGTGTGTGTACAGCGCGCATACTGTTTATTATAACACACGTGTGTGCGCGCGTGTAAAGCAAAAGCAAGTCTCATTAGAGAGGTTAAAGATCCACTTTCTCTCTCTGTGTGTCAGCCGGCACTCTGTGCGCACGCACGTCATTGGACACCGTGCCCCTTCAAACACACACCCCTCCTCCTCTCGCCTTCACACACACACTCCCTGCTCTACACAGAAACACTGCTCTGTCGCGATTATTTTCAAAGGTAAACTGCAGGATAGTTTGTTTTATTTTTACTTTACAGCAGTGATTTCGTTAGTGTGTTGCTCATTCGAGTGTCGTTAGAGAGATTTCTTGTTTATTTTCTCGATAAAACAGTCCTTCTGTTAGTGTGTGAGAAACTCAAATAAGAGAGGAGGAAGGGTTACTGTGTAAGATGAGAAGAAGGAGAGGGGAGGGGCTGATTCCTCCTCTCCTTTTACTTTAGCTTCACACACACACACAGCGCCTGCGTGCATAAACGGAAGCACTTATTTGTCGGGATTCATTTTTACTTTTTTTAAAGGTAAAGTGCAGGTTAATTTGTTTTACTTTTACTTTATATTTTGTAATATTTATTTTTTATGTATTTATTTTTTTGTGCTGTGGAACGAATAATTTGGGTTTCTTTTATTTCTTATAGGAAGATTCGCTTTTGGTTTACGAGTGTTTTGAAATACGAGACCACTTCCAGAACGAATTATGCTCGTAATCCAAGGTTCCAATGTATCAAGAGCTTGAGTACCAAGATCTCTACATAATCCCCTTCTACACAAATGCACTTATGCAGTCTTTCACTAGTGTTTGAATACAATCAAGGTACAAAGATTTCTCAGAATGCCGGAGCCATGATCAGACTTTCTGCCTCATGTTTGAAACCCTGGCCTCCCAGGAACACCTTTAATGGCTCAAACATGGACAAACTGTTTGGAGCAATGTCAGTACTCTACACAGGATGTGGCAAGCACTCCCAGCTGAGTTCCCATAATGTACAAGTGGAGTTTGTAAATGATTGTGTGTACAGTTCCCACACACAGGCATGTCTCTTTATGGGACTGTTCATGGGAATGCCTGCAGTGGACTCTGAGCCACCTTGGTTTAAACCCCCTTCATGGACTTATTGTCTTCTTTAAAATGTTCGCGCCATTCAAATGTTTTACTGGAGCTAAGAGTCTCATCACGATACTGTGCTTAAAGTCTTCTGGTAATGTAAGTTTTGTACCTTCATTCATGAGAAATGTCATCACAAGTCCCAGTTTGGCTTGAATGCTCCTCATATATACATAGCCTTATATGTATGTATAATTTACTAATATGTTATAGAATAATACACTGTAAATCCAATACCTTATGTTGTGCAGGACTCTACAGTATATGTTGTCAGCTGATTTATTTCCAAGGACATTTCTTGAATTTGGAGGTCACTATGACACTACTGCACATCAATAAGTTATCAATGGTTCTTAGGAGGTTGCCTCCTCCACTGCAGTGATTGTTCTCCTGCTGCCAAACCATGAAAGAGCTATTACACCAATTACCTGCCATTCAAGCAGACAGAAAAGCTTTTTTTTTTAGAGAAATTAATGAAATACATATTAGCGATATTTTGTTGGACAAATAATTTTCGTAGCACACAGATATAAATGTTTTGGAGAGAAACTGCTTTCTGAGTGCATATTGACTGTCATAGAATGCTACAAAGACATCTTCAACCCTCCCCCATCCTCCCCCTTTTGCACCCAATAGTCAGTCTCTCTCTCTCTCTCTCTCTCTCTCTCTCTTTTCTCCCTTCATTTTCTCTCCACCACCTCATCAGCCTGCATTGAACCTGCAGGCTGTCGGCGGCTAGGGCACAAGAGGCGGGATGGATAAATAAATAAGTGCATAAAGGAGGCATTGAGAAGGGGTCTTCCCAAACGGCTCTGAGACTTGTGGTAGCTGGCTGCACTGCAGAAAAGAGCAGCGAAAGGAGACAGAGTGGAGAAGTGAAGGTGAGGATAGGCGGGGAGAGGAGATGAGTGTGCTTTATAGAGACAGAAAACGAGGGCTATGTGGTAACACAAGGGGGTGCTAAGATTTGGGTTACAGTGCGTTGCAGAGATGCAGAAAGGACAGTAGCTACCACTGCAGCACAGCATTGACTAAATAAGAGAAGGGGAAAGGGATAAAGCACCCTCACCATGCAAGGCGTGCTTTCCTCAGGCATGCTGGATCCAGGACCAGGTGAGCCACAACTAGGCTCTACCACCTTCAACCTACTAGCTTCCCAGCACTACCTTCTGAGCTGAGAGGCCTTCATGTCTTGGGAGTGTGCAAGACAACAGGAGTTAAGGAGGAGGGAGAGAAAGGGAGAGGGAGGAGACACCAGAGGAGGAGGAGGCCAGGGTGCTGTATTTTTGGATGAGAGAGCTCCTGAATTAAGAGCTGGTGAAATAAAGATGTAGTGTGAGCAGGAAGCAGAACAAGGAGCGTGCTGTGCTGCAGTGGCGAGGAGTGGAGTAAACGCCGGGTGAACACACACACACACACACACATACACACCCACTTGCATATTCAGCAAGACTCTGCCTGGACAGAGAGAACCCACCGTTGCCGCCGCAGGGCTTGGAAGGTATGGAACTCAATTGGAGTGCTTATGTGTGTATTGTGTTAGGGAGCAGTGGGAGAGGGGATTCAATTTGTCTTTATACAAGAAGGAAGGGGGAATCGAATTAGTCTTTATAAAGTTTACGGGTGCATGAGTTTTCAGTGAGTCAGAAGATGTGATTTGAGAAGCTGGGGGTGTGCTCTCAAAACTTGCACAAATAAGTTTTTGTATTTGTGTGTTTACAGAAAACGAACAGGAAAAGAGCCTTGTGGGTTCTAATTGCTTTCAAGTGAATAGTTTTCTTTGAGTTGGACTGGCTTAGAACTTATTTAGATCTGTGAATGTGGTAACTTGCATATCTCTAGACTAGATACAGCTACAGTATGGTGCACAACACTGTTTTTAGGCACTTTTCCTTTTTTTCCTTTAAAAGCACCTCTGAATTCTGTTTGAAGGTGTGGGAGCTCTCCAAGGAAAATGCAGCCTGCTTTATTTTCCATGTCTGAAGAGACTTATTAAACACCAGAGTCTGGCAGCCTCCGAAAAAGAATCTCCTGGGATTTTTAAACAACTAAACTAGATTATACCACTTAGACAGTCCTTTGATAGCTTCGATATGATCATAGTTGTGGATACCACAGTGGATGGATTATGGGGTACATACAGTATGGGGTATCTTCTCCTTACATGCTTTGGTTGGTTGGATTTCAGTCAAACTTTGATTGCTCACTTTCTTGGATGCACATCATTCATTCCCACTGATTACTTACTGTGCACATTCCTGATTCATTCATTAAGCAAATGTATTGGTTTTTTAGAGGGAGCAAATTGGACATTACTGTAAAAAACGTTGCCACCTAGTGGTAGGAGATTGTCCTCTCAGTCACATTGTTCAGGACAGAGACTGGTTAATTAATATTTTTTCTTCCTTAATCACTGAGAGTGCTATACATATTCCCAACTTCAGACAATATGTCTTTACAGGCTCCAGAGGTGATTCTGATATGTTGAGCCATATTATTGGTCTTGCTGATTAACAGAACTTGGACTTAGATTTTATAAGGAAACGTCCCTTTAGATTTGAGATTGTGCCTGGCAGGTTTAGAGGATGGTATTGACAGAAAGGATCATTAAATTCTGAGACAAAGGAAGCTGTTGAATACCCAAACCCAAACACCAACACACAAAGTTCTCTGAATTCCTTTATGCTCATGACCTCATCCTTTCCACTGCCCTCTTCCTAGCCTCCCTCAGGGTAGCCTTTTGCCACAAAGATATAATCCTGAAAAACTGTGTCCTTCTCTTGGGATAGCATCTGAACTGACTGGATGAGATAATTACTTTCTTCACCATACAAGCTCACTACACCTGAGCTTGGATTATGGCTGTCTTCTGTTCATCTTGGACAATCTATCACCGCCAAATCTGAGAACATTCATCTGTATTGATTACTCCACTAGAGCCCCTAAGGCAACAGATAACTCATTTGTCTGATGTCCTTTTCAGTATTTTATAATGGCTCGTCCAGACCCATCTCTTGGGCAACGCTGTTCTTTTCATCTTCATTGTTCATTTGTAAATGAGGGACTGCTGGGAACATCACTGAAATTAAATGTTGTTGAAAATTATAATATGTGTAGAAAATCTAATGTACAGTATATTTATACTGCCTATAATACCTATAGACAATTTTAAACAACCTCTCACTGATATTGCCATTCTGAAGGTTCAAAGGCTTAGCTCTTATGTTTGTGTTGGGTTCTGTAGGCTACTCTTTTCTCATCGTCACTCATATCCATGCCTGTGTACACAGCCTTTGGTGAAAGAGTGAATACTGAAGTGTACTTTAGTTTGACATGAGGCCTTTCTTTTCAGACAGTTCCCTAGGCTAAGAAGCCCCCAATGGAACAGGCCTTCTAATTAGGGTTACCTCTGATCCTCTGCCTGCAGCTGTCTCTACAGTCCAAGTTCAGAGAGCTGGTATTGTTAAGTTTGGATACTTAATAATAGATTTAGTAAAACTACAGCCATGTCAAATACTGAGTTTAGTCAATAGAAGTAGTTGTTTTTTTAATTATAGCAGTTTTTCTTCAGTGGGTAGTGGGTGCAAGGATGGATTAAGGGTAGATTATTGTTATCATTATTCTGAGTTAGAGGGAAAGAGAGATTAGCTCGATCATTCAGTAAGTTCAGGAAACCAATATTCAGCATTTAACTAATATCTACAAGTAGTTGTAATATCAAGAGAAAATACTTGTCAGCAAGGATCTCTCACTAACAAATTAAACAAATACTCTTTATAAGCTCTGCTTTTCTAATTATGCTTAGCACAATATGACAATATGTACCATAACCTGCTTTGTACGTAGACTTCCAGTCATATCTGAAGAAAGTTCTATTTTCTGCAGAAGTCCCACCATTTCTCAACTCACATTCTCATTTCTCTCCTCACCCCGTCTTTGCTTTTCATTTCTTCTCCTTTTCACCTTCCTTTTGTAGATGCCCTCTCGCTGTGGAACAGCGGTGCGGATCTTCACCACCACTTTATTTGCAGCTGTGGTGCTCTTTGCCATTCTAATGGCCTACGTGACTGGCTACCAGTTCATCCATACTGAGCAGCACCACCTCTCCTTTGGCCTGTATGGCGCCATCCTGTCACTACATCTGCTGCTGCAGAGCCTCTTTGCTTACTTGGAACACCGGCACATGCGAGCACCTTCACGGCCACAGCACTTGCGCTGCACTGTTGCCCTGTGCATCGCTGCTTACCAGGAGGACCCAGACTACCTCCGCAAATGCCTGCGCAGTATACGCCGCATCTCCTTCCCCAGTCTAAAAGTGGTGCTTGTTGTAGATGGTAATCGGTCTGAGGATGCCTATATGATGGATATCTTCCGGGAAGTAATGGGGGGAACAGAGCAGACAGGATGCATGGTATGGAAGGGGAACTACCATAGCAATGGGGCAGGAGGTGCAGGTACAAGCTCAGTGAATATGGATGAGGCTATTCGTGTGGCCCGGATCGTGCGCAACTGCCGCTACTCCTGCATCATGCAAGAATGGGGTGGCAAAAGGGAAGTGATGTACACGGCTTTCAAAGCACTTGGGAACACTGTGGATTATGTGCAGGTGAGTCTTATGCTTATAAATGAGCTTTACCAAGATAGTAGCTACTTTCAGGGCATTTTTTTTTTTTACACTTAAGCTAAAAATACACTGCATCTTGAAAAATTAGAATGCCATGAAACAGCTTTCCTAATTTAATTAAAAAAGGTAAACTTTCATATAGTTTAGATTATTTGCATTTAAAATGAAATATGAAATAAAGCCTTTTTAGCCTTTAAAATGCATTTTAATTTTGATTATGGCTTACAGATCAGAAAATAAAAAATCTTACAAAGTATTAGAATATTTCATTTCAATGTTCATATAGTACAAATACCGTGTAAAATTCGGTCTAGTTACGTATATGCATGGGGAAGACTGCTGACGTAACAGCTGTCCAAAAGATAATCAACAACACCCTCCACAAGGAGCGTAAGCCACAGCATAAGCCATAATGTACTCTATTGAAGCATATTCATATTCACAAGCAACAGGGATGACCACATCCTTAAGACAACTGTCAAGCAAAGCTGATTCAAGAACTTGGGAGAGCTTCGCAAGCATGGAAATGAGGTTGGAGTCAGTGCATCAAGAGCCATCACGTACAGATGTCTTCAGGAAATGGGCTACAACTGTTGCATTCCTAGTATCAAGCCCCTCAGGAATCAGGAACAATTTCACCTTGGCTGTAGAGAAAAAGGACTGGACTCACTTCTCATTTCTCATTACCTTTCAGTTGAAAGAAAACTTTACATTTCATTTGGAAATCAAGATTCCACAGTCTGGAGAAACACAATCCAAGTTGCTTGAAGTACAATGTGAAGTTTCCACAGCTGGTGATGATTTGAGATGTCTTATCATCTGCTGGTTTTGGTCCAATGTGTTTTATTAAATCCAAAGTCAATGAAGCCATCTACCAGGAGATTTTAGAGCACTTCATGCTTCTGTCTGCTGACAAGCTTTATGGAAATGCCAAATTTCCTTTTTCAGTAGGATGTAGCACTTGTACACAGTGCCAAAACTACCACTTACTGGTTTGCTGACCACGATATTACTTTGTGAGAATCTATTGAGTATTACCAAGAGGAAGATGAGATACACTGATCCAACAAAGCAGACAAGCATTTTTTTTGTATTGTAAATCATTTTTTGACTGATCTTAGGAAATATTCTCATATTTTTAGATACTCGATTTTTATAAGCCGTTACTGTAATTATAAAAAAAAAACCTGAAAGGCTTGAAATATTTCACTTTACATGTAATGAATCTAGAATAAATTTCACTTTTAAAATTTTATCACAAACAAAAATTTGATCTTTCATGATTATCATCTGCTGTAATCTTATCCACTGTAATCAGACACAGTGCTCAAAAAACAATCCCCTGTTAATTTCAGTGTTTTCAGTGGCTTCTTATTTTCCTCTCCCTTCAACGATCCTTTGATTAGAAGCACTATATGGAGTATATGTCATTTCAGTGTCTTGTCACCTGCACCTCAACTGAGAACACCTGTGTGCTGTCAACAACCTCTCATTGCTCTTGCAAAGTCCTTGCATCTGCCACTCTCATTTGCCACAGGCATTTCTAATTAGACAGTTTAATCCTTAGTTTTACTTTCCCTTTAGGGTAAACCTTAATTTCTGCAATCCTTTGCAAATATGTATTAGGTGACTACAGATCATTTTGCAGGCTAAAGGCCTTTTTAACTTTATTGCTTTTGGGAAATATCACATTTTTCTTCGTGAAGCTCAATTTTTTGTCAAAGAATGCTCTTTATATGTCTGTAGGTATGTGATTCGGACACAGTTCTGGATCCAGCCTGCACAATTGAGCTGTTGAAGGTTCTGGAGGAAGACCCAAAGGTGGGCGGAGTAGGGGGAGATGTACAGGTGAGAGAACTTTGTGCGAAGGTATTTCACAACAAATCTCTGAACTCATGATGTTATCTTTAAGTTCTCTGCTACCACAACAAGATATCATCCTAAAAAAAAAAAACCTTCTTGATTTGTTTCAGATCCTGAACAAATATGACTCCTGGATATCTTTTCTGAGCAGTGTCAGATACTGGATGGCCTTCAATGTGGAGCGTGCCTGTCAGTCGTACTTTGGCTGTGTTCAATGTATCAGTGGGCCTCTGGGCATGTACCGCAACTCCCTACTCCAGCAGTTCTTGGAGCCCTGGTACCACCAGACCTTTCTGGGCAGCAAATGTAGCTTTGGTGATGACCGGCACCTTACCAATCGAGTCCTCAGCTTTGGCTACAAGACTAAGTTTACTGCACGCTCACAATGCCAGACTGAGACACCTACTCACTACCTCCGCTGGCTCAATCAGCAGACCCGCTGGAGCAAGTCGTACTTTCGGGAGTGGCTCTACAATGCTCTATGGTTCCACAAACACAGCCTCTGGATGACCTATGAGTCTGTAGTCACTGGATTCTTCCCCTTTTTCCTGGTGGCTACAGTGATCCACTTGTTCTACCGTGGACGACTCTGGAACATCCTGCTATTCCTCCTAACAGTTCAGCTGGTGGGAATGGTTAAGGCCACATATGCCTGTTTCCTAAGAGGCAGTCTGGTCATGATTTTTATGTCCCTATATTCTCTGCTGTACATGTCTAGCCTCTTGCCAGCAAAGATCTTTGCCCTGTTGACTATCAATAAAGCAGGCTGGGGCACATCTGGGAGGAAGAAGATTGTGGTGAATTTAATTGGGGCAGTACCTGTAACTGTTTGGGCACTTCTTTTGCTTGGTGGAGTAGCTTACACCATTTACTGTGAGACACAGGAACCATTTAGTGAAACTGAGAAGGTCCTGCTTATTAGCGGGGGCATCCTCTACGCCTGCTACTGGCTTATACTTCTGGTGCTTTACTTGGCTATAGTGGCCAAGCGCTGTAACAAGAGGGAGGAGCAGTACCACCTGCCCTATGCTGAGGCCTGAAATGCCTTACTAGTAATGCTGTACTGTAACTTTATGGGACTGGCCTGAATCAGTCTTTTACCTCTCTGGTGCTAAGCCCATTGTCATATTGGCAAATGATGTATACTGACTTCATTTGAAAGACTATGGAGCTTTTAACCACCAGTTGAGATACATTTTCTGGCCTTCCAAGAAGGCACAGTTGATCTGTGCAGTATTTTGCATCTTAAATAGAACACATAGATCAGAGGAAATGTTCAATCATGGTGCTGAGCTCACACCAGCATACGCAAATAGAGTGGTGTGGGTGCTTGGACTCAAATACGAATCACACACTGTGGTGAAATGTGTACCGTTCCTGGGAAGAACCCCATAATTATACACTTCAAACTTACACTGAAAATGAGCTGTCATGATTTTCATGAAATCTGATATTATTTGCCTTACATTGAACAGTGGTAAATGCAGTACTGATCAGTATCCTGTTGGGGTTTGTACTATACCAAAAGAATCTGTTGTTTCCTTTTGTTTAAACTTATTTCTTAACATTTACTGCAGGATTCTTCAGGAAACATTCTTTTATGCTGTACTGGGAACAACCAAAGCATATTTTAAGGTTTATTTGCTTAGAATTAATCTTACGCCACATACTTTTTTTTTTATTTCACATTTGCTGTTACTTTAGATAAAGCTGCAAATTGCAAGTAAACTCACCAGCCACATGTTCCTTAAGCAGAAATGCATCAAGCTTGACAGTGCAACTTGAAACTTAAATGTGCAAAATAAAACAAGTTGCTGTTTGTTTACATGTTAATAGTAATAAAATGTTTTATTAACTAGAATACCTTTTATAGATTGTAAAATATTTCTTTATAGACATACAAAATTAGAAAAAATACTTATTGCATATCAGTGTCATATTAACTATGTACTTTTTTTATACTAACACCCTGCTAAACTTTATAGATACCCAAAAGTTTTTATGTTTACCTGCAAGTTGGTGAATTAAATGTTTATTAGCTCTTGTAGAATTACAATATGTTAAAAACATTGGTTTGGATTTATGTTTTGCCTAGAGCCTGTACGAATGCCAAAGCAGCAGACATAACGTGTTGTAGAGTGTTTAATCACATTTACTGTCCCTTTCAGTGCCAGCTTGTGGGGTTACTGATTTATTACATAAGCACAATATACACCTGCCTCTCTGACACCACAATCAGGCAAGAGGAATGATCTTTGGGAGTTTTTCTGAGTAGTGCGTGATGGCGTAATTCATGAAATGGCTGCCAGCACAAAAGCTTCTCATCTAGACAAATTCCCGTATTGAGGCATTCTATGCACATAAGATGTTTTGTTGTAAAACCTGTAGAACAGAACTGATGTAAATAGCCAAAACTTCTATTTGCGTTTGAGGATAGTTTTCCAAATTACTGCTTTAAGGGAAGACTATAAGAAGGAACATAATTAGGTTTATCAACAAAATGCAGCAGAAAAGACAAATCACTAGCCTGGATGCCCAGGACGAGCAGATTTTATCTTAGCGTTCTGTTTTTAATAATTTAAATGTAGTGGTCTATGCAGTAGATTTTAGTGAGCTGCTGATATAGATTTCACCAGCATTTCCCTCTCCTATTCAACAACCACAGAATCGGCTCATGTAACGTGATCTCCAGGACATCCCTAGTTAAAACAATCAAATAACTAGATAACTTTTCATACTCCAGTTAAATTATGTTGTTTGCTACTTTTTTTTAAGCCTAGCTAATTAGGTTTAAGGGCAACCAAAGCATAGTACATGGCAAACACATTAACCTTTGCCCAGTGAACTAGCTAATGACGTCATGTATATTCCTAATGTTACAGTATTTATGACGAAAGATACACTGTTGAACAGACACTGACCAACCAATAATGTGGATCATTAATTATATTTCACTAATTATTTCAAATATTTAAAATGTATTTAAATATTTAATTTTAAATATCTACTGTAAATGTCTAATATAAACCGGTGTGTTGCTGTATTTTTATCAATATACATTGGCATTTTTGTGAATCCAGTAAAATGAGCACTACAAAATTGTTTTATGGTTAGAAAAAGTTAACTATTTAAGACCATCATTGGTGATTTGACACATTCACGTCAGAAACGCTAATGACAAACATCATTTAAATTTCTTTTCGTATTTGGTTGTAAATGCATAAGAACAGCAGTCATTCTGTTTAAACTCATTTACAGTACATACAGTATATTGTGTAATTTGTTAAATATGTAAAACTGTTTTATGGAGAAAAAAAAAACAACAAAAACATTTTCTATCAATATTGCAACGTTAAGTTTATTTTTGCAGACCTTTATAACACCTGCAAACTGTTTTTATGAAAATAAACTTTTTCTCTGACTCTAATCATTCTTTGTCCTAGAAAATGTACCAGCACTTTTGAACCAACACATCAGACACCTCCAAATAGGATTTGTCCTGGAAAAACCGCAAGCAGTCCACTTTAAATTTTTCTCATATATCCAGACCTCACAGAACAGTCTTTTATTCCAAAAGCCTATTTGGAAAGATTTTAAGAGCACACTTTCTAAGCCAGGTGTATTTCAAAATAGATAGTAGGCAACACCGTGAATGCCAGTCAGTTTATAGGTTTCAGCCACTAAACCTTCTTGGGCACGTTAGTAATGATAGGTTTAGGACGCGTTTTAAAGATAAGCTTCTTTTTGATAATAGCAGATACAGTGTAGGAGGTAGGCTTCTCCTGGCCAGTTTCCATGGCTACCTCATCTTCCTGCGGGAGGCCAGAGTGCTTCATCAGAACAGCAAAGGGTTTCTCCAGTTTGACCTGTTTCCCATAAAGGATGTGATGTCCTACAATCAGCACTGGTACTCCCTTTAACACAAACAAATGCAGAAAATTGGTACCTCACAGTGTAAATGTTTTATATATCTATGAAAATGTAATTGTTTCACCACAAAACAGCTGATTAGATGTCTAACGAAAACATTCTACCCTGCCGTTTTACACTTTACACCCATCAGCCATAACATTGAAATGCTTATTCAATTCTCATGTTACCGGAATCACTCTTTTACAATTTGAGTCATGTATAATATGCCTGTGCCATCAGGGCACAAAACCTCCATTGATGTGGTAACAGTGACTGATGAGATTCAGTACATTCAGGTTATCAGCTGACGTCCCATTATTGCCCCTACGTACTGAAGGAAACTGATGGAGTACGTAGGCTCAGCAACGTTATGTGGCAATAAGTGCACCCATTGCTCTGGAATACGGTCAATCTGGACTCATCAGACCACATAACCGTTTCCAATGGTCCAAAGTACAATCTTTATGCTCCCTAGCAAACTGAAGCCTTTTTCGTTTAAATTAGTTTCGCTAACAAGTGGTTTCCTTATGGTTATACTATTTAGTCCCAATCCTGTAAATTCTCATTACATTGTGTGTATTGAAATGCTCTTACTTTTACTATTAAACATAGCTATAGTTTTTACTGTTGATTTTTACTACACAACTGTGGTAAACAAGTGGTTACCGTAAGTTCATCTCCGTTCTTGATTTGTTCCACCCACGTGTTTTTCCACACAGCTGACAGTTCAGTACTATTCTTCAAGGTTTTGATAATATGTTGAGGGATTCTTAACCCAGTTTCAGTAACTTTAGATCTCCTTAGTTGTTTTCTTTGCGTTAGGGCTGCAACCAACGGTTCTTTAAGTAATCGATTAATCTGTCGATTATTTTTCTCTCTCGATTAATCGGATAAAAACAAAAAATTAAGAAACATTAATTTCCAACCCTTTATTCAAAAACAGAACTAAAATCTTTAGAAAGTGCACAAACATGTTGCTCCTTGAG
>JAOVVA010000037.1:25850388-25861003 GCA_028565275.1 Leiocassis micropogon
TACTTCAGTTGTGTGTAATGAATCTAAAATATATGAAAGTCTAATGTTTATCAGTACATTACAGAAAATAATTAACTGTATCACAATATGTTAATTTTTTGAGAAGGACCTGTATATAAATATAAACGTGTATGGCGGCATTGAGACTAAGTGACTTAACACTGTGGCCTCGCACCTTCAGGGTCTGGGTTAGATTTCTGCCTCATGTCTTAATGAATGGAGTTTGCATGTTCTTCCCATGCTTGGTGGGTTACCTCCCATAGTCTAAAAACAATAACAGTGTTCCCAAATTGTCCGTAATGTGTGTGAATGTTGACCGGATTTCCTACCATGGTTGTAAAATTGTAATGAATACAATGGTTGCCAAATACCTCCACAAACCATAGTTGGACCACAAAGGCTTGATGAATGGAAGTGCTGTTTATATAGAGACAGCCAAAAAATGTATACACACTTCAGGAAAAGTGAGTATGATGTATATTATATTTATACAATATCAATAATATTATATATTATTATTTTTATCATATTATCATCATATAATATCATAATATTATTATCATAATATTATCATATACAGTGAAACCTTGGATAGCAAGCATAATTCGTTCCAGAAGCATGCTTGTTTATCAAGCGAATTTCCCCATAAGAATTAATGGAAACTCTGATAATTTATTCCACAACACAAAAATATTTATATAAAAATAACTAATAAAAAATGTAAAGTAAAAATAATACAAATTAACCTGCACCTTTGAAAAGACTCCTGAAAGAGCGGTGTTTTCGTTAGTGTGTGTGTGTATGTTTTTTGCATGGGTATGTTTGTGTGAAGCTGAAGTAAGATGAGAGAGGAGAAGAGGAGGGAAACACTTCTCTGTCGGGAAACTTCTTTTAAAAGAACCGTCTCTAATGACACTCGGGAATACACACACACCTACGGAATCACTGCTCAGAGAGTCAGAGTCTCTGGAAACTGGATCTTTAACAAGGAACCTCTCTGAGGACACTTGCTTCTGCTTTATGCGCGTGCACACACATGTGGTCACAATGTTATAGTAAACAGTACACGCGATTACGAACGAGAATAACCATTGGCTCAGTTCACGTGACGCTTGGCAGACAAAGCGCCTGCATACTACTCAGATGTAAAGACCTCGCTCGTTTATCAAGTCTTGCAAAACGCTCTCAGACCAAGTTACTTGCAATCCAAGCTACCACAGTATATTAATATATGACATATTTAGTATTAATATATATTCGTTTTTTGTTACCTGAAGTGTGAATACATTTTTTGGCTGATTAAGTATTATATACTGTATATATTCATGTACATAGGCAGTGTATATAAGTTTATTTTCAAATAATCCAAATCGTGAATAAAATTAACAAAGGACATTTATTATTATTATTATTATTATTATTATTATTATTATTATTATTATTATTAACGTATAGGGGTTATACCAAATGTACGTAAAATAACACGTAAAACCACTTTAGTGCATGTTTATAGACGTACTTTAAATCCTAAAATGTCTTCTTTTTAAAATCGATAATATTTCATTTGGTTGAAGAATCGGACCCGATTAATTAATGATTTCCGGTTGCGTTGTGTTTATGCGCATGCGCAGTGTGGAAGACGCGGAAGATGACTTGTCAGTGTTGTTGTGGAAAGCTGACAGGCACGTGAGCTGTGCGACGTCGAGTAGAGATAGCAGCAGACATGGCGGCTACAACTCCTCCCAAGGTAATGAAAACACTGGACTTTTTAATGTCAGCCCTCCATTAAATACAGTAAACTGTATGCGTTTTGTCAGGGCGCACTGCTGGGCTTTTGGCTCGGTGTCTGTGCGGCCGCTCGAACATTGGCCAAAAAGGAAAAGTTAATACAGTGCTCTGACCGACTACTGTTTTTAGCTTATAGTTGTTAGCCAGTTAGCTCTGGCGCCTCATAGAGTTACAGTTGTTTAGCAAATTTAGCTAGCTGCTCTGCCAGGAATGCCACGAAGGCACATCGGTCATGTGTCCATAAAACTACATTAGCATTATTAGCTTTACACAAGTGCCGCAGGTAACCACTGTGATAATGGTCCCGTCAAATTATACACAGCTTGATAAGGCTTACTGTAAACATACTTCCCGGTTTAAAAGGTTAACTAGCTAACTAAGTTAGCCAGTTAGCATGATTTCTGAGTTGTAACGTCAGCAAGTTAGCAAGCTAGTGGAAAAACTTGCCCAAAATACGATGTATTCATTTTTATTCCCATTAAATGTTAGTTAATTAACTGACAAATTCTTAAATACAGTACAGACTTGTTAAGTTTATTAAGTTTGTTAGCAGTAGCATCTGGCTGCTTGGTGCAAGGGCCAGAAGTTTCGCAACTCTTTGACAAATGAGCTCTCTTAACACCCACATGGCTTACACTTGTTCAGAAATGTGCTCAAACATGTTGACACGATGTTGCTGATTTACAATTTAATGTCTTTTTCTGTCCTGGTTGAATGATAGCAGGTCACATTTTATAATGTGCTGTCAAAAAGATTTTCTTGTGAAGGAGTTAGTGTAAGTGTATAGTTAATGCAGACCATGCATATGCATTATTTGTACTGTGAACTAATAGTCATTGATCACCAAATCAGCACAGATCTGTATAAATATCTACTGCACTCTTTGCACTCAACTAAAAGGAGCAATTTGGTATTTACCCGTGTCTCTGCGAACATTAAGTTTTAAATCTATAGGCATCTAGATGGAATGTTGCAGTACAACATGAATGAAGAACAAAAGAACACTGTCTTATTGTTATCTTGTGTGTTGATGTTTGCAGGTAATATTTGAACATGAAGGGGTTTTTATCCATTTGAACACAGAAGAATCAGAGGATCAGGATTCACTAATATCAGGATTCCTCCGGATTGTTGATAAGGTATGAACGCCCTTTCTTAATGATAAGAAGCTTAATTAATTCTGTTTAAACAGGTATTGCTTCTTTGTAATTAAGAAATGTCATACGAGAGGGAGTGCTCTACAGCCGGATATAGCATAGCTGTACAGCTAGTGCGTTAGTATGTACAATCCTTTGTTCCACAGGGCCCTTAATCTGGAGTTGGAGAGCGATTTTGAATTCAACCTTGTGTTAGAAGGTAGATAGCTTTGTAGCCGTAAATAAAAGAACACTGATATTTCAGAAGCAATTCGGGATGACTTAGAAAAAGTTATTAAAGTAGTCAAATGGTTTAGTTTTTTTTTTTTGCTGAAAGTGCTTCTCTGACTGGTTTTGAATGTTGCATTCAAGCAGGCAGCTGCACTCTCCTCAGTATGGCACACAGTATTGACCTACTTTTACCCATGTTCGTGACTGAAATTTAGTGTAATTAACAATTGTAACACCTGGTACATGAACTGATGGATATAGTTAAATGCCCCAGTGTTCTTACCATCATTATCACCCCTCGTGGAATGCTCCCATCCAATTAGATTACTTGGTCGGAACTAGCTGTGCTAGACAACAACTTAAATGATGAGAGTCATGTCAAATGCCACGTATTGATTTCAGAGGCTGTACATATAAAATTGTAAAAAATATATATGTACTAATATAAGAAATAAGTGCTTCATGAACAGTCTGAAAAGAATAAATATTCTTGCATTTTGCTTTTTAGGATGGTGAAACCTTTGTGGAATATAAGCCTTCGGAGGATACAGAGGCTCTTTCAAATATGCTTTGTGCCTGCAAGGTTTGCTTTTTTTTGTTTATTTATTGTACTACATTACAGACAAATTACAAATGAAAGAAACAAATAGGTGGCTTGGTAATATGGTGGAGACATGGATTAACTCTGCTTGTTGCCTTGGAGGGAATGATCATTGCAAATCAATACTTTTTCATACTTTACACCTTTTCATATTGCTAAAAAAAAAAATTAAGGGAACACATAGTCCCGGTTTGAATTGACCACCCCTCATATGTGTATGTAAGTCAATCCAGGACTAAGTGTTCCCTTTATTATTTTTATTGCAGTATAATATATATATGATTTTTTTTTTTTCCTGATTTTTTTCCCCCTCTATTGGGATGACTCCACCCTATTTGCAGGGCACAAGGACTTTCTGAATGGATTGATGAGTGTAGAAATTATGTAAATTGTATGCCATAGCCCTGGCCTTTATCAGATCTCAAGCCAGTTCAAAAGTTAGGAGATGATAGACTGCACTCTTTTCCACCCTTATCAAAACATCAACTGAGAGTATATTTTCTGGTCTTCATCCCTCCAGCAAATTTCCAGGAATTTGTAATCTGCCTAAACTACAGGGTGGCTCAAAAGTCTCCACATTTATGGAAAAGTAACATCTTTTACTAAAACATCTTCCATAATGTTTCATAATTACGTCATAGTAAGTCTTTCTCTATATGAAGGTAGTAGTCAACATAGTCTCCGTCATAAGCGGTTTGTGCCCTCGTTGTACCTTATTCTCAAATCCTTTTTGAGATATATCTCAATACATGTATACATACATACATACATACACACATGTATATGTTTACATATGTGTGTATACATGTATATACATTGATTAGCCATAATCTTATGACCACTTGCCTAATATATTGCACTGTGTGTTCTGACACATTTCTAACGGAGCCAGCATTAACCTTTTCAGCAATTTGAGCTTCAACTGGATTTGAATGCATGGGTCAGCCTCCACTCCCCACACACCTCAGTGAGACTGGCTGACTATAACCATCGGTTGATCGGTTTTCATTTCTTGGACCACTTTTGCTAGGTCCACTGCAGACTAAGAACATTCCACAACAAGAGTTTTGGAGCTGCCCTGATCCATCACATCACCCATCACAATTTGACCTTTGTCACAGAGCATGGATGGTTCCATCTTTGTGCTGCCCGGCACATCAGGCGGCGCATATACAGTCGATGTTTCTCTGGCAGTTATCTATAGGGTCGGGTTGCCAGCTCGACGCCCGATTTGTATCTTAGCACTTGGGGGGCGAAGGACCTTGCTCAAGGGTCCAGCAGTGGCAACCCAGCAGCGTTGGCCCTTCTGGTCCGTAATCCAACACCTTAACCACATCGAGTTCCTGAATTTAACAAGTTGGAAGCAAAAAATAAATAAAAATTGGCAAGCGTATGGATTTGCGCGACTTTGACAAAGGTCTCAGGGAGAAAGAGAAATACATATACATATTCCAGTTAAATACTAACAATGCCTTTAAATAAAGAAGAACAAATCAAAATAATTTTCCTTGCCTCGTTGTGCCAGTAAAGAATACAGCTCAAAGATCATTTAACAGAACACATTTAAAACAAATCATCAGTGGGAGAGACAACTCCATGCATGTGTACAAAGGAGTGACACTCATGTAGAGGATGCTTTATAAAGAAAGTTACATTCTTCTAAATGTCTTTTTGGAAACTGTTGGGACACCCTGTATTTCTATATGTTTTCTTTCTATTTGTCACCTGTTTGTAGGTCCAAATGTGTTCCAGCTATGCATACACTACATGGCCAAAAATTTGTGGACACCTGACCATCACACCCTTACCAAAACTGTTAGTGGAAAGTTGTATACAGTAGTTTGTGCCTTCTTACACTACACACCTGACCTTATCTCCCAATATCAGTGCTCAAAGTCAATAATGCTCTTGTGGCTAAATGAACAAACATCCACTTTCTAAAATATGATGGAATGTCTTCCAGTGCAGATATTATGAAAACAGCAAAGGGGGAGTTGTTAAAAAGCACTTACGAGTGTGAGTGTGTGTCAGTTATCCACAAAGGTTCGACCAGATATTGTTTATTTAGAATTAAGCAGTTGTATTAGTTGTTGAATCGTGTTCGTTTGTATATCTTTTGGAATGTGAAGGACTCCAGCTCAGTAGTGGAATGGACACAAAGGCCTCATTGTCCTTTGGACCAGCAGCTAAGTTATGAGACTGAGTGGGACATGGTTAACACAGTCTCCTTTAAGAGGAAGGTCCATACCAATGGAGAAGGTAAGGTGTTTCTATATCCTTCTTTAAGGTCTGACATGGATATAAACACACACTATCAGCAGTTTGAATCTTGAATAGATTTCCACTGAATTGCTCTTAATGCTGATTTGTAGTGTGTACAGTAGTTGCATGAGCACATACAGTATCTCTGATGTGATTCCAACAGGGGTTATGGGTCAAGAGTAGCTAAGAGATGGCTATAAAAACACCAACAAAATGTCAACAGTGCATTGTGTGAATCTGTAGTGTTGTGTGTCAGGAAAATCCTGCTATTCTGAACCATGTTTCTTTTTCAGCAGAGTGCTCAGGCAGAAGGCGAATAATATTTGCCTGGTAAAAAAAAAAAGTCAATCAGCTGAAATTAGCAAGGACACAATATTGCTTCTGCCTCTTTCCAGTGAAGGGAAAGAATTACGTAATATAGCTGGCTTGTTGAACGTTCTAAGCTGCCGCACTCCTATTTTAAAGAGTGAATTGTCTCTACTCATACTGCCCTCTTTGTAGCAGTGTTAACGACTCTAAGGAAGATTTTATTCATCAGTGAGAAGAAAATGTTTACACACTAGCACTGGGTTACATTTTTCTTCGTTTAGAACATTGAAAATATTGGGAATAGTATTACTTTTAACATTGAATGTTTAGTAGTGTTGTAATATTTAGAGCCCTCTGCAAATTGCAAATTCAAGCACTGACGAGCCTTCCAAACCTGTGTTTTAAAATCTACCAGCTGAGCTCGTTTCTACTTGGTGTGCAGCTAAAAAAATTTTAAACGCCCGCAATGAGGAATCTTTCAATATCTATTGGATAGCAGTATTGCTGATAACAGTATCTTTGCATGATGATTTTGACGTATCGACACATGTTTAGACATTACAATCAATGATAAGTATTTACTATGAAAACTCAACATTTAAAATAGTTGCATTGTAAACAGGATTCATCTCATTTCTTTTAGGGGGTTCAAATCACTTTAATGAGCGCAACAAGTGGGCCTTCTCCTTTAATGTTGGTGAACTGAGAACTGTCACAGTTAAAAATGAAGGCTGGTCATACCTAATTTTCCGTTTAAGAGATGACACAACATTGCCTGCCATTCATTTCCATCAAGGAGGCAGCCAAAGGTTCCTGGATGGTTTGAGGAAATCAGTGCATCTGAGCGAGTAAGTAATTATGGAAAGTGTCATCATGAATAGAAAGAGGAAAAAAATACATTTGACTTTCATAAAAAGTTGATTATTCTTGTTAGTAAACTTGTGTACATGAATAGATGTTATTATGTATGTTATGGTGTGTGTGCGCGTGTTTAAATTTTTTTTTTTGGTATTCAGTTTCGAGCAGTTTAGTTATTTTAAGATTTGTCCAGCAGAGTGCAGTGCAACTCTTATTTTTGATGTTCAGCATAGCACAATAATATACTCAAATATACTCAAGTTTAGAGACAGCTTAGACCTGGTAAATTAATCAACATAATTTTCAATTTTCCGTTACTGCCTTAGTTCTATGATTTTCACTTGGTTTTTCCTCATGGTTATCCGTCAACGGGCTCCCACAAGTTCACTGTTTGTCACTTAAAGCTTCATCTTTTGAATCGAAAATGATTTTCCTCTCTGTTTATTTTCCTTTAAAGATTAGCTCTCTAAAGCAGTAAAGGACTGAATGCAGCACTATTTATATGGTAATGTGGGGACATTTGCTGGGAAAATTTAGATCCTCTCAGAGACCCTGTTAAATGGCATGTGCCTTGCGTTGAGAATGAAAGGGCATGGGATTGGCTGATGCCAAATGGGACTGCAGCTGTACATTTAGTTTTCAAGGCTTCATGATAGAAGTGGATGTTCTCTTTTCCTACCCTGTCTTAAAAATCACAGCAGAATAAATAAGATGCCAAGATGCGAGCATGTTCAAGGCAGTGCTGCTGAGAAACAGATAAATGTTATTAAAGTTCTTATCTTTGCTCTCATAATGAAATATGAGCTCGGCTTCGTTGCCTTTGCTTTTCATACCAGTCATACGCGAGAGGGACATAACCTGTGATGTCATTTGCCTAATTGTTGTAGATTTTAATACCATTTTTGTTGTTGTTATTGTGATTATTATTTTCATAGACTATAGTTTGTAAAGAGTTTGAAGGCATTAATACAAGTCCTTTTTTGTCTTAAAGAAGCCCTGATGACAAAAACCTACTGGTAGTTGCTACATATAACAAAGCAATTTCACAATCCTTTGAGAATCTTCTTGATGACTCTAATTATGGGCTTGTTCAGGTATGGGAAATTTTATTAGGAGAAACCATACTGATGCTGTTGTACTGTGTACTGGCACACACAAAGCTGTCAACACGCTGATTAAATTCAAATTTGTCAACAGAAATTCAAAAAGGATCCCTACACAACAACTTTGGGTGGTTTCTCTAAAGTCACAAACTATATCTTTGATGCCTTTCGGCCATCTGAGACCGAATACCATCAGCGCCCTGCTGAGGAAGTGGCAGACATTCTGGGTGAACTGATACCTGGGCTGGAGATCAACCAGCAGGAGGAGCCTGGCTTTGAGGTTATTACCAGAGTAAGTACCTGTGCATCAGTTTGGCTCCTGCCATATAATACGTCCTTGCCGATATTCAACAGTCTAAACAAAAATAGTTAATTATGCAGGTAAATCTTTCAGGTTTCTCTGACATGTCTTTACCACATGAACATTTGCATTGTGATCTCGATCACATTGTGATTGTACTATCACGTTTGGAGATAGCGTAAGATTATTAATTAGAAACTAAAGAAAACAAAAGAAAACTGAAATAAAATACACAAAATAAACTCATATCATCTCAGGGCATTTGCCCTTGCCAAGGATTTATGTGTCACTATGTGCTTTAACACTGAACTGATGCGTGTCGCTCTCTCTATCACGCCGGCTTGCTGTGAAGATGCGGACTGGGACTTTTCTTTTACTTGTCTTGTCTTGTCTTGGGTTATCTAGGGCCCTGATACCTTACCAGTGCTAACTAAATAATCGCACAAAAAAAAAATTGCACGCCAGGTGCAGCATGTTTGATTGCCTTGCAGCGGCAGTGCCTAGCAACACTGCATCCGAGTAGCCGCGCCTTTGCCTGTTCTGAACAGTGCAGAGTATTCTTGTGCAGTTCTGCCCCTCGCGAGACCCATGTCGTTACACCACTATATGGAAAAGCCCAATTGTCAGCCCAACTATCTTGTGTATGAACATTTTGTATAATTTGAATGACTTGATCAGTGATCAGATAAACATAAAATTAGTATTAATAGTCAGTTTCCCGTTTGGTAAAATACTAGTCAAAGTCATTTAAACAGTCAATGACATTATAAACACAGAAATTCAATGTTTCATAGATACTTTTAATATTTAAAAGCCTTTAAGAAACTCAGCTGCTTGAGAAAAATCAGACAATAAACATTCATGCTTTTGAATCGACTTGAATTGAAAATCGCATTGCTCAAAAATCGAATTTAATGGAATCAGCTGTCTACCTATGATTCACAACTCTATTACTCAGTCAGATGAGGCTTGTGGGACAAATAAAGACTACTTTAATTAACATAGGAGCATGTTGTACATACTGCCATATGCGGACAAAGCTTTTATAGTTTGTTAAAAACAGAACCTGTAAATGAGCATATTGTTAGTGCAACCAACAAAATTTCAAAAAGCAGATCTTTGCCTCCATTTTGACTGAGATCTATGGTGTTCTAACATGATATATAATTTATTTTATTATTAAAATTTATTTGGAAACAAACAATGAAAAACATAGCCGGATATGTAATTTACTTTTTCTAGTTGTCGTTCACCCTTGCTTTAATACAGTTCTAATGGTGAGTTATGCTGACTGTGTGTGTGTTTGTATGCTTTTATTGCAGGTTGACTTGGGCACAAGACCAGAAGTGCAGAGGAGAGATCCAGTAATGATGGAGGACTGGGCAAAGCACCAAGACTCAGAGGGAAGAATGTCCAATGTGCCTCTTTTAAAGCACCTTATTTTCAAAGGGGTAAATGTGAAATGTTTTATATTTATTTAAAATATAAAACTAAAATCCCTACTTTTAATTTTGTTTTAATTGGACCTTAATGTATTCCCACTGGGTTGATAGAAAGCCCTTAGAAGTCATAGGCACAATAAAATATTGTTTTTTAAATTTTTTGTTCAGTTAATAATTACCCTTTCACCTTTTGGGTATAATTTAATATTTGTGTTCTTATGTATTGAATGTGGTCTTTCATTGGTCTGGAATATCTGATTAAAATGTAATATTAAAATGTAAGATCTTCTTACAGATTAATTGCTTGGATTATTGATTAATTGATCAATTTGATTATGGTTATTTTATTAATTATTTGTTTGACTGTGTGCTTAAGGGCCTGTGCCATGCTGTGAGAAAAGAAGCTTGGAGGTTTCTGCTTTGTTATTATCCCTGGGACAGTACACATGAAGAAAGGAAAAATCTGCAGAAAAAGAAAACGTAAGTACAGTGAAACCTCGGATTGCGAAGTGTTCCGCAAGACGAGCAAAGATTTTTAATAAATTTTGACTTGGAAAACGAACAAGTCTTGGTTTACGAGTACT
>JAOVVA010000037.1:25864688-25874874 GCA_028565275.1 Leiocassis micropogon
TGCGAAAGAATGCAAAAGCATTGACATATGTTTCCTTCCCATGATAGCCCGACGGGCAGGGCTGAAATAGATTTTGGTAGCCCGACTGGAAGACACAATAGCCCCGGGACGCCGGGCTAGCGATTTTGTGAGCCCTGATATATACCATATACTAAGACAAACATTTGTGCTAAATATAAACCATATGTACCTGTTTGAAATTACCTACAAATTCATCTTGAATAAAAGACTTCTTGGGCCTGTTTATAAGAATGCTCTCGTTCTGTTTTTGTAGTGACAACTAAAACGGACTTAGGTGGTGTTCAAATAATAAGCAAAATAAAACAATTTATCATTGAAAAATAATCTTGGATTTATTCTTACTCATATTATGTGTTTGTGTGGATTCTTGTGTTGTGTAATATTGTGAAATGTTTTTGATTTCTTTTGCTTTAAACAGCACATAAATGAACTCTCAATGAAACTGGACATTGAAGAAATCCTTATTAAATCAGAGGCCATATATATGCAGTTAAAGAATTGTAAGGTATGTATAGGAAAACAGTAGAAGACTATTGCAATTCTCTGGAATTGGTAGCACCTGTGCAAAGAAAGTGCGGCTGCATAGCCTTTTTTATGTAAACTATGTGGATGGAACATAATATTTTATGTTACTTGTACATCTGCTACATTAAGGATTTTGCTACACTTTTTTCTATGTTGAATTTTTCCTTTTTTTGCTTTTAGGATTTGCCCCATTCAGTGAGTGAAATTCTGGGCTTGAATATGTTAACAGAGAGCTCTACGTTAGATGCCAGTGAATACAGCGTGCTAGATTCACCTCAGACCTCACCAAGATCTTTACACAGACAAGACCAGGCTTACTCCAATGGCCATGGACTCTTACAAGAAACACCACACAACACATGTAAAGTCGGCTTTATTTCATAGGACATTTCATATGTTTTCTTAGCAGCTGTATATCAGTAAGATAAAGTGTTTGGTATCATGTAGATATTTGCTACCAAATGTTACATTGTAAAGTATCCCTGATAAAACCATAGAAAAGAATATGTATGAATGTAAAATTGGGATCTAATGTGATCCTAAAGTTATTATTTTTGTAATTTTCTTGTACCATATTGTCTTTCATTAAAATAATCATTCCTTCTCTCTGTATAAAGTTTTCAAAATGTAAAGATGGAGTTTCCATTGTTGATTTTAAATGATGATTGATTTTGCCCCATTTTTTCTGAATCGTGCATTTCAACCGATTAAAATCTGGTCTCCTTATGGTCGTGACTTTTGGCTTTTTTTTTTGTTGCACTGCTGGGGTTCAAATCCCACCTTTAGGTCTGTGTATGTGGAGTTTGCATGTTCTCACAATGCTTGGTGGGTTTCCTCCAGGTGCTCCAGTTTCTTCCCACAGTCCAAAGACAGATTAGGCTAACTGGTGTTTCCAAATTGCCCATGGTATGAGAGTATGTGTGTGTTTGTGCCCTGTGATAAATTAACACCCTCTCCAGAGTGTACCCCGCCTAGTGCCCCGAGTGTTCTGGAATAGGCACCAGGTCTCCCGTGACCCTCTACAGGATACGCGGTATAGAGAATAGGTGAGTGATTGACTTGCATAGTGAACCATTTGTAAAGATCTGTGGAATGATATTCAGATGGACATGCTATCTGAAATCTTATGTCTGTATGCTTGCAAATAAAAAAATAAAGAAATATTGCCATCCGTTATAAAAGTTTAAAATAAACTATGAAAAGAATAACATGCCATATGTGGTATTTAAACTAACACATACAAGATCATTGCATGTATACAGTAGATACAAATATATAAAATATATACTGTATACAGTACTTATTAAGAAATATTAGTCTCCTTCATGCAGAGCGCATTTACGTTGTTGGGTTAATGCAGCTGGACTTTTAAATTCAGGCCACAGGTTCACAAAAGGAGTAAATCCAGACACTGAAATGCTCAGTGCAAAATATTGATTTTGTATTAATTTCTCATGATAATAGGTATGTGCCACCTCATATTTACATGAGAACCACCATACATTTACATAGCCACACACCATATACCATATATTTAGGGACAGGAACAGGTGTTCTGGCATTTGTGCTGGCTCCTTTCTCGTTTAATCATGTCACATAAGGCACATCAAACATGAATTTGGAAATATGTGATATGTGTGACTTGGATTTGATATGGTTATCCAGAAACTGCAGATTTCCAGGGAAAATCACACACAAGTCTCTAGAATTTACAAAGAATGATGTATAAAAAAAGACAGTGTGTGACGAGAGGGTCTGCAGGCTGACCACGCCTTGGTGATAATAGAGATCATAAATAGAGAGGTGAATGACAAGCTTGGTCTATAGCCAATCCATCTCCTTTTATTGTTTTGTGCATGATAAGATGTTTTTTTTCTGTCCATGGTTGTAAATAGTGATTATTTAAGTTGCTTTTTGCTTCTGAGAGCTAGAACTAATCTTACCATTTTCACCAACAGAACCGTCACTCGCTTAACGTTGAATTTTTTTTTCACCATTCAGTGTACACTCTAGAGACAGTTGTGTGTGAATATCTCAGAAAATCAACAATTTCTGAAATATCAAATCAGTCCGTGTGATACAAACAACCATGCCACATTTATGGTCACAGACACCACAGTTTTTCCCCCATTCTGATTCTTTTGAACTTGTATCTGTATGAATTTTTATGCATCCAAAGCAGGAGTTTTTGGTTTATCAAAGCATTTTGGTGATGCTAATTTCGCAATGTCACAGATATTGTTGGATTTAGGTTGTTTTGAAAGAATAACTTTTATAAAATGACTCCGGAACAGCATTGATTACATGACAATCCAAATTAATATCCAAATGATGGCCTACCCACTTGACCAAAAAGGAATGTAACTTGAAAGCTAAAATGTAAGCTCATTGTAATTTTCAGAAAGAAAATGAAACAGAGAGGTAACATTACAACGCCAAAAGATGTGTGACATGACATGTGTTTGGGAAGCCGTAGTATCTGTCCCAATCGCCAATCTGAACCATTTTAGACCATCAGTGTGGTCAGATGTACGAATGGATGTTAACTGGCATAACTGCTCCAAATAAAGGTTAAATGTTAAAAGGTTGTGTTATGTTTCCACCTGGGTTGTGCTGTTGACAGGTGATTACACTGGATAATTACATTACTGCATACATGTGGTGGTGTACCGTATATAGTTCTTTTTTCATTGTTTTATTGACTTTCTTTTATTTTAATTCATACTTACATTTGTGGACAATTTTTTTTTATATGTTTACAATGTTTGATCTTAATGTACAGGACCTTTATCAAATGTTGTTGTTGTAAATGTGATTTATATATGATTTATTATTTTACTTAATTACTAACTAGTTGGAGTTACAATAATTACTTTGTGTTCACTTAAATGAAATGTTTATTGTTTATTTTTATTCATTTATTATTTTCTTTCAGTGTCAGTTTGGCATTTTGTGATTTTTGTGAATGGTGCCAATAAATCACACGGCATGCATAATCCATGCATAATCTTAAGGATGCATGTTCTATGTAAGATAATACCCTGGGCTCTGCATTTTGAATTCAAATCTCTTAAAACACAAAAAGCAATCTAAATGGCATTTTGCTACTCCGTTCAAATTTTGGTTGCATTTTTTATTTTTTTATGTCTGTGACATTTCAAGATGAGGGGGGGGGCAGTGTGTGGTAAATCTTGACAGAGTACTGAAGTATCTTTTATCAGCTCATAAGAGAACCACATGTTCACAACAAAGGCACCCAGGATCGTCTCCCAGCTCCCAGACACTTTCATTTCCTGTTATACAGGAAATTGCCTCAGAGGCGACTGATAGCTTTTCCTCAGAGCTGTAATTTTATCTCACCTTCAACTCACTTTCATTAAAGAAGCGCCTGCGTTGTGCGCTGTAGCAAACACCCTTCATTCAACGTGTACTATAAACAATATGCATTTGTGGGCACAAACACACACAGGGTGACATAAGTGTATTCTTATTTTATTAATTCTCTAAACTATAGAAATATTTATTTTGCTTCAGTTTGCTTTTTTAAATTATAAAAATCATTTGTACAATATGTGGCATCATCTTTTTTGAGTACTTTGAGTTTCATTTTTTTTTAAATACTTTTTTTGGATGAACTTAAATGTGAAATTACTGTATATTGCAGTTAGTGAGAAAGCTGATATACGGTACATATTTTTATTGCATTCTGTATTATAATGTTAATGTATTTAAATGTTAATGTCTTTTGTTCTCAAGATAGATCAAAATAAACGGATCTGTGCAGAGCGTTGTTCTACATCAGATCTTGAGTAGATTAACCGATGGTCAGTAAGGTACTGACGTAACATAACTTTTTTTTTTTTTTAAACGAACGACGCACCAACCTCCCAGAAACCAATGTACGTAAGACAACAGGAAAGAGGAGTTCTTATCAACATCTTTCGTCACATTATATAAGCAGGGCTCTAGCTGTGCTTAGAGGTGGAGTGCAGCAGCTCACTCAGCTTCCAATGGCTTCACAGGTACAAAAGAAGAAGGGGTTAGAAGCAGTTCCTGTGCCTTCTGAACAGCAAGGCAAAACCAAGCCTCAAGAAACAATGTCTATTCCTTCTGATCCCCAGAGTCAGAAAAAGGGTCCGGAGATCCCAAAGTCTCCGGTTGGGTTGCTGAGAAGGAGGGGTAAGGAAGCAATTCCAAAGATGCAACCAGCAATGATGATGTTCTCCAGCAAATACTGGGCACGTCGGGGATTATCTCTGGATTCAGCTACGCTTGATCAGCAGCACCTAGGGAACAATATGGTAAGTATAAAAATAATGGTAGCTGTAATTGCTCAGATTAGAATTTGTACAAATTTCCAGAATGTGTACCATGTGCAGTATTACATAAGTGAAACGGTTGTTGGAATTATGAATGCAAACCTTTAACTTACTGGCATAATAGGTTAAAGTATATTCTCTATTTTCAGAAGTCAAATTTTTGCAGAAACAAAACATGAAAGCATGACCTGTCAAATTTCAGTCCAAATAAATACTTTAAAACCTTTATAGCCTTTACTATTACTAGTTATAGAACTCACAAGATTTGCTCCAGTTAATAGAATAAACCACATATGGTAGATCATGATTTGAACACTTTTAGCACCTATTATAACAAAAACACCCAATACATATTAATGATTTTTTGCAGCTTCGTAGGACATCCTTTAGTCGCATAGATGAAAAACCGGACAAAGAGGATGCAGGCTTGGCTTATGACAGCAATAAAACAGCGGTCATTTTCTCTCTGAAAAATGAGGTCGGATGTCTGGTGAAGGCTCTTCGGCTCTTTCAGGTTAGGAACCAATTCAGCTGGTGAATGAGAATTTTTTTTTTTTAAATGACTTAATCAAAATAATATATTGCTTAAACATTTCTGTACGATTCTGTGGGTTTCGCAGGAGAAGCATATCAACTTGGCTCACATTGAATCACGCAAATCAAAGCGAGTCAACACAGAGGTGGAAATATATGCAGAGTGTAGCTGCACTAAAAAGGAATTTAACGAGCTGGTGCAGCACCTTAAAGACCATGTCAACATTATCTCCTATAACACACCTCAAAATGTGTGGTCTGTAGAGACGGGTGAGTCTGTTACAGTACATGCAACAAGTATTTATCAAAGGTAACGATACAACATTGTATCACTCTCTAAAAACTGGCAAAAAGTTGATGTGGTTACAATACATATCCATAGTGATAGTGCTGCTGCTTCTCCTGGTTCTTTATTCTAGACTGTTTGGACTGTGTGTGTGTTTTGGGTGGCTTGCCAGATGTAGAAGGAGTCCCTTGGTTTCCCCAGAAGATCTCTGAATTGGACCAGTGCTCACACAGAGTGCTCATGTATGGCTCAGAGCTGGACGCTGATCATCCAGTAAGTGAACTGAGATTAAGGCATCTTATGAAAAATTAATATCTTGAGTCAATATTGAAGCCCTTTTAACAAAAACAAATCTATTTCATGTATTGTATTTTTCAGGGATTTAAAGACAACATCTACAGGCAGAGGAGGAAGTACTTTGTAGAAGTTGCAATGAACTACAAATTGTTAGTAACTGTTAGTAAAATTTCTTTAATTGAGTCAGACAGAGTTTATGTGAATATGAATATGATTGATCAATTCAATTTATAGCGGCCAGCCCATCCCACGCATTGAACACACAGAAGAGGAAGTGAAGACTTGGGGAGTGGTGTTTCGGGAACTCACGAAACTTTATCCTACCCATGCCTGCCGCGAGCATGTAAAAAACCTCCCACTGCTCATAAAACACTGTGGATATCGTGAGGACAATATCCCCCAGCTGGAGGATGTCTCTCTCTTCCTAAGAGGTAAATTGGTTCGTGAGTAGCTCCACTTGATTTGTGTCATTAACAGATTATAGAATAAACATTTTGGTTTATTTTTAGGGTTGACCAAAATTGATCAACTGATCATTGATCAAACTTGGATTAATGATTGGAAACTGGGTTGGGAATGCGGACCTGCCGAGTAAACTGGCACACCTATATTGCCACCAAATAAGCTAGAAACATTTCGAAATTAATTAAATAAAAAGCAGCTGCTACTGCAAGAAATTGAAATTTTGTTCATATGCAGTTGAAGCTTGCAACATAACACTGCTGAGTCTAGACGTGACCAACTGAAGCAACCCCAGATCATAACACTATTTATAGAGGGGTGTACAGAGAGCACTATGTATGATGGCTGCATAGCTTCCTGCACTACCCTTCTTCCTGACACACCCATCGATCTGGAATAGGTCCAGTCTTAACTCATCAGACCATGTGACCTTTTTCCATTGCTCCAAAGTTCAATTTTTATGCTCCCTACCATACTGAAGCCTTTTTGTTTCTAATAAGTCTAACTAACAAGTGTTTTTTTTTATGGTCAAACAGCTTTTTTTGTCCCATTACTGTGAGTTCTCATCACATTGTGTGTGTATAGAAATGCTCTTACTTTCACTACTAAACATGGTCTTTACAGTTGAATTTCACCAAGTGTTTAAGTTATCTCCATTCATGTTTTTTTCCGACCTTATTACTTCCACAAAGTTGACGGATCAGCACTATACTATTTGATAATGTCTTGAAGGGTTCTTAACACAGTTCCAGTAATTTCAAATCTTCTAAGTTGCACTAGCCCAATGATTTGACCCTCCTAAAATGGATTTTTTTTTTTGGCTGGGCAGCATATAACACATAGTTTGGATGAACAGCTGACAAAATTATTATTTAATTAATTTAATGTAATTAATAAACGTTGAGTTTTTGGTGTAGTTGGTAGCACTGTTACCTTTCACCTCCAGGGTCCGGGTTCGATTCCCGGCCAGGTTCGATTTCCGTCTCTGTGTGCATGGAGTGTGCATGTTCTCTCTGTGCTTGGTGGGTTTTCTCCGGGTACTCCGGTTTCCTCCCACAGTCCAAAGACTTGCAGATTAGGCCAATTGGTGTTCCCAAATTGCCCAGAGTGTGTGTATGTGTGTGTGCCCTGCAATGGATTGGCACCCTGTCCAGGGTGTACCCTGCCTCATGCCTTAAGTCTCCTGATATAGGCTCCAGGCCCCCCACGACCCTGAACACAGGATAAAGCGGTATAGACGATGAGTGAGTCAGTGAGTAAGTGAGTTTTAGGATGCAACATAAATTGCATGTTAATGTTATTTCTAGCTTGTCAAAAAAGACAACGTGTCTTGTTTTTTAACGTTATCTTGGATTTTCATCTAACATTGGACTCAAGTTAATTGTTATGTTCTTGGTATCCATAACTCATGTTTTCATATTGTACACATATAAAACATTATCATGTTTTAGGCACCTTAAGTCTCCTTTGTGAAAGTTCTGGAAAACAGGGCCATCTTTTATTAATTATTGATATTTGGTCTTGATATTTGTAGAGAGGTCAGGGTTCACAGTACGACCTGTGGCAGGTTATCTGTCACCTAGAGACTTCCTGGCTGGTCTTGCATATCGAGTGTTTAACTGCACTCAGTATGTGCGTCACAGCACGGACCCACTCTACACACCAGAGCCGTGAGTACTGTCTTGTCACCTGTTTGTCGCATATGTCTAATATTACATGACAATTCTAAATGCATCAACAATTCTTTTATTTCAGTATACATTTTTCATTTCTTATAATTACGATTAATGATCATTAATACTAATTCTAAGGGACACGTGCCATGAGCTCCTGGGCCATGTCCCACTCTTAGCAGATCCCAAGTTTGCTCAGTTCTCACAGGAGATTGGCCTAGCCTCTCTTGGGGCTTCAGATGAAGATGTGCAGAAGCTGGCTACAGTAAGTAAGACTGAAGCCAAACTTTCAGAGTGTAGGTATGTCTGTAAATGTCACACCACGTAATTGATTGGCAGGCTCTCTGTATAATGCAGCGATTATACCAGCTTAAGAAGGTCACAGGGCCTGATGGCATTTAACCATGATTTCACTTTCATATCTGACCTATGGCAGCACATTTGCATTTAATGGAATTGAATTGCCAGTGCTTTCTTCAGAGTGTTGAACTTTTAGCTTGGAATATTTAAAGTACACTAATAAAAAAAATCTTTCTGCCTCAACATTGTGTTGTTATAGTTCAACAGCTTCAAATTAGCAATACATACATCGTGTATTATTTGTTGTGTTCTTATATGTATGGTCTTTCGTATCATCTTAATTTTTATTAATTTTTTTTATCAGTGCTATTTCTTCACAATTGAGTTTGGCTTGTGTAAACAAGATGGCCAGTTGAGAGCCTATGGAGCAGGACTGCTTTCTTCAATCGGAGAGCTAAGGGTACTGACATTTCCTTATTTTTATGTAATGCAATGAAACAGGAAGGACTTTACTTAACTACCCTGCATGAATTCACAGCATGCATTATCAGACAAAGCTGTAGTGAAGCAGTTTGAACCCAAGACCACATGCCACCAAGAGTGCCTCGTCACAACTTTCCAAGATGTTTACTTTGTCTCAGAGAGTTTCGAAGAAGCTAAAGAAAAGATGAGGTAATGTAATTTCTGAATAAAGTATGTATAATTTTTTTAAAAATCGTAAATTTAATGGGATATTTGATTAATTAGGATAACTGTTTTGATGTTTTTGATGAAAAAAAACAATTGTCCTCTGCACAGGGAATTTGCCAAAACGATCAAGAGGCCCTTCTCTGTTTACTACAACCCATACACCCAGAGTATTGACCTGTTGAAGGACACCAGGAGCATTGAAAATGTGGTGCAGGACCTTCGCAGTGACCTCACCACAGTCTGTGATGCACTGGGAAAAATGAACAAGTATCTTGGCATCTAGAAGCATGCAATTTTTCTTCTGCTTTGAACTAAAAACCAAATTGCAATTACATAAATTATGAATAGGTGGCTAATGGTGTTCTTGAATGTCTATTCCTAACCCAGAGTCAAGCAGAGCTTGGTCTTCCTGTCTGATGTCTTTATGTATTCGCCAGCTTTCAAAGTCAGTTTATTCATACGCATGTGCATGGCTCCCATTGCTACAGAGGCTGCAGGATGTATCCGCTTGTGGTTGCTGATTGTAATTTGCTAATCATAGTATTCTATAACCCAATTGCCTAAGTTCCTGACTAGGTCCAACTTCATTATGAAAGAGCAAACAGGAAGTTTGGGATGGATGATTCCAGATGCTAAGGCAGAAATATACTTCACTTTGTTCTAGTCAATTAGCAGCACAGTCTGCTTCCCAGACCCTCTAACAGTCTTAAGTCTCAGCATCGTGAATGGAATGAGCGCTGGTACATTAAGACTGAATTACACGGAACTGTTTTTTTGTGTTGGAATAGAGACAACTATTGGGCAATGATTATGAAACAATATTACCATAATTACCAATGTATTATCATCTATGTGCCTCCATGTAAGCCTTAAATAAGAGCTAAGACAAGTAATTATAAATCAGTGTGTATGTTATTTGCATCTAAATTGCAGCACTCAGGCTAAAATAAATGTTAATAGTTTTGTGTCTAAAATAGTAAAAAAAACAACAATATATATATATATATATATATAGGTCCTTCTCAAAAAATTAGCATATTGTGATAAAGTTCATTATTTTCTGTAATGTACTGATAAAC
>JAOVVA010000037.1:25876903-25895287 GCA_028565275.1 Leiocassis micropogon
ATTGCCCACATGTGCGTTAAAGTCCCCCAGTAAGACTATGGAATCCCCTACTGGAGCCCGATGCAGTACTCCATTCAGAATCTCCAAGAAGGAAGAATACTCTGAACTGCTGTTTGGAGCATAAGCACAGACCACAGTAAGAGTTTTCCCCCCCAAATCCCTCAGGGGCAGAGAGGCGACCCTCTCATCCACTGGAGTACACTCCAACGACGAGGCACTCAGCCGGGGACTCATGAGTATCCCCACACCCGCCTGACGCCTCACACCCTGGGCAACTCCGGAGAAGAACAAAGTCCAACCCCTATCCAGGAGTAGGGATCCAGAGCCGAGGCTATGCGTCGAGGTAAGCCCCACCAGATCTAACCGATAATGCTCCACCTTCCGCACAAGCTCCAGCTCTTTCCCCCACAGAGAAGTGACATTCCACGTCCCCAGAGCCAGCTTCTGCCACCTGGGTTTGGTCCGTTGAGGCCCTTGGCCTTCACTGCTACCCAAATAACAGCGCACCCAACCCCATCGGTTTCTCTCGCAGGTGGTGGGTCAACGAGATGGGGGAGGACAGGGGTCCACGTTGCTCTTTCTGGCTGTGCCCGGCCGGGTCCCGTGGCAGACCCGGCTACCAGGCGCTCGCTGACGGACCCTCTGTCCAGGCCTGGCTCCAGACATGGGCACCGGGCTTCCTGCGGGCAGGGTCACTTTACTCCCTCCTCTTTTTTTCATGGGGTTTTTAAAACCATACTTTGTCTGGCCCCTCGCCTGAGACCACTTTGCTTTGGGAGACCCTACCAGGAGCACATGGCTCTAGACAACACTGCTCCCAGATTCCTGAGGGCACGCAAACCTCTCCACCGCGATAAGGTGATGATTCCCGGAGAGGGTGTTTATTGTATGTATAACAAAGTGGGATATATGGTGAGTGAGTGAGTGAACTTGCCTTTAAACTCACTTTAGTGGTACTGTAATTGCTTAATATCTGGTTTGACTTTGGGGCGTACCGATTTTCTAGTTATGCCATGTAGTGTTCAGTTAAAATTGGTCAGCTCTAGGCTCAGCAACGTTATGTGGCAATAAAATGAATTCAGCTGATAACCTGAATGTACTGAATGGCCAGGTTATCACTTAAATTGAGTTTTTCTTCCCTGCTGGCACATACCAGTTCTCAAATTGTGTTTCTGTAAGAACGAGGAATAATTTTCACACATGAACTGCCCACCACATTGTGTGCTGTAATCTATGCTAAAGGTGACAGAATGAAATCTTGGAGGGATAGATTTTTATACTGTATTGACACAATGACAAAAAGGACATACAGTATAGTATACACCTACTCAGCCATTCAGTTATCCAATCAGCCAATCACATGGCATCTGTGCAATGCAGAAAATCATGCATGCACATTTCAAGAGCTTAAGTTAATGTTTACATTTAACATCAGAATGGAGAAAATGTTATTTTAGTCACTTTAAATGTTTGGTGGAAAAGCCCTTGGTCCCAGACAGGCTGGTTTGATTGCTGATTCCCTAGAATTTTTATGCAGGACTTACAAAGCGTTTACACGGAAAATAAATCCGTGACTGTTGAGAGAGAGGTCAGAACAGAATGGGAAGACACTATTAATCTATCAGACTTTACTGAATAACCAACAACAAATAACCAACATATTTACTAAAATAACCAACATTTACAACTTTTGTGTGGACAGAAAAAAACGTTGCAAAATGGACAACACAATCAGGAGACCAGACTGGGGTCTGTTTCAGTCAGCCAAGAGCAGGACTCTACAGTGGTCAAAGGCTCACCAAAACAGAACAGTTGGAGACTGGAAAAGAAAAAAGAAAAGAAATTATCCAAGGCGGCAAACTGTCCTAGGCAATCCTAACTACATTTCAATTTATTATTTAATACCAGAGCATCAAGCTTAGGGCAAAGTCCAATTATAGAACAGGTACCGTGACTGCAATTATCCACTTTTCTGGAGACCCCTTATTACACTGTAGCAGAAGAAGCAGGTAGTTTTAGAAACGATATTGAATCCACATTCAATTTGATGCCTACAAAATGTTCTTGTAAACATGATACTTTGTTTTATTTGTCTGCGTTATGGTAACATGGTTCAAACACAAGCTGTGTTGTAAAAGAGCATGTTGAATAATTCATTAATTTAAAAAAAAATCATCATAAAAAAACTGTGGTTTAAGTGAAGTAACACACCCCAAACCATGCTGTTATATGTAAATAATGCACTTAGGCACACAGTCAAAGGCTGGGAACCACCCCAGTGCCTGTTCTTTTACTCACTCATCATCTATATGCTTTATCCTGTATTCAGGGGCACAAGGCAGGGTACACCCTGGACAGGGTGACAATCCATCGCAGGGCACACACACATACACTCACCCACACACTCATTCACACACTATGGGCAATTTGGAAACACCAATTGGCCTAATCCGCAGGTCTTTGGACTGTGGGAGGAGTACCCGGAGGAAACCCACCAAGCACGGGGAGAACATGCAAACTCCATGCACTCAGAGATGGGAATCAACCCTAGCCAGGAATCGAAACCAAACCCTGGAGGTGCAAGGCGACAGTGCTAACCACTATACCACCATGCCACCCTGTTCTTTTATTCCATATTTAAAGCAGGATTGCTAGCTTGTTGGTATGACAACTAGCCAACTAGAAAATTATTCTTCTTTGCTACATGAATATTATTCATGCCTATTAATACTTAGACAATATGGTTTATACTTGTATATCACAATGACTTTGCTATTGTATCTGTCCTCTCTGCTTTGTGTGATATACTGTATAATATACTGACAAGACTGAGAGTACAATTTTGAGAGCACAAGTATAATTTTATGTAATTTTCCCAAACTAGGCTTAGCAAGTAATAACAGTAAAGCTGCTTTTGTTATATTTGGTCAGTTTATGATTTTATTCTAACCAAGCAGTTCAAAACTCTTAATAAGCATTATAGCCCACTGCCATGATCTGCTGATCAGTGTAGTTTTTCAAAGTTCCTGAAAAGGGAAGTACACTGTGGTGTACACAGTTTTGTGTTATTTAGCTTACAGCTATCACCATGTTAAAACTACACCAACACCTCTTTTAACCACCATATTGTGCATGTGATAGACCAACACAAAGAAGCATATATACACACAGTGGGTACGGAAAGTATTCAGACCCCCTTAAAATTTTTACTCTTTGTTATATTGCAGCCATTTCCTAAATTCATTTAAGTTATTTTTTTTCCTTATTAATGTACACACAGCACCCCATATTGACAGAAAAACACAGAATTGTTTACATTTTTACAGATTTATTAAAAAAGAAAAACTGAAATATCAAGGTCATCGAGGTTATTGGGTAGCGGTGGAACATAAAACCTATCTTTTACATATCCCCACAAGTAAAAATCACATACGGTGAGGTCTGGGGATCTCACTGGCCAAGCACAAATAGCAAGGTCATTGGCCCCCTTCTGAGATATATAGAGATAGGTTTGTCCTGTAATCGCCCCCCTGTGGCAGCCATTCAAAACTTAGATAACTCCTTTTTCAAATGGTCACTAACTCATTTCATAACGATGCTTGAGAACTAAAGCAATTGGTCATGAAATTGGTTCATTCTTTTCAAATTACCTTGTATTGGTTGCGTTTAGACCAAAATGTTACATCTGATCAGAGCACCTTGTTCCACGTTTGTCCCCCACAAGCCCCCATGGCTTGTTACAAACTGCAGATGGGACTGCTTATGGCTTTCTTTTTGCCATTCTTCCATATTTGTGGAGTGCACGACTAATAGTTATCCTGTGGACATTTTCTCCAACCTGAGCTGGGGAGCTACTCCAGCACACCTGTCTGGTGTGTTACTCAGGCTTCATGATGCTATTTGTTTACTAATATTCGCTAACAAACCTCCAAAATCTTAAACTGTTTTTATTATTTTGCTTCCACTTCACAATTGCAAAAGTGCCACTTTGTGTTGGTCTATCACATAAAATCCCAATAAAATATAATTATGTTAATGGTTTTAACGTGACAAAATGTGGAAAAGTTCAAGGGGTATAAAAAAAAATACTTTTGCAAGGAACTATAGTTCTGATAGATGTAACAACAGTTGTGTGTTTTGTGAAACCGTTTTACAACATATGGCAATCAGGAAGCTGCCACTCCCTGGTTCTTTTTATGCAAGGTTTTGCTCAACCACTTTAAACACTATACGGCCAAAAGTATATTATATATTGCAATAAAGTGGCAATACTTTTTGTTTAACTTGGTAGTTTTGTTACCAATTGCTATATTAGAAAGTTACTTTTAAAGTATATATAAAGTATATTAAATGTTTGGCACTGTTTTTAAATGTGGTAGGTCTATAAGGGGGTTTGTTTACCTAAATTTCCATTTGTGTGTCCTTTTACCTGGCGTATGTTTAAATACAGAACTGCAGTGTGAAAGAAAGTTATTGTACAACAATTGTAGTGTTGAATGTTGTTTTGAAAATTGACAACAAATTTGAGGCATTCGTTAATTCACTTAAAGATTTTGTTCACATTTTAATGCAAGTAAACATCCTTTGCGCGGAATTCCCCGCGTGCACTGCATTGCCCATACAGCCTCACTGCTTATGACCAACATGCAATTCAAAATGGCCGCGATCATGCATATAAAACATTAACAACTTTGGTTGTTCACCAAACATTCCCTAGACATTTCACATCAGCAAACGTAAAAGCGTCTCAAAATATCCTTCCGCATTCGTCAAAAAATAAACTATAGTCTCCCTAAATAAACTATATTTTCGTATATAATACTCATGTTTATTATTCGCCAAACAATACAAGAGACAGACCAGAATGGCGTGATCATGGTGCCCCTGACTCTGAATACTCACTGATATTAAGCCCTTAAAATATTCTTAGCCAATCAAAACACGAGAGTAACAGTTCTCTCTGCTAAAGAGCCTATCAAATCAGCGTAATGTCTCGACTACATCCCGCCCTTCGAGAAGCATCGTGTCGTTATTCATGTTCCGGGGTTGTAGTCTCTGCAGAGCGTTTCCTGCCCTGATGCATGGCGGTCGAACGAAGGGATTGTTGGAAAATTTTTGGAGGTTAGTATATAAATGTGTTTTTACCCAGTGTGCCTTATTTCCTCGGTCACTGCAGAGAGGGAGAAGGTGCTGATGGAAATCTCATGGAAGTTCCGGAGGAAGCCTGTTTTCAATAAAAACAATTCAAATGCATCGGGAAACAATGTTTTATTTATTAGAGGCAATTGGACACTGCGTTCTTATCGGTTACAACGTTCTTAACCTTTCTTCAAGTTACCGGAGCTAGCGCTTGCTTACAGCCACTTTTTTATATAGTTGCATAACAGTTTAAACTTTAATAATGCCAACACTTAAATGTATTGACTTGGATAACATACTGTTATGACATCGAATCTAGCGTAAGCCTCGTGCAGATGTTAAAAAGAACCTAAAATCTGCATGTTTAGCGTGTTTGCTAACATGTCAAACTAGCATAGAGCTAGGTGGCAACTAGTTAGCTAGTGTGTTTTGCTAACTGATTTTACTCATTTAACCCAAAAAAGAGCCGTTATGATTAACGTTAGTGTTTTTATATCTTTAGAATTATATTAGCAGAGCATTCTTTCAGCTTGGGCAAAGATGCTTAGCATGATATTTGGCACAGCTAGGCTAAAGTGGTTAGCTAGACTGATAACGGCGCGTATTTGACGTTTATTACTATCAAGGCTTACTAACGTTTAACGAAGATATTTGGGACAATTTTAAAACGGTCTATGTTAATTGACAAATGACATTTGACTTCTCTGAGAGAATACACCCTTCCTAACTGAAAATCACGTCTGTTTTACAAGTGAATGTTTTGATATTCTGAAGTATATGCTGTAACAGTTGTGCCATTGTGTTGAGATGATGTGTTGGATTTTTTATTTACATTTTTAAGGTCACCTGACTGGATACTTGATTACAAACCTTAATCTAAAATGACACCTTTAGGTAATTTTCCATCAGGTAGTCCTATTCTATTGGATATAGCTTTAGTTTAGAACCTTAGTCAAAACCATACTTTATAGTTTTGTAGAATGTTCAGATTGTATACTGTTTAAATTCAATATTGAATTACAATAGAAAAAATACAGATGTTAGTTAATTCATCTGCAGTAATTTCTGTATCCTGGTCAGATCTCAGAAACACTGGGCTCAAGATGGGCAAATTCACCTAGAACTGGACACCAGCCCATACTCACATTCTTTTACAAACAAATTCAGACATATGAATACACTACTGGTCAAATGTTTGGACACAATTTCTAATTCCATGGTCTTTCCTGATTTTCATTTCTTTCTACATTGTAAAACAATGCAGAATGAAAGCTTCCAAAATATGCAATACATATTCGTACCTTTGAACAGTTAATATTGAGATGAATGTGCTACTTGTGTTCTGTAAAGCCTTGGCAATGCTGTTCTTGCAAGAATTAATTCAGAACAGCTGACTTCATGTTTTAAAATAACTGTTGCTGATGTTGTTACTAAATTATCTAATGCATATGTGTTATTTCATAGTTGGTCTATAACAGGGGTCTCCAAATCCAGTTCTGGAGGGCCAGTGTCCAACACAGTTTGGTGATTCTTCTTCTCAAACACAGCTGATTTAACTAATCTGTTAATTACTAGGTTCAGTGGGTGTGTTTAGGTGTTGGTGAATTACAAACCGTGCTGGTCACTGGCACTCCAGGACTGAATTTGGAGATCCCTGGTCTATAATGTAGAACATTTATTCAAACTTCCAAACCTTTGACTGGTACTTTATGTGAAACTCTTCCAAAAAAAAAAACAGTAACATAAGCCTGGACCCTGGACCTGTGAAGTGGCAATGCAACTCACTATGCCACTGTTTCCTCCAGTTACAGCTATTTTTCATGATCACAATGAGTAAAACCTGGTTTTCCAAGTGTACACTGCATTGCCCTTACAACCTTGTTGCTCAGAACCAACGTATGAATAAAAATTGACATAGACATGCCTTTAAATCACAAACAATTTTTTGTTGTTCATCAAAATGTACTAGCATCTTTCAGTCTGTAAATGCAAAAGTTTTGATTGCTTTTTACAGGTAGACCATGCTCTTGGCCCAGGTGAATCGGGACACCCAGAGCATGGAGTTCCAAAGTGTTGAGGGTGACCCACAGCAGGTCACCCTTTGCCTCACTGAGGCTGTAACAGTTGCAGGTGGGCCAACATTTTTAAGTATGTTTCTTCTCATGTATTTTACAATGATTTATTTCTGCAGGTGTGTGTAACTCGCAACTTTCAATTTGCAGACAGTGACCACATTGAGGCAATGGATACAGTGAGTTTGCAGGCAGTGACTCTGGTGGATGGCTCCACAGCATACATACAACACAGCCCTAAAGGTATAGAAATGGGATAATCTCAACTGTATTATTGTGCATTTCAATATAGTCAATAAATGTGAATATGTATATTACATTATGATTCTTTGGAATATTTTCCTAGAGGTGAGAGGCATCTTATGTCTTTTTTTATTATTTCATATTGTTTTCAAGATAACAAGATAATGGAAGGACAGGTAATCCAGTTGGAGGATGGATCTGCGGCATATGTGCAGCACCTACCAATGCCGAAAGCAGGTACCTTCCACAGGCCTAAAATTACATCAGGTTATTTACTTATTTGCGCTTTGTTTATAATTTGATTTAGGTAGCATGCATTCTTACATCTCCTTAATGACGAAAGACATATTTCTTAAACTTTATATAACCTTTAGTTGGAGAAGGTCTAAGATTAGAGGACGGCCAAACTGTGCAACTGGAGGATGGCACAACAGCATACATTCATGCACCCAAAGGTACATATATCCCAGCAGTTACTGTTTTGTCTAAAAGATTAATGAAATAATTAGTAATTATTTAAAAGTTGCTTTTGGGGAGAAGAATGGTTCTAAAGCAATAATTACTTACTAGTCAGAAATTCACCTATAGAAAATGTAAACAAACCATTTGTAAGCATGCGCAAAAATCACAAAACTCAAGCAAAGAATGCAGAACTTGGAGCTAGTCTTAAATAAAATCTTACAAAAAATCTTACAGCAACTTGGAAACATTAATACATTTCAACATTTTGTATTTTGTTCCTTGACTCGGACATACAGAATTCATTATGTGTTTGTATCATTTTTAATCTGTCTTCTGGTATTCAGTGTTTATGCAAACTTGTAATACGCTTGGGTCAAATTATGTTCTCACTTTAATTGAATTACAAATATGGACCAAGTATTGCCATCTGCCTAAATAATCCTACAGCATATGTGAAGCTGTCCTTTAATTAAACATAACAAATATATATATTATTTACAGAAACATATGATCAGGGTGGATTACAAGCTGTCCAGTTGGAGGATGGTACAACTGCCTACATCCAGCACATGCCCCAGTCGAGCACCATTCTGGCTATTCAGGCTGATGGCACAGTGGCAGACCTGCAAGCAGAGGGCACTATTGACCCTGACACCATCAGTGTGCTAGAACAGTATTCTGCCAAGGTTAAATTTATACCCATCACCCACATTTAAAAAATAAGAATGTCTATTTTGGTATTAAAGTGAAGTCACTGCCAAATTGATGCAGTTCTACTATATACTTGAACTGCCCTTGCAGATGGAAGCAACAGAATGTAGCACTGGGCTGCTCAGTAGAGGCGACACTGATGGCAGTGTGCATATGCAGGTAACTTCAGGTCTATTTCTGAACAGTTTTGCCATTGTTTACAGAGTTGTTAGAACCTAGTGAATAACTTAGGTGTTTTGCGTGACTGGTATGTCTTTTGTCTTCAGATTGTACTTCAAGGTCAAGAGGGTAGATCTCCAAGAGTGCAACATATTGGGGAAAAAGCCTTTCGCTGTGAACATGAGGGCTGTGGCAAACTCTACACAACAGCACATCATTTAAAAGTAATGCTTTATGACTGTTGGCAAAATTAAAGTAAGAATAGTTGTTTTAGTTAACTTTTTTTTCAGGTACTGCTCTAATTATTTGATCATTATTGTGAGGTAAAGGTAATGTAATTTTCTACTTTTGAAAAGGTGCATGAACGATCACACACTGGGGATAAGCCTTACATATGCGATCACCTGGGATGTGGAAAAAAGTTTGCGACAGGTACTGTATCATGTGGGTGTTTCCTAATGCGTTTAGCTTTTTTCTGTACAATTATTCCTACTGATTTTATGTTGTCTAACAGGATATGGCCTAAAAAGTCACGTTCGAACACACACTGGTGAAAAACCATATCGTTGCCAGGAACTCAACTGCCTTAAGTCTTTCAAGACATCCGGAGACCTACAAAAACACACACGAACACACACCGGTACATTATCTGTATCTGTATATTCTGTCCAATGACTAGCATTTAGTATTGTTTAATAAAGACCTCTTTTGTTATGTGATAGTTTATAATTCCTTATGGTTGTTTTTAAAGGTGAGAAGCCTTTCAAGTGCCCATTTGAAGGTTGTGGGAGATCTTTCACCACTTCAAATATTCGAAAGGTTCACATCCGAACACACACTGGTGAGCGGCCCTACTACTGCTCTGAACCCAACTGTGGAAGAGCATTCGCCAGTGCCACCAACTACAAAAATCACATGAGGATCCACACAGGTACTTACATTTTTGTACTATATCCGTGTAAATATAGGGGTATTTAAACCAGCAACATTTTTGGAAAACCAAATCTAATAATAATTGCCATTTTATTTGCATTTGTAGGTGAGAAGCCATATGTGTGCACTGTGCCTGGCTGTGATAAGCGCTTTACTGAGTACTCCAGTCTTTACAAGCATCATGTGGTCCATACACCCTGCAAGCCCTACAACTGCAACCACTGTGGGAAGACCTACAAGCAGATCTCCACATTAGCCATGCACAAACGCACTGCACACAATGATACTGAACCCATTGAGGAGGAGCAGGAGGCCTACTTTGAGCCACCTACAGGTTGGTGCAAAACAAAAAATGAAAATGTGTAGAACTACTGTACTTAAAGCTCTGAGGTGACCACTGGTTAATTTAATTAGCCCTGGTCAGTCACCCACATTGGAGCTGTTTTAATACTAGCAAACTTTTGTGAGTAGATTTGTTGTGGGTTGATATTTTTGAGAATGACCTTTCCATAAAATTTCATTGACATAGTCAGTATTTATCAGCTTGTCATAATTTGCCGAACAAGTGAGAAGGATGAAGAATAAAGAAGGCAATCGTGATAAGATGACAAGCAAACAGCAGCAGTGTGTAGTAGTAGTAATTAGTGCTAATTACCTAAGAGTTTGGTTTAACTCAGGTCAGCATTGAGGTAGCAATGTAGCATGCAGTGGAATACACAGCAGAAAGATTCAGCGCATCACATCTACCGCATGCAGAAGCTGAGGGTGATGTAGTATGGTCAAAGGTGACATCAGGAGGACTGGGTTGTGAATTATTTGTGCAGTCACAGTTGTAAACAAAATAAATGAGAAGCACTGGAGAATTTGATTAGGCACAAAAAACTCTGGTAGAAAGAAATTTATCAAAATCTATCATCAAATATTTTGTAACTACAATGCAATAATAACCCTAGCTGCAAAATAACTTAACGTTTTTTTTTCTTTCTTTTTATTTATTTATTTTTTTTATCTTGTTCAGAGGCTATTGATGACCCTGCATTAACATTTACTCCTGCTGTGGTGGAGGAAGATGGAGGATCAGAGCAGGGTTCAGCAGGACCCGAGATCATGAGTCAGCAGCACGTAGCACTCATATCTCCGGATGGCACACAACAGGTTGGGACAGTAAAAAAAAGAAATAATTGTAGTTAACGATAGTTATTGCAATTGTCATTATTAATATTATTATTAGTAGTAGTAGTAGTAGTAGTATGTCCAAGAAAGATAATGCAATTAATGCAGATTGTATGGCCCAATACCAATTACTTCTTTAAGGAATTGGACTGATTGGTTTTCCCACAATTCCCATGATGTCACTTTGGACTGGATGTCCAGATCTGCGTCAAGTTCAATAAACCTTATATCAAAACGGTCAGCCCAACCGTTCCTGACTGACTGGGACAGGTTCATTTGGGGGTCTAAAATGCACCGTTTTTAAATTCAAAACATTTGTTAATAGACGCCTTTTCTTCTGTGATTCTCAGCTCCATTTTGGTTTCACTCTGAAAACAAGACATGTCACATCAAAGAGCTCAAAAACCTCTTCTACTATGGAAAAAAATTTTAATAAAAAACTAACTCTTTCAAGTATGACCCCTAACTTGCTCCAAATTCTCTGAATAGAGAATGAACTGCATTTTACAGTGAATCAGCAAAATCTACCTCTGTCTCTTTCACGCCAATTCTCACTCAATTTTGTGCGCCCACATAAAAAATTACAGCATACGTCTTCTATTTGCAACTACCGTTTGGGAGGTATGAATGTCTGAATCCATTCATTTTGCACTGTGGCTGATTTTTTACCAAAAATGCTTACTGAAGGTGGTGCCTCATACTTCACTTCCTGGCCTACACAATGAAAATTAAGCTAGTGTTAACTTGGTTACATTGTAACTGATAATGTGTTGTGTCAAAATATGAATAACTAATAATTGCACTGTCCATTCAGGTTTTTTCTCAGGCAGACGTTCAAGCAATGAGTGGCACAATAACGATGGTAACTCAAGAAGGAACGACTATAACCATACCTGCTCATGAGGCAATGCTCTCATCTGGAGAAGGTCATTCTGTCACCATGGTTTCTGCAGACGGCACAGAAGGACAGGTAACGGTTCATGTTTGCTTCCAAATTCTTCAAAGTGATTATTCTTTTACAAATGGTTTTATCTACTGTATATGTACATTCATTCAGCTGAGCTTGGCTAACCTGTGCTGTTTTCTGGGGTGTCTTCGGTTTTACTTGTGTTGTAGGTGGCAATTGTGACACCAGATCTTTCTGTGTTCCATACTGAGGATGGAGAGCTGGTGCAGGAGCAGCGGCCGGTGGTATCCACCAGCCCACATCCAGTTACTCTCCTGGCTACCTCTAATGGCACACACATTGCTGTGCAGGTACATAAACACAGTGTTCTCAAAGTTTAAATAGTATTTACTATGTTTATAAGCATGTTATTTTAATGATTTTAGGCCCAACTAAATTCTATTTGAAGTGCACCTGATGAATCACCAAGATGTTTGGTTTTATTTCTATGAGGAAAACAGTAGTGGTATGTGTGGAAAGCTTTTTTTCAGCTTTTTATTTATTTCCTCAGCTTCAGTTTATTTGACTTCCATGGCTGTTCTGTACTGTTCTGAATTAATCCTTATTTGGACCCAATTGTCACTTCTTTGGATTCTAAGGGATTTCATACACTCATTTAATATCTAATTATCAAACCATCTTAAAGTGATCTGTTAATTACATCTGATAAGAGACCCTTATTACTGAGTGAACATCGGGTGAATTAGGTAAATTTTCAAGCAGTTATAGGGTGCAATGTGTGAATCATCAGATAAATGTTTTTAAATTGAAAAACGATAAGATTGAAAGCTTTGACAACCTAAATTCACTTGTCATCCTATATAAATGGATAATGAATTTGCATGAAACTCATCTTCCTACTGTACTGCTAGCTACACGTTAATTCTGACGAAGCGTGTAACTTTAAAATTACAGCCTGTTCAGGTGTTCTAAAAAGCTTTCCACATAAATTTCTATTGCATATAGACAGGAAACATGTTACATAAAATGGTTAATTTGTTCTGTGAATTAAAGTATTTCATTATATTTCTTTGTTGCTTTTTTTAAATGTATGTGTATGTGTGTGTATATGTGTATATGTGTATATATATATATATATATATATATTTATTTATTTATTTATTTTTTAGCTCACTGATCAGCCTTCACTAGAGGAGGCCATCAGAATCGCATCTCGCATTCAACAAGGAGAAACCCCGGGCCTAGATGATTAAAGCATGACCTTGAATTAAGCAGTCACCACGTGTGTGTGCCAGATGTTTGTGCGCATGCATGTGCTTGCAGTGAACAACTGAGAAAGTCAAGTATCCAAAAAAAAAAAGTTTGCAAGGATTATGGTTGCTCTGTTTGAAGAGGACTGAATATATTTTTGTGTGGATTTATGTACATAATGTTTTGAAACTGGAGTTTTTGCTGTAAATATTTATTTGATTCTTCTATTGAATACTTGACTTTTTAGGATCTTAATAAATGAAAACTGAACATTCTATTTACACCCGCCTTGACCATTTTATGTACACAAATTTTAGTCCAAATCTTCTCAAGGACCCAATTATTATTTAGTCATTTTAGCTCAATGTTGACATTAACCTGTTGGTATTTGAGTGTTACTATTAAAAGTGTACCAGGTGCAGTCACTTTGCTAGCATGTTTATAATGCTCAGTGTCATAAGTACAAAAAGAATCATCTGTCAGCAACAACTTATTGTTGTTAGAAATAAATTATTTTTTATACTTATTAGTGTAAAGAAATTAATTAACAATTAAATATGCACCAGTGAAATCTGGCAGCAGAGGTTACCACCCCTTGCCCTAGAACATGAAGTACAAAGTGTTGTTTGTTTAATAAGATATGTACTGTATATTTTATACAACCAGACATTTTATACACATACCTGTAATGCTTTCAGGTCACCCTACAAAGTGGGTGTGTCCTTATACCCCAGACAGTTTAACTATCTGCCTTGTCACTGTAGTTTTTAGGACAGTTGTTAGCCAACCATATAAATTTAATATTCAACTCTTTCTAGATTATGCAAAGCATTGCAGCCAATATGTAAACATATGAATCATTGTTTTAAGAAGACTGGGAATGTTTGTCCTGTGATGGGTGGAGACACGCACATCGAAACTCACGTGGCTAATCTAGGACGGCCCCACATTCCAAATATACATAATTCATGAACTTTCCATACATTTTAAGTGTATGAAACCTGAAATGTCTTTGATTTAGATGCCACAACAGTTCACATTAACTGTATTTGGTTTATTAAGTTTAAATCTACTTACGAGCATTCATAATATTGCAGATGTATTAAATTAATGGATACAATTTCACTTAGTTAAGTGTAAGTAGAATGTATTTCTAAACTCTTAATTTCCATGACATAATACGGCCTCTGATTACCTAAAGAGGAGTAAGATAAGAGAGAGATCAAAGCGCGGCGTTCGCGCCAATCGAGAACAGCGCCCGTCTCCGACCAGGTTACGAAACGCACCAACGATGACGTCGACGCTGTGGAGCCGCCCATCATTCAAACTGTACGGCGCGCTCTGATTGGTCGACAGTGAGTCATTTGACCAACGGTCGCGGGAAGACTATGACCACGCTTGTTGTAGGTGGGAGGAGTAGCTCGCCATTCAAACGACTTTCGTAAACAAAATTTTCTTTATTCGATATAATTTTGAAGGCTTTGCTTTTTGTTGTTTTTAATTCGCTGTTCTAACGCCTTACTGTCTTTCGTGGACATTAGATTTCGCTTTACCGCACTGACTTGTCTGGGGAATTTGGAGAGTCGGAGAAGAAGCCATTTTTTTTTTCAAGCTTTGGAGCTTAGTGGTTACAAGTTATTTTTTAAGTCGGTAAGAGCTCGTCTGGCCCGTTTCTGTGGATATTGGGGTTGCCACTGGACGATATCGTCGCCAGTCGACGGCTGAAGACACACAGGATTTATATTTTTATTAATGTGACAGGTCTAAAATAACTTGTTAGCACGGTGGCTAGCTAGCTAACTTACAGTAGTCGTCAGGTCTCTACGGGGAGCTCAGATCTCCCATTAGCCAAAGGGAAGTGTTTCGAGGTTTAGCAGATATGCCTAAATTAGTGTTTTAAGCTATTTTTCTTTAGTCTCCTGACTTAATTTTGTCTGGACTAATTTTACGACAGCGTCTGCACCTTTGTTGTGTTTGTGTAACTCTCAACGGAGAGTTTGTGCTGGCTAGCAGAATGAGTTTTGGCTGCCGACGGCACGCAGACTTTTCTCCAAGTCTTCGACCGATTCGCCAGAAATTGCAGTTTTCAAATAGCGATGGCGAAGAGGACAGTATCGAGGAGGCCAACAGCAGTACCGGGGCAGAGTCTGGCTTTACCGAGCTGGATTCTCCGGTGTCCCTGCGGCGAAGCAGCACGGATAAGAGACCCGACGAGCTGAACAGCAGCCCGCTGAGCCGCACCAGAGAGGACGACGACGCCGCCGAGTCTTGGGACGAGGAAGGGTTCGGCTCCCCATCTCACCTCAAAATGAGATTTTGTGGTAAAATCTCGCCGTCGCCGAGGAAAAGCCCTCGCGCATACGACAGCTCACCGGAGAGGACGTGCGTTCAGGACGATGTCGAGGGCTCGAGCTCTCCCATTCCTGACTGTCCTGATACACCACCCCATAAAACCTTCAGAAAATTGCGACTCTTTGATACCCCACACACCCCAAAGGTTCGTACTGGAGTTATCACAGTCTGTAAACATATAGCTTAGTTATCAGCAGCCAAATAGAGACTAATTAACTTTTTATTAAGGTATGCTTATATTCAAGTGACTTGTATTAACATTAGAAAGAGCAAAATACATCAAGGCAAACGTGTAACTTTCATGTGATCTGTTCAGTACTTTTTTTCTGCCGTCTCAGCAAGTAAAAAGTTTCTGCCTCCAGGTGATATTCAGTGTTCAGAGACCGTTACTATCAGTCTGTTAAGGTTATGGAAAAAATTAATATGCAGTGAATAATCTCATTGACCTCAGCGCATTGTCCATATTTGCTTGTAATGCACGTCTTTTACCCTTAATATTTAGTGTATGTCTGATCTTCGATCTGCAGAGTTTGCTGTCCAGAGCAAGTACGTCGGCCTCTACAAGCAGGAGAGTCGCACTTTTCAAGAATGTGGATTCCAAAGGAAAGGCGAGTCTCGACGGAAGGCGAAACCAAACACCTCTGGTCAACATTAACCCCTTCACCCCTGACTCAGTGATCGTCCAATCATCAACTCAACAAAGAAACAATAGAAAGCGTTCTCACTGGAATGAGTAAGCTCTTTGACTTGGTTCTAACAGCTTTGCTTGTTTAAATTTATGCGTTAGTTTAGCTTTTGTGGCTTTGACATTATTCCTTTACACGTTCAGGTTGTAATAAGTTCGTTAAATCCGTTTATTGCCCAGGTTGCAGTACAACTTGGCAAGAAACCAAATCCTCGCGTACACTCCTCCACCACGCCATGTGCTTCCCCTAGGCCTCTCGATTGCCCCCTGGTGTCTAATATGAAATAACTCTTATCCCCGTTCTTTTACAGCTCCTGTGGAGAAGATATGGAGGCAAGTGATGCTGAGATTGAGGATGAGATTATTCCACCTTCAAAGGTAAATATTTCTTTAATTGGTCATCTGTTCTCATTAGAAAGCTATACTTACTCCCCACCACTTGCAAACAAATACACAGTATTTTAAGTACAAGTTGGGAACCTTTTGATTAAACTTTTTGTAAAAAAAAACACTCATTGTTTACAGAGAATTACAATGATGGAGAGTAATATGATGTCAAGATATGCATCGGAGTTCCACGAACTGGAGAAAATTGGTTCTGGACAGTTTGGCTCTGTGTACAAATGTGTGAAAAGACTAGATGGCTGCATATATGCAATCAAGCGTTCCAAGAAGCCTTTGGCAGGTTCTGTAGATGAGTAAGTGATTTATTACTGATGTTGCATGCATAGTTTAGTTTATGAATTTTACCACTATATAATTTTTTTTCTATATTGTTTTCTAATATATAATGTTTGCTTTGTTATGGTATCCATTGTTAAAACAATTAAACACATTAAATTTAATTAATAATTAGTACACCATTTTACACAGGTTATTAGAATGAGATGCTTACTGTGCCTTTTTGATTTGTGCAACCAACCTCAGGCAAAATGCACTTCGTGAGGTCTATGCACATGCAGTTCTTGGACAGCACCCACATGTGGTGAGATATTATTCTGCCTGGGCCGAGGATGACCACATGCTGATCCAGAATGAGTACTGCAATGGTGGCACCTTGTCTGATGTTATTGCTGAGAACTACAGACGTATGCACTTTCTGTCTGAGCTGGAGCTGAAGGACTTGTTGCTGCAGGTCTCCCGTGGGCTTAAGTACATCCACTCGACAGCGCTTGTGCACATGGACATTAAGCCAAGTGAGTTTTTTTTATTTATTTTTTTGTATGTTGTACTTTGGGGGAACAGGGAAATTTGAAGTTGATTGCTTTTCCTCTTTTGCTGTTTACTGATGTGCAAAACATTCCATTGTTATATTTGGCTACTCAGTTTTTCCAATTTATTTTTTTTGTGTTTAAAAATGTTTGCCATCATATCACACATTCTACATAATACATAATAACGCCTCTCATTATTATGTCTTTATGCTGTTTTTTGTTTTTGTTTTTCTTTGTTATTGCAATTTTTGTAATCATTTTATAAAAGAGCACTGGAAGTATTAAGTGTAGGCTCACTATGTGTATCCATTAATATGTCTGTGTATTTAAAATTGTATTTTGTATGCTTGTTTCAGGTAACATATTTATTTCAAGAAAGTCTGCAGTGAGTGTTGAGGAGTTTGAAGATGAGGAAGATGGGCCCAGCACAAATGTGATATACAAAATAGGTATGCACAGACTGACTACACCCTGTATATGCAATGTACAATTTTGCTGAATTGCAGATTAACTGAATCTCTTTATTAGGTGACCTGGGCCATGTGACCAGGGTGACCAATCCACAGGTTGAGGAGGGTGACAGCAGATACCTGGCTAATGAAGTTCTTCAGGAGGTAATGGTGCTTTTCTTTTATAGTCCAAATTTTGTAAAGGTCATTTGGGGGGAGATTAAAGGAAGTAAAGGAAACATTTTCATGCACAGGGTAGCACCTCCTCATGAGATTTCCCTGTATTTGAGGAGCTAATTGTTCAAGTATCTTTAAGGCCAAAAGTTTTTGGAAATTGTGGGGTTTTTGTTTGTTTTTTCCTGCTCCTCCCCTCTATTTGGCTTTCAACAGCCTTGAACATTACTGATGTCAGGTACTTATGTCAAACAAGAAGTCATTGTCGTTCTGGAACTGGTTTGTTCTAACCACGTTAAGTGCATTGAGGGGTAGGGCTGCAACTAACGATTATTTTAATAATCGATTAATCTGTCGATTATTTTTTCCCGGTTAATCGGATGAAAAACTGAGAAAATCATTCCTTTCCAACCCTTTATTCAAAACAGAACTAAAATCTTTAGAAAGTGCACAAACATGT
>JAOVVA010000037.1:25903435-25918971 GCA_028565275.1 Leiocassis micropogon
TTATTATTATTATTATTATTATTATTATTAATATTATTATTATTTTATCATTACTTTCAGGTGCTTTCCCATAGTCTGTGCACTGTGATGAACATTCCTCATGATCCAGTGGCTCTGGAGGAGCACTTTAGGGATGACGATGAGGGACCAGTTTCCAATCAGGGATACATGCCCTACCTGAACCGATTCATCCTGGACAAGGTGAGCTCCTTGTGCTCAGTTTTGAGTCTTTCTGATAATGTGACAAGGCAATCTGTGGAAGACCCTATGACTACTAATGTCATTTAATTGGATCTGGGTGTATGAAATGTAACACAACACTTGATTTCAAGTGAAAATCTATATGCCATGTTAAAGCTTTGGGGATAGTTGTTCTGAATGGCTTTTTACTGGTTGTTTCTTCCATCCTTGTGAAAGAGGAAGTAAATTAAGGAAGAGTTATATTTCACAACACACGTCCTGTTGTGGGATCCAGGAAAAAAAAAGTTACTAGCATTAGACAGTGCTGAGTTGTCTAAAAACTACCGGCTACTGGCAAGCACAACATTTCATATAAACTTATAAACTTTGTTGTCTAAACTCTGTCAGACTCCAGGCTTAATATTCAGTCACTAATCACAAGTATAGCATGTTTTATAGTAACTACAATGGATTATTTTGATAACTACAGTGGAATGCATAGATAATAGATGTTTATAATATATGCTGATAAGATCTGGTTGTGGCTTAAGCCAGTGTTAAGTTTATGACATCACAGAACTTTTTATTTTTTTAAATGTGTTGTACTGTTTCACCATCTACCCCCTACTTGTCTCACTCCTTTGGAGATCCGCCTTTCCCTTTTCCTTGACCACTAGCTTGACTCACAGCCAAGTCTGCTTACTCAGCCTGTAGCTTGATTGTACCAAATGACTCACCTTTTTCCTTCTTTTTCTTTCTTTCTTTCTTTTTTCATTCATTCTTTTTCAATATATTTTTACTAAGTCAGCTTCTTGTCAACTCATAACATTTAAACCAGATTTTAGTCAGAAAACTCACTTCTAGACTGTTGTGTGGGTTTTTGTGGTTCAGTGCCTGCTTTCACCAAGTAGTGTTTTTGATTTCAACACAGGATATAAAAAACAAATTTCAAACTCTCTTTCTGTGTATCTATCTGCCCCTTCCTTGTTTTATATTTTTTGTAGTAAAAAAACAAAACATAAATTGTTTTTAAACTATCTGTCACTATCACTTAATTATTTTTTCAATCAAGTTTTATTTGAAAAATGTGTGTTTAAATAATCCTCTCTACACTTCAGGCCTTGTGTGTTCTGTAATATAACATGGACTGTATATGAACTTTTTTTTGACATACACATTATTGACTAAGCATAGATGACTTAAGGTTTTATAGCGCATGGGTGCTGTTAGTGCATGTGGTTTAAAAACAGTGCTGTACTTCTGTAGCTTTCTGTTTGAAGGTCAGATGTGAAACAGCGTACTTCTTCCACTATAACTTTTGTCTCAAATCCTGGAATGCATTGTTAATGAAGTACTGAAATGCCACAAGGTGAACAAAAGAGCAGGACTGCTATACAAATGCAAGACCATAATAGAGCTTCTCTCTTAAAATCCAGAGTACTATGTGCACTATGATGGAGTTTATGCAATCTTAAAAACATGATCAATTTAACATGGCTATATGTAGATTATTTGTATACTTCACTAATATATAGTTTATTGTTAATAAAAGTGTTGTTTCTTGAACAATTTTGTCAAATAGCATGAACTTCAATCTGTCTTTCAAAATTGCACAATTGTGAAATTGTGTCTTTTGCCTGTTTCTGGTGATAAGGCCTGTTTACAAATCTCACTGCCCCTCAGCTCTGTAGAATGCAAATGCCCAGTTCTCTCTGCAGCTCAGCAGCAGTCGTGGTGGTTCAGGCCTCCACAAGGCTTCTATTGTGCAGTCCCACAGTGCACAAAACTAAATGGGAGGTGTGTGTGACGTAAACTAGTTCACACTGTTGCAAAAAAAAAAAGAGCTGCTTTTTCAAAACAGACTGGCTTACAAATCCAGCTGTGCGCTGGTGTATTATCGTGAGCCAGCATTTGTGAGAGCATGTTTATTTGATAGATGAGGTTGTTTTGACCACTATAACAATACAAAGATTCACATTATTATGTTTTTTGCACAAAGTTCATTCTGTACTACTATAGCGTATTTCCAAGGACGCCTTTGGGACAACAACAAGGTCTTAATTTGCCCTGCAAACCAATTAATATCTTTGAATATTTTTGCATTCATGTGCCTTGTAAGAAGTAATTTGGCAGGTGTATTGAATTTCCCAGTCTGGAAAAACATAGATGCCTAAAAGAATCTCCTGAAATTATGTAAAGCTCATAAAAAGCTATTATAATTACACTTTTAGTGGTTAAAGGCCTGAGGGCCTATTGGTTCTGTTCTACTGTAGTGTAACTTTCATGCAACGTTTGCTGTTTAGCAACATCAGGGGACAATAACGAGTAGCTTACCAGCAAGCTAGCTGATTAACCTTAGTAATAAACTTTAATGCTGATGAATACCTTCTCACAGCAGCCATTACTATTATCAATGTTACAGATTTAACAATGTAATGTAATATTTTGTAATGATACCTCTGTTAAATTTTTACTTTTTTAATATTATTGTGAAGTGTTCCCAAATTATATGGTGTTCGCACAGAATCCAAACTATGTCACATTTGGTTTCACAGAACAAAACTCAGATTTTAAGTGTTTTTTTTTTTGTTTGTTTGTTTGTTTATTTAAAACCCCTGGTTTTTGGCTGCTTCTCAATTTAATATTTTTGGTAAATTCCTGTTCCCGGTATTTTTATCAGGTACAGGACAACTTTGATCGAGTGGACTTTAACAGGATGTGCTGGACACTATGCGCCAGGAAAAACCTCAACAGAAATCACCTACTCATCTCTGATGATGACGCATTTAAGATCTGGTGTATTTTTAACTTTCTTTCAGAGGACCGGTACCCCTTGGTCATAGTCACAGAGGAGGTAAGCCACACACCACTGTTGTTGAAGAAAGTTAACAGAAAAAAGGAGTAAGTTGACCTCCTAACAATATGTGCAGCCAGCATATTTGGAAATGTTTTTGCTATGTTAAAGATAACAGGCAGTGGATTTTGGAGTCCTGAAATAAAAAACAATGGTGTAAGTGAAAGACACCATGTCCTTCATTCTCCATTATTATTATTATTATTATTATTATTATTATTATTATTATTATTTGATGACTTTCATATATTTATACCATGGCCACTAAAAATAAGTAAAAAAAAAAGAAAAGCTTGGAGATGCTTTTTATAGTTATATCATTATTTTATCTAACTACCTTTGTAGTCCCCTATACTGTACCTAAATGCTAATTTTATATTATTATACAACTGTTGCTTTGAACTGTTGCTTTTGAATTTTTCGATAGCATCAGCGGTGCTGTCTCTTATTCCGCTCAAAACACTCATGTTAATATAAATGCATTGATATTACTACTTTTAATCATTTATTTAAATCCTTTAAATTTTTAACTTGACATTATTATATTGACATTAAAGTCAATAGTAATGCTTTATATACAGTAGGCCATGGTATCAATTATAATAAAGAAGAACTAGTAACAGAAAAGGAACTATTCAGCTTCCTGTAAAGCTGTTCAGGATGTACGTTATGACTGAGTTGTCCTTTATGCTACTATTGTTATTTCGATTATACAATTTTCGACATAGAATTGTATTAGTTTTAATCATCTTAATCACTCAAAGATTCAAGGAAAATAAAGAAATCCACAAAGGTGATTAAAATAATACAGTTATAATACAATACAGTTTTGTTTATCTTTTATTGTGTATCTTGTGTTAAATATTATAGAATTGAAAACTACAGCATAGAGCATAACTAATAATATTCACAGGCTGAGTTTCATTAATCTTTATCCTTTATCTTTTGTCCCACAGATTGAGTATTTCCTGCGAAAGTTGACAGAGGCAATGGGAGGTAGCTGGATTGAAGAAAAGTTTGAGGACTACAAGCTGCAGCTGAACTTTAAACAGCAGTGCCTGAATGTCTGGGAGCTGATTGAATTGATCGGAATGGGACATTTCAGCAAAGGGATGGACCGCCAGACCCTGTCCATGGGCATCAATGAGGTCTTCCAGGAGCTCATTCTGGATGTGTTGAAACAGGTCTCAGCCCTACAAATATGCACCATGTACATTATGAGTCCACAGTCCTTTTCTGACATAAAAGAGTTAATAGCTTTCCTTTTCTTATATCTTCATTTAAAGTGTAAATGTGCTTATTTTGTAAAAGTCTCTCTCGAATCTTTGCTTTTTTTCCAGAGTGTTCAGTGAAGGTTTTTCAGCACTGTCTAGGCGGGATTTTATCACTGTGATCTGGCAACCATGTTATATGTCACTTGATGTACTGTAGAATTTTGCAAGAATGGCTAATTTGTGCATACCATGATTAATTTGGGTATGTTTATGTATAATTGAGTTATGTCTGAATAACAGAAAGACATGACTTTAATGCATTAATAAAGTCAGATATGTTAAATATCCCATATTTTAAAAGGGCTTACGTTTTTCTGCAGTAAGGCATCCAGGTTGGTCTTGGCGGAATCAACCTGTTTACTTGAGCTACTGTTGTAAGCTAGTCTATCTCAGTCCAGTATTCCTAGCTAATCAGCCTGCTTCTTTATAAATCAATCATGAAGTTCCTGCGTAATTCTTGCATGGTGTGCAGTGACTGCTGTGTGGGTATATTTTGGAAAATGCAGGTGGTATCAGTGGAACTCTGTGATAACACTGTTTTCATTTTTGGATTTAAATTGGTATGCACAGCTTAGGGGGAAGAGACCATTGCCAAGGCCAGATGCGTGATCACAGAGACTAGATACAGAATAACATAAATTTGTCTGAGCTCTTTATAGTTGACTTCTTGCTTCAAATAGAAACTGACTGATGGTTAGGTAAAATCTTCTCTATCTATTTTTAGGCTTATATGTTGAAAAAAGGCCACAAACGAAAAAACTGGACTGAACGGTGGTTTGTCCTCCGACCCAATTCAATCTCATACTATGTGAGTGAAGATCTGACAGAAAAAAAAGGAGACATATTGCTGGATGGGAACTGCTGTGTTGAGGCAAGTGATATATCTCTAAAATGATCCTGTGTTGTACATTATGGTAGCCTAGAAACTCTGGAATCTCCATTATTGGCTTATTATGAATTTAAATCTAATCATATTACAAAATGATTATAAGTAACAGTACCAGTATAAGTACCAGTATAAGTCTTGTTCTAAGTTCACTGCTTAATACTGAAATAAAGTTAAATGTAAAAGAGAGGTGGGGTAATGATGCCGTTGCTGTGCGTTGCTACAGTTCCTGTATGTTTTATGTAATCAACTTCCTTCCATTTCTGGCATGATGTAATGCTGATAATTCACTTCCTTGCCATTTCTACAGTCATTACCAGATAAGGAGGGAAAGAAATGCCTTTTCTTTGTCAAGTGCTCAGACAAAAGTTATGAGATCAGTGCCTCTGATAAAAAGAAGAGACAGGAATGGATCCAAGGTGGGAAAATGCACATTACTCTTTTGATGGATATAGAAACTCTCACTTATGTTGCTACTTGTGACGTTTGCTTAATATAGCTATATTATATATCTTATGTAACACAATAAGTAATATAAAATGTATACTTAATATCCTTTTTTTCTCTTTGACTCTCAGCCATTCAGACCTGTATCTCCCTGCTAAAGATAAGCCGCCCAGCTCCACATCATGAAGCACGGCAAAAACGGAGGGATCTGCGGCAGAAGCAACAAGCTGAGCAGGAGCAGCTGGAACTTAGGATGAAAGAACTCCAGATAGCCAACGAGAACAAGCAGAGAGAGCTTGAGGCCATGAGAAAGGTCTGTAAACAAGTCTTATTATAAACCCTATTGAGTAAGCACGTAAAACAGACTTGTCTCCACCTTACCATATATACCTTCATGGAAAATATCTCCAAACTCTTTGCACATTTTACACTGAAACAGTAAAAACACACACCAAGTCTAATCTGAGCTAAGCTCATGAATAGCTAAATATAGAATACACGGTCACTAAAAGGGCACTTCACAATTTTAAATTAGTGAATAATAAATAAAAGTTACTGTGAGTGCATTTACATATGCAACATAATCTAACACCTATGATATGAAAGACTGGATTATTTTGACAAATTAGATACATTTAGTAATGAGGTGAGCATGCCAAAATATTTTATTATGCCTCCCTTGCTTAATGGTGGAAGTATTTGTGTTTCAGTTGTCTGTTCACTACTTACCCATCTGAGGTCATTGTTAGGTTGTGGGATTTATATGGAATTATCACTGTGAGCAGCAGATAAACTAATTAGATTTTGATCAAACTGGCTTATAATCAGCAAAGTCATATATCTGAAAAATGTTTTCTTTAAAAGCTTCTTTCCTAATTAAAGCATATTTTAAAAGTGTTCCTGACACAAAAAAAAACAACAGTACAGGCAAAAACAGGCAACTGTATTTGTGAGTGGTTTTGTGGTGTAGTGTTGATCCATTTTTTTTTAGCATATTTTAAATAATTTCCTTGTGTATTTCATGTTATGAATGTAAAACTGACTTTTTGTATCATACATGTTTATTGTTTGGGTGTAAAACTGACTTCTAATGGTACAATATTATTGTATGTTTATTTGACCCCTTCAATGTAATAATGCCTGTTATCTGTTAAAAGTATTATATTATGCAATTGACACAACCATTTAAATGAGGTCCCCACTAAATATACCTACCAAAGTCAGATATTGATTGAAATGTTAGTGTTTTATGTAAATTCACCAGTAAACCACTAAGGGGATCTGTGGAAATATACTTTACTGTCTGGTTTAAAAAATTGTGGTTGTTCCTATGTTTAATACTGGTTGCTGTTTCTGAAGTAGGGCACATTCATCATGTACTCAAAAGTACCATACGTAGGCACTTTTGTCCAGTATATTTTTCATTAAGTCAGCTTTGAATATGAAACTAACTGCTTTTTCACTCCTTTATTCATTCTTATTTAAACAATTTGCTAAATATTTACATAAAAGACACAGGTTTTAATATTAAGAAGATGGTGTAAGTTAAAGAGAGGACTATGGTGCATGTAGAGGCAGAAAATAGTTAACTGTTTCTAGTACTTTGTGTTATTCTTAGTGTATTGTCCTATCAAAATAAAGAGCTAGTGCATTAGGTAAGCTGTTAATTTTGTGTGAATTTTGGGTTAGCAAAATAGCAAGGCCTAAAGTGGGTCATTGATTATTATTTGATTATTATTTTGGCAATGATAGCAAATTTTCTTTGTATCACTGGCAGGTGAATTCAATTTGGTTCATGGATTTGCTCATTAAAGTTAATGTTTAATTGCTAGCGGTGTAATAAATGACAGAACAATGTTGTTTCGGTTCTTCTGAACCACGTTTTCTTCTATACAGCAAGCAAGACTTGCATTACACAACATTTAAGAATTTTGCTGGACTGCCACTGTACAGACAATGTGACTTACTCTGACAACAAGTTCCCTTTGTCTGGCCTGAAGTGAGACTGGGGTATGGTGTGAATGAAGAACAATTTGCTATTCATAACTACTGCCTGCCCCAATTGCCCCTTACAGAGATCAGAACAATAAGTGTACCACGAGAGAGCTTTCTAGGGTCGACCCATGTCTGCAGAGCTCATTTTCAGAAACAGCACCTGTTTTGTGTCCCAGCTGTCCCACCTGAGATATCTCACACCACCCTGAGATACTGCAAATGGCACTGGCAGGGCAAGTCTCACCCTGACACGTGCTCATGAATAAAGGGAGGTGAGAAAATAGTGGCAGCTGCATTAATTAAGTTACCTTGATGGTAGTACTTAGCATAGCTTTGAATGTTCTTTTTCCCAAAGTAAGCAAATTTGGTTATAGTGGCTTTATTATTGCACAGTATATCAAACATCTTGGTAAGATGAATGTTTTTGTGTACTCTTACTGTGTACAATGACAACAAGCAGGAGCGGAGTTGCTTGCATATTTGCAGATGTGTTTTTTAACACTTGCATGCAATGGTAGACAATTGAACTGGAAAATCTGTGTGGAAGTAAGTTATCTTGTGTTATGTGTCTGGTTTAGTGAGAAGACCTACTGTGCAGGGATTTATTGCCGGCCAGACTGTCTGTGGCATGCTGGTTTATTGCTGTTTTGTTGATTTTTTTCCTGCCTACTTTTAGTGCCCATCACTGTTGCGCTTTATGGTCTGTACTGTTGTAATGATCATTTCTTAAAAGCAAATGGCTAGGTTTCCTTTCTTATTTGCCGCTACTTGTAATGTAGAAGAGTATCGACTTCCCTGACCTTTATGTAAACAAGATAAGTATTTTACAGTGCCCTTTTTAGCAATATATAAGATATAATGTGTACTCATAATATTTTCAATATATAGAGTACATCTAAAGTCATGAATAATATTTTTACTGTACAGCAAAACACTGAGTTAAACGCATAGAATTTTATTGGAGAGCTTGAATCAGCCTGCCAGTTTGTGATGTCATACTATAAGTTCATAACAACTATCAACTATCCTAACCCTTGTATAAAATTTTATTTATGATATTTAGTCTTACCCTTCTATGAGTAATTATGGAGTAATTACTAATTACTAAAGTAATTATTAATTATTCTATGAGTATTAATAGAGTTTACAACAGAAGTAGATACACAAGTATGATGTGAGTCTGGACCTCTTAAATGGTTATTTAAAATTCAGTCGTCATATTTAACCAAAACATCACCTCGACTTTAATGTTCCAGTGCCAAGGACATAACAACAGGTTGTGCTTTTATAGGATAATAACCAATGGTGAAGTTACTGTTACTATCCATAACAGCACATCACAACAGCAATTTGCCAACGCTAATCAACTTTTTTTTATCTATTAAAGCCAGTCATACATTTTTTTCCCATTTACAATTATGTTTTTTCACAAAAGATCTCCTGGTATCTCTTATGCTATGGCAGCTATAAACAGTTGTTCCATTACCAGCCTCTCTTTGTTTTTCATAGAACAATAAGACAAACAAATGCATGTTGTTATGTTATCGAGGACCCCCAAATGAAAAGTCCTTTGTCTTGAAAACATTCCATGTCATAAAAAAAGTAAATAAAATAGCCTTATATGTGATTGTTTATAACATGTATGACACTATAACACTTGAGATTATGTATGCTAAATAATCTTGTGGATACCATTCCAACAAGTACATATTCTGCTTGTGTGATGCATCTTTCATGCAGCTCCCTGTGCCAGTTGCTATAACAAAGCAATAAATTATTCAAATGAGCACATCAATATAACCTGTGATTTGCAAAAGCAACAATTTGCAGACAAACAGTGTTTATTTTGCACTAAAAAGGACTGTATTTTGAATCTTTCTGACACTTTAAAATTAGGGCTGTTTTGATTTACTCATCTGATTGCAGTTTTTCTGATTGCACTAGGTTTAGATATATTTAGTCTCAGACAACATTAAATGCGACTGTACGTTGCTTGTAAGTTATAAGCAAGTCATTAGAAGTAATTTGCTTATCACCACCTGTTCCGGACCTTTTACCTTAAGTAGAAGTCAGATTTGGTCCTTCGAACCTAGACCATAGAGGTGCAAGGCGATAGTGCTAACCACTAAGCCACCTTTTACAAGTTTCGTTTGGCAGTTATTTAAAAAAACAACATTCATTATATGTAATGTAAGCAAAATGTGCACCACATGCATTTCTTTTACATTAACATTGAGATAAATTAAAACATGTTTGTCATTATCTGTCACTTTTAACCAGAAACTGGAGGAGGCAGCAGCCACGGCAGCTGAGGAGGAGCGTAGACGTCTGCAGACCCAGACCCAGCTGGAGGACCTTTACAGAGCTGAAATGGAGAAAGAGAAAATGGTTGTTACCAATACTTATATTATACTATTACTATTCACACAGTAAAATGGAGCTTAACCACATAAAAATAAACCACCAGCTCCTCTTCAGGGTTTTTACTGCTCCTCATTTTAGTGTCTGGCTATGGCCTAGATTTGCTAACAATGATGTTACTGGAAATTCCCCATTGAAAAAAGATCCTTCTTAGTCTTGGTCTATGCTTTGTACATGTTCATAAAAATGGGGACTGCACAAATAAGCAGTTGAGAACTGCGAGGTGACTTCAGCTACTTTTAACAATATTTTGGCCATAATTTAGGAAGTTAATTTAAGTGTAACTTCTCTTTTCTACTGTCATTCTTTGAAATGTGGAAGCACACACAGGCACACAGACAATGAGTAAGCACAGTATAACATTAAAGCTATTTATTTTATGTCTAAATTTAAAATTGGTAAATCACAGCAGGAGTATATAGACTGATAATTATATTCATATTATTCATTATAAATACTTAAAATGGTAACTAAAGTAACAAAACTAAATGCACATTGGTCACAATAATTCACATTCAACACTCAAGCATAGGAGAAACTATTTATATGGTTTTAAAATAATGCTTTGTACAAAAATTATTAACATATCTAAAGTTTAATAAAGATACTAGCAATCTCACCTACATTGTATATTACTGTGGCAGAAAAGAACTCAGTGCTAAAGTGATGGATGATTCCTGTCCTGCACAAATTAAGTAATGAATATTAAATGCACATGCAGTTATAAATGCCAAATTTTGGGCCATAAGAAATGTTTTCTGTTATAGGTTAAATTTTGCTTAGTGCTAAAATATTTCAGCCCAAAACCTAAATGCCAGGAGGGTCAGTCTTGGCTATAGATGTAGCATTCAACAAGATTGTCAAGACAGAATTGTGTAACAAATTGTGTTTGGAGATAAATATTTTAGTCTCAGTCATCTCCTCCAAAGCTATTGGCCAGTAATGATGTGTGAATGGAGGTGGAAGTAGGTAGGAGTTCCTGTTTGTGCTGTTTCCTAACTCTTCCATCCTTTTTGTTTGAGAAACAGCTGAAATCATGCTGTGTCAAGGAGATAAGTGTGATCAGATACTGATTTGTTTTAAATGCAGTGTGCTAAAGTTACACACACGTTAGACCACATTCAGATTTAAGTTACATGTGGGTATTGAGGATTTAATACTGAATTTGCACACACCAATTCAAGGAAGAAATTACAGAAAGATAGATGTACTGCTATGAAAACACACAGTAAACGCATAATAAATGTTCCTTCACTGGGTGATTTTTTTTTTAAATCACTTGAACTGTAGTAATAATTGTGTGTATGTATTAGGTGAGGCTGCAGATGGAAGAGCAGGTGGCACAAAAGTCCAGTGAGCTTGAGCAGTATCTGCAGCGTGTCCGAGAGCTGGAGAATATGTACCGTAGCCTGGAGGAGGCACTGGAAGATGAGAGACAGGCAAGGCAGGATGAAGAAACTGTTCGCAAACTGCAGGCCAGGTACCCACACAACACACAATTTACACACAAGTACAGTAGAGGAAGTAAAGATTAAAGATAGGGACAACTGTTTATATAAGATTACTCTGAAAATGTTCAGGTACAGGGACTGGACTGAAAATGAGATTGCCAAAAAAGTCATTAAGGGAGCCTGGATCTGGCTCATCACAAGCAAAATACAAAGAAAAAAGAGGTGGCTCAATATCCTTGCACAGTATTGTACTGTCCAAAACATTATTTTATTCAAATTAATAATGGCATTTACATGGTGTCAAAAATAAATAAATAATCAGGAAAAAACAACCTTCAAGAAATTCCCTTATTATTTTTAGTTGTTAGTTACTGTCTGGACTTCCTGTTGCCAGTCCCAGTAGAAGAGCTGTGATCTCTCACTCTATAAAGATTAGATACACTTAATTGTATTTTTCACACATTGAATTTTGTTGAATTTTGTTGAACATTCATTAATCAAGGTATGCTTTTTGCTCCATAAATCCGTACACAAGAAAGTAATTAGAAAGACATACAAAGTAAAAAGTCATTTTCAGTTGAAGGGGAAGTAACAGAGACAATGACACATGTGAGACATGTGAAGTGCTTTCTGGCTATTGCTAGTCTGACCTGACACAGACCTGTTGTTTTCCTGCCTTTGTGCTGACTTACTACCAGCTCAGCACTTTACCAAATCCCATTAGAGCTGAGTTGTATTATACCTACAGTATTAAGAATGTGGCAGAATGAATATTTTAAAGCATCTGGGCACAAATGTTTTTTTTTCCTTTTTTTTTTTGTATGAATGTTCATTCTGTATTCATGTCCTGTTGTATTCAACCCGAACCTTTTTTTTTTTTGAGGTTTGGCCATATTTTCATGCACCAATAAAGCACAACATTTAAACCACGGACAACTGAAATGAATATAATTTATTATATTGTTACAGTCCCACCTGTCAAGGAGTGAGATATATTGAGCACTAAGTTAACAGTCAGGTTTCTAAGGTGATGTGATGTAAGCAGGACAAATAAACAAACTGTAATGGCTAGATAATTGGGTCAGAGCATCTCTAAACAGGCAGGTCTTACCTAGAATGGGTATATGAGGAGAACTGATGGACTGGCCCGTGGAACTGGTGTGATGAAATCACAGTTTCATTTATATCATGTACACGGTTTTGTCTGATCTTTGCAGGCCCCATCTCATTTATGGACATTTCCTTAAAAAATCTTGAATTCAGTCTGATAGATTAACGGTTTTCTTGGATTTTGTTGGTTAAAGGAGTGATATTTATCAGAAATTTTCTTGACATTTCCTACTAGCATTTTTTTCATCTTTTTAATAAAATGCATTTAAATAGGTCACACATTATTTGCTTAAAAGACAGACTTTACAAAACAAAAGCAAAAAGAAAACCAAGTAGCCCCTAAAGCGATGTCTATGTATGGTGTGTGATGCAGATTACTGGAGGAAGAAGCATCAAAGCGTTCGGAACTGGAGCAGATCCACCTGCAACAGCAGCAGACTATCTCTCAGTCAAAGGCTGAGAAGGAGGAACTGGAGAGAGCACGCCTGGAAAAAGAGAGTGCATTGCAGGAAGCCATGCAGCAGCTACAGAGACTGGAGACCGAGAGGGAAAGCGCACTGGAACAGTATGAGGTAGGGATGGGAATCATCAGTCACCACCTGACACTGAGTTTTCAGTCACATTTTATATGACGATTCTGTGAGTATCACGATTTTAGAAATATCATGATTTAATCTTACATTCAGATTTGTACAATTTTAAGCCCTTGCACCTTTACAAAAGTTGTCATAACACAAAATTTTCATACCTAAGCTTCATACAACAGCTTCACAACTGAATTGAACATAAGTAATTAACTGTTGCCCATTCTTTATAACTTTTTTTTGCACAATGACAACCAAGGGCAGCATTTAAACAATTAAAACTAACTTAAAATACAGTAGTTTACATTTAATTTAAAATTTAATTAAACAAAAAAAGCTACATTTTACTGGGTAGCAAATATCTCTGTTGTCATCCATCATAATTGTTATTTCTAAACAAACTTGGCAAATAGTTCATTCCTACCACATAAGAAATGTGGAAATAGTTTAAAGTTTAGCAACTGTAGGGTTATAAATAAACGGTGACGTTTCATCAGCCACACTCCCTGTTTAAAATTATTTATTACATCCGGCACATAACTGTTCATAGCATCACTTTTAATCAACATTTTGATTTTAGTGCATGACAATGTGCTGTCAGTTCATGTATTTTACACGCTCTCACCTCAGACTACTGCGGCTATGCTTGCTCTAATGACCCATGTTTTATCTTATAGTGGCGTTCCACATACTGCTTGTTATTATCGCCACGGTTTCAGAACATACAAGACAAACTAATTTTATAGTTCCTGCAGGAAGAAGAAACGTATATTGATCTGTCCGTATCGCTTTGAAGGTTTAGTTTTCATAGTGTACATGCTTTTTTTTGGAGTAATCCATGTTGTGTCGTGCGTTTATTTCTATTTTGTGAGGATTTGGGTGCTTTGTAGATGCATTACGATCGTTTCTATGTCTTCTGCATACTCTGTATATTTATGGTAAACTATCATGTTGTTTGGCTATGTTGAGTGACACATATAGCCACACCCAGATGGAAAAAGGGCTATATTCGTCCAAAAAAGCATTGGTTGCTATGATGTAAACTGGCACAAAACCGCTCATAATGTCCCCTCTACTCAACATTTTGATTAGATTTATAGTGCAGATTTAACTTCAGGCAAATACAGAAGGACTGGCCAAGTTTCTTTAAATTCTGTTTAGCCAGTTTTGTGTGATGCTGTCACAAATTCGGCTGGACAGACATACAGACAGGCATACAGACAGAATTTTTTCTGAGACTGGTTTCTGGTCCTCTAATGTATAAAACGTAAAGATATTGAGAGAGTAAGTTCTGACCAATGTACAAACAAAAACCTTTCTTTTATTTATATAGATTTAGCACCTCCTCAAGTGGCCTTAATTGTCTGCCTTTATCTCTTGTGTGTTCTAATGAACAGGAAGTAATAAAGAAACTTAAGGATGCTGCTAATAACACAAAAAGCTGGAAGGACAAGGTGGCCCATCATGAGGGACTCATACGTCTTATACAACCGGGTAATGATCTATATTTTTACTCCCCTTGCCACCCCTAAATTGTACCTCTTTTTGTTATAACACCCACTTCTTTCTTTTTATTTACTCTTGTTCAGCCTAAACCTTTGTGTTTCATCAATGGCTCACTTCCGGAATGTTCACACATTATCTTTTAATTTATGTATGTCTGTGTATGTGTGTGTTCAGGCCCAAAAGGCCCTCAGAAGATCACCAACTGGGGTCCTGCAGCCTTCACAGAAGCAGAACTGAGTCTGAGAGAGAAAGACTGGCAGGAAAAGAAAAACAGGCCTACTCAGACCCAATGAGGCATCGTTGTTTTACTGTCTCCATTACTGCAAAGCCTTACTGTACATCTAACCACTACTGAATGGGGAAACACTGGCCAAGAGGGCCACATTTCACTCAGACTTTTGAAACACCCCGTGTGACTGTAAAGTAGAGTCTAATTTCATTGTATTTCTCATCATTCCAGTCATACTGTAACATTTCAGGACATTGTGTCGCTCATTTGATGAAAGGGATTTATATATTTGTTTCTATAAAGTACTGTGTTCTACATGGACATGTTGATTTAGTTGTATTTTCTGCCAAAGTGGTGACAGATTTTTCACAGAAATAAATAAAATGTCAAAGGTTGTTTATTTTAAAAGTGGGAAAACTGTCATTCACCAAAAAATATCAAAAACATCTAAAAGTAATATTATCTGTAGCCTTATCATTTTTTGTAACCTAATTTAGTACTGTTAAAATGAAATAAGAGCATCATAAACAGCAAACAACATTGAAGGTATGAATGAAGTACTATGTAGAAATATGTTCTGTTTTTTTGTGTAGAATGGC
>JAOVVA010000037.1:25926793-25953106 GCA_028565275.1 Leiocassis micropogon
GAAAATGGATCTTTAGCCTCTAATAAGACTTGATTTTGCTTTATACGCGCGCACACGTGTGTTATAAGAAAAAGTACGCGCACGGATGTTGATTATATCAGAAAGAGACGAGCATTAAGACCCAGGAGGGGAGACGAATTACACACAATTCCGCAGCGCAAGAGAGAGAGAAACCCGTTGGCTCAGTTGTGATCATGTGACGCTTGGCGTCAAAACAAAAAGCGCATGCGTGATACATGATACTTGGTTCTCGTAAACCAAGATTTGCTCGTTTTTCAAGTCAGAATTAATAAAAAATTCACTGTATTTCCCTGCCCTTCTGAAACTGTTGCTATGAGCCCTCAAGCTTGAGACACAGAAAACGTCGCCACCACCAGTGATGACACATATAAGCTTCACTCCTTCTTAATGCTTCACAAAGGACATCATGCCTCCTGCTTGCTTCGTGTGGACAGGCACCCCATGGTCTATTGCATATCCATTACTGCGTTGTTTGCATCATGGGATAAGCCTTAATGGGGTAAATTATCAATTGCCATTGTCCAAGAAATATAGAGATGCAGAACTACAGCTCTCACCATCCACCACTGAGTAAGTGCCTGTGATTACCTCTGCACCAGGTTTGTGGCTGTTTCTAATTGGTTGGTAAGTTCATGGTCATTAGTTTGCTCTTGTCTCACATCTGTTGAGATTGTTGCCCTAAATCAAGTCACAGTCAAAGTTCATTGTCTAGTTCCTGTTCCTGTTTGTGTTGTTATTTTAAGATGTTGCTTATTAACATGGAGCATGTGCACCCTGGGCTCTTGCATCCTGAACTCTTTCTATATAGGCTTCTAGTTCAAGTGAGTGGAAATCTTTATGGGTATAATGGTCATGTCCACTTTTTTCTTCAAAAAGCTTAATGCAATCTCTCTTCATAAGATTAGTTTTTCTTTAAACTTGGAAAAGGATCCTCAATTGTTTAAACAATGTATCAAAACAAATGACAAAATTTTTTTGAACATTAGTAGCCTGATTTCAGTTTTATTGTAAAGACACCTTTTATTAATGTGACATTTTCAATGTGAAAAAGCTCTGACCCATAACACAGTGACACAGCATTCCTTTTAGAATATTCCAGAGGGATTGAAGGAACCACAATGCAATAACCTGCTGAATAATTCTTGTTTATTTAATGTACTACATGATTTTCATGGTCTCTTTTCCTTTTCTTTCTTTTCTTTTCAAATTTGTCACAAAATATTCTATAGTTTTCCTAAATTTTTAATAAGTAAATGAAAATTTAGTGTGCAATATTTTATTCCAAAGTATCAATCTAAACCAGGGCTGTTAGCATAAAGACATTAATGCTTGTTATTAACTCTAAATCCTCAAAATAAATTACTGAAAATAAATTAATTTACATTTACATTCAGGCATTTGGCCAGAGCGACTTATAAAAAGTGCTTTTAGGTGGGAGAGAATTAGTAAAAGTCTATAATTAGAGTTGGACTAATAATTATACTTAGTCTGTAATTTCAGTTTTCCACTGTGTGAAATATAATATACTCTTAAAACTATACTCTTGCTTGTATACTTTTCTCTTTAGATTGCTGTGCATTCCTTCTGAGATTAATCATATGTCTGTCTCTGTCTGTCTGTCTGTCTGGCTATCTATCTATCTATCTATCTATCTATCTATCTATCTATCTATCTATCTATCTATCTATCTATCTATCTATCTATCTCTCTCTCTCTCTCTCTCTCTCTCTCTTTGGTTTTTCAGTGTTTAACATTCTTTCTGGGGACTTATTAGTTTATAAGAGTTATAATAATAATAATAATAATAATAATAATAATAATAATAATAATAAACTCCTGTTATAGTCCAAAGTTAGTATTTAAAACTGACTTGTTAAAAAAATCTAGAACAAGTACAGACATTTGTAGCACTAAACAGATACAGATAAAGGCATTGAGTTATGCTCATTACAGGAACTCATCGATCCCTCTTATTATTGCATGTGTGCAATACACCCAGCATTCTGGTTGATGTATGAGGGGAGCTGCCCAATTAGAGGGCCAACCAGATGCACATGTAGAGAGCACAGTGATTTGACCAGTTCTGGAATATGCCGGTTTGCGCCGGCCGGACCTGAGCAGATGCAAAAATGAGCTAAATGTATCATATCCCCACCATGCTCTATTGGTTAAACAATGAAGTACCTTCAGTAAAATTTTCATTCAGCTCCACTGTAACTAAGAAAATTACATTGTTCTTACCATCAGCAATCATGAGGTACAAAAATTCATCAGCACATTATCATGCATTATTGTATTAGAACATTATTATTAAAGCCTATTCATAGGATAAGCTGAGTAGCATTATGAGTAGCATCCATGCATTAAACAGACGTCAAATGAGTGCAAAAATTTAGCATATGCACACTATCTTCTGGACTCCTGCTGCTTTCTTCCGGGATAAATAAAGTGATCGATCGATTGATCGATCGGTTTATCTATCTATTTATCTATCTATCTATCTTTTTTCATTTTTTACATTCAATCTAGGGACATAGTAACAGGATTCATAATAAAAACGTTTTGGTTTAGGACACAATTGATTTAATTCTAATACAGATATTTGGAGCACTAAACATGTAGAGAAAGGGGCATCGATCTACCATGAAATCCTCTATTTCTCTGCTTATTGAATGCCTGCAATGCAGCCAGAACTCTGAGTGATGTATGAGGGGGGCGCTGCAGTATTGGAGTGGTCTCAGCCAGCTGCACATGTAGACAGAGCTGTGATTTGAACAGTTCTGGAATATGCTGGTTTGTGCCGGCTGGAGCTGAGCAGATGCACAACTGAGCAAATTGTTATTCACTATTTAACTTAAAGGTTTCTTTGGGGCACAGTAAAATTTTACTGCAACATATGGCCATATAAACAGGATAGAGTATAATAGTCAATGGCCATTCTTCAGAAACCCATATGATGTACTGTGTTTACAACAAAAACCCAAAAAATGAACTACTGTATTTTATAACAATTATGAATTTCAGCCCATAAAATAGTTGATGCCATTTATTTGTTATAAATGGAATAATTTAGTGTGCTCTGTGTTTGTGGCGTACAGTGTTTTTAGTGACATTTTGACAGAAGTTGTTTTCTCAGCCACATTGTTACATGACTCTTTAGTGATGTGTCAATGCAATTTCCCCAGCAAGAGAATGATGACAAACCCTAAAAAATAAATAAATTAAGCTGCTATTTTAAAGTTAAACTTTGATACTTTACCGGTCATGTTTGGACAAGATTGAGATTCGGTTAGGTTACGAAAACAAATGTTGATTAAGCTTGGGTAAGCTATCTAAAAGGATTTGCTCACTGTAAAGGCGACTGGAAGCAAATTACAGTTGAAAAGGAACGTATACCCCGTTCTCAATGTGCCACTTGCAATGGAGGTGATAATGTACTAAAATCATATTGAAATGTGGTTTAGGTCTGGTTTGTGTTGTGCCTTGATTGTGAAGAAGTCCATGAGTAACACGATAAGCATCTTATCAGAGCTTTTTGGGTTTATTTTTATGACCTGTTTGTGAAATATCATCCCCCTTCCCTGTATTACAGAGCTCCAAATCATAAACCAATATTTGTAAAATCTGGGTCAGATTTGCTCTGTTTTGTTCAGATATAGTTAGAAAGGGAGATGTAGAAAGAGAGAAAAAATGTGGGCTCTATAAATGAGCCAGAAAATGTCAGCATCTCTGGACCCATGAAAGATTTCATCCAGTGTTTTTGATTTATAAAAGACTCTTCGTGCGGCTCTTAGGCGTATCTTCCCTTAGTTTGTACCCCAAGTAAATTCCAAAAGCAGCTCTCCAGTACATATAAATATTTCTTATAACTGTGTTCTAACATTATCTCACAAAATGATTTTATTCTCATTCTCAGTCAAAATAATATATAGTGAACAGTCGGTTCATGCTGTTGTGTGCTTCTAGACCCTGTCCATGGTGCTATTTATTGGGTGGACTCATAGGTCGTATTTATTTAAAATGATCAGCACCCAGATTTCTGAAAGATTCATCGAATTGTGGTAATGTTAAATGGCAGAGAGTGTTTAGTGTGCTGCTTGCTCTATTATTTAACCATGTTCTTTGTTGCTTTTGGGAAACTTTATCAGAATCAATTTATTAATAAATTAATAAAATAAAATACATTTATTAATAAATGTTTTAATGGACCCAGTGTACTAAGAAACCTGTGTGTGCAAGTTTAGTGAATGCATTTGGTTTTTCTATATTATGTTTAAGCATTCTGAAAATCATAGTTGATTAGAAAATGTATAGTTAACTACAACTTGACCCACAAGGGAAAAAGACACCTTAGTAGCTGTATTTCATTTGTATTAAATAAAGGACCATATTTTACACTATTTTCTCCTAATTATAGTAATTGCCATTTGCCAACCTTTTACTTAGTTCTTCCCTATCACATAAAAGCTATCAGCTGGAGAGGGAAAGGGACAATACACAAAGCCAAGCACTACATTTTTTTGGACTGTTACTGCATGTGTACCAGTGCCATGGGCAGCTTTAAGTCATCTGTAACCTGCAATATTTAACATAAAATTACATCATATTCTTATGCTCTGGCCTTTTTTTTCCCCAGAATAAAATCATACAACATTTACATCAGTTCTTAAGGGTGATATTCACATAGCAAAAAAACTGCATGTAATTCTAAGCACAAAATTTATGGAGTCTGAAAAAAAATAGTATAATAAAAGAAGATTACTGACATATTCTCATAAATCCTAGATTTAATAGAGAATTTGCCATGTGGTTGTCATAATTTAATTAATAAAATGTTCTTGCAAAAAAGCAATAACTCTTGTATCACGCTCTTATAAAATCACACATTTTAATATTAACCACATTTCAACTAGAGTCAACAGAGAGCTTACAAATAATCTAATAATATATCATGTTGCATATAGTTTCTGATGTACATATGATGCATTGGTGAACAGCCATTTATTCATGCATATATAAATGTTTTACAAACCTTACCAAAAGCAGACAAAGCACAATTTTGTCTTCACTAAAGCTTCTGCTAAACACTAAACATATTAAATGGAATGCGAGAACATAAATAATCGGGGTCAAATACCACAACCTTAGTTCCATGCAAAAATCCATTCCAACATTCAGCTGGTACTAATATGAAGCTTCTGCAATCCCACTGAGCTAAATTTAGTTGGTATCTTTCAAAATTACAGTGTAAGTACAAATGTAATTTCTTTTCAGGGTAGCTATATGGCTATACATCTAGTTCCTGGTTAGTCATACACAGCCTTGTTGTGAGCATGCACAGTTATCCGCATTATACACATGCACGTTTATACTACACAGCAGTTGCCTGGTTGTGTAGAAAAAAAAACATACAACATGGTGTGTTTTATGAATTTGTAAAGATTTAAATTCATTCGTAGTAGACAGGGTGCCAATCCATCACAGGACGCGCATACATACTCACACTCAGACACTCATTCACACGCTACAGGCAATTTAGAGACACCAATTAGCCTAATCTGCAGGTCTTTGGACTGTGGGAGGAAACCGGAGTACCCGGAGGAAACCCACCAAGCATGGGGAAAACATGCCAACTCCATGCACACAGAGACAGGAATCGAGCACAGGGAAAGTCAACTGATCAACACTTATCATCGATCATCCCGTCAATCGTACATTTGTGTGTATGTAAGATTTTGGCATGTGTTTACTATAGAAATATCCCACATTCAGCTCTTCTGTTCATAACAAACAATGTCATGGATGTGAACAATATCATTATTTATAATACCTTATCCTAAAGTGAATTACAGGTCTATACAGTCTACAGTACAGGTCTTGCTATCAATCATGCCTTCATAACAACATTTGTTCCACATCATGGTCAAGCAGAGCCTGAAGGCCACATTTGTAATGGCAAATGACAGCCATGGTCTCCTACTTTACCTCATGTTTTCAATTACAGTGTGTACACTTGCACAACTGAACACATATGTTTTGCTTCAAGCTAGAGTATTTTTAGTAACTTGTGGTGTCTGAATGGAACAGATTAGGACAGAGCATAGGTGGACCAAAGAGCATTATTATACTGTAAGTGTGATTATATGGCACAAATATTGAGTGCAGCACTGGGATTAATATTTGGATAATGTAAACAGCCAAACATGACCTAATTGAAATAGATAGGATTTATCTTACATGTCCCTGTAATTTTTATTGTTAATTATGTTAATTCCTTTGTTACAGTACACCTGCAAGATATATCACTTAAAATACATTAAAATAAATACTTCTTAATTCCTGTGTACAAAGCAGTTAAACACTTCAGTTTGTAAAGGCAAAAAATAAAAATATGCATATAAAACATAGTATATAAACATGTACTCAGTGCATTTCATTTTTTGATGTTTGGCTCCTTGTAAAAGACAGCAATAAGGCACTCCTGTGGTTTGGTGTATTGATAGCATATGCCAGTGTAAGTGCAGTGGTATTTCATAGAGTTCTAGCTTTTACACAATGAAAATAAGTATTAATAGGTTGTGGATTGTATTCTACCAGTGCATATTATATGAAGAAAACTGTGCGTGTCTGTGATCAAGCTGGTCTGGATGCTTTCATGGAAAATAAAATCAGTATCATTCCATCTGACAAACCAAATCGTTTTCAGCAGCTGGTGGTGAAGACATGCAGTAAAGAGTGCCTTTAAGGCAGTTGCCACTGAAACATAGCCTCACGCATATTGTGAAACTATTGTGTTGGGTGCATTTGATATTGGCGTGGCTGTTCATGTGTGATCAGTTTATGACCTCGCTTGCAGTGAGTGATTTGAGTTTTATTTGAAAGGAAAATTTAGTATAAACCCATCACAAATCAGAAAACAAGGAGGAATAATGTGTGATTGAATAAAAGTTTAATGTTTTGACAGTCTCACCCAATACTTTCCATTTTGGGGATATCACAAAATTTCTCCTGCAGCTGAAGGCATTCCACCACATCCTGTACATAATCCTGTATATTTTATACTCCTGTATATTTTACTAATCTCTTTGTTCAAATCCTTTATCTGTGCTTATGTTGATCTCAACCCTCTTTATGTGACATTACTTAAAAGGGGTTGAATAATGTTGATATTTCCGTGGTTCACAAAGACTACTCAAGTCACATCTTTAATAACCTCATAGAGTTTGCCCACTTTCTAAAATAGGTATTACAGTGGTCAGGTTTGTGCCTCCCCTAAATAACTTTAGATTTTTCCCTGATTTTCTTACCATTTTTAGTCATGTCCAATTCCTCCCCGTCACTAGGGGGATCCCACATTTAGCTACTACACCTCAGTCGGGAGGGCCGAAGACTATCATGTGTTTTCTTCTGAACCACGTGACGTCACTGACCGCTTTTTTTTCTTCGAACTGCTTGCTCACGCATCGTTTGGAGTGGCGTAACACACTCGGAGGACAGCGCTATCCGCTCCTTCCGCTTGCGTGAGCTCACAGATGTCCCTGGTTGGCTGTAGAGCCGTGATTAATGTGGGAGCACTAATAATTGACACAGGTTCAGTTTCAGAGCTTCACGGGGAAGCCAATGAAGCCCAATGTTGGGCTCAGATGCCCAACTTAAACCATAAGCCATGAAGATCTTTAACTGTTTTCCCAACCCTGTGAAAATATAAATTTGTCTCCCCATTCCCCTAAGAAGGTCACCCCACCTCCCTGTTTGGACCCCCCCCCACCTTGCCCTGCCTGCCTTGGATGGAACTCCATGTCCCGGCTTAATCCATGGTCTCTGTGCCCCTTAGCTTCCATGAAACAATACTTGACACATTTCCTGGCTTCCATCCTGCAATGTTGTATCTATCTCTAGGCTTTGACAATGCAATGCTCTCATTTCCCCGTTATTTGGAATAAGGACCTTACTCCAATAATCCATATTTACCCCGTTCGAGAATGATCAGGTGCATCAGGGTAAGAAGAAAGATAGTTAAAAAAGGAGTTAAAACGCGATGCAGCCAGTGTGGCTGTCCCTTCTTTAGTGGCTGCAGTGGCGATACTGATTGTGGAAGGGAGCCTTAGCGTCGAGGAAGCTGCCTTTTCTTTTCAGAAGCTGGGTCACGTTGGCTCGCCTTAGCGAAGTGTTGGGGCAGCTCATGCAGTCCATCAGCAGCTGCCCCTCAGCCAGCAGTTTAACAGCGGTGTACAATCTGCGCGCCTTTAAAGTCAATGGAGGGAATGGCATCACCCTTCTCACATACCACTCTCGATATTAACCTCCTGTATGCTTTCTCCTGGCTTTCGTACCCCAAGCTACAGCTAAAGAGCAGAGCAAGTCTGAGGTTCTTTGCTAATAATCTCCTGCCAGCTGTGCGAGATTTAGCAGGCCCGCCCCTTCACACACCTGCTGAAGGAGAAGCCCCATGCCAAGTGAGCTTTCAGAAGTGAGTGAAAAAGATATGGGCATGCACCCATCATAAGAGAACCTGTGACATTACCCTTCCCCCAGCCCAGAGCTCATGGCTGCCACCGGCACTGCCTGTCCATGATTAAGATCTCAGCCTCATTAGGGGCTCAACCCCGTGTCAGCTCTTGGTTCCCTCATGCTGCATTCTCCACCAGTGTAAGATCTTTAACTTTGGGCACACCACAAAAGCGCAGACACGAGGCAAGGTCTTAAAGGGAAAGGGTAGTTTTATTTGGAAAACAGGGAAAGGAGGGGGATTTAAGGAGGAAAGGAAAGACACATGCAGGTTGGAAACAGTGCCCAGCTGACATGTAGGTACTTGGTTGGTGAGTGATGGTGCTGACAGATTGTCAAAGTGGACTCGCGTAGACAGCAGGCTTCTCAGCGGCACAGTTGCAGTCATGGCCTGCATATGTTCCCCTCTGTTTTAGCACTTGTATGGTGACACATACTCAAGCTTGCAAAATGAAAATCACTAACAGTGTCGAGTCTTTTATGTGTAGGGATTCAGTGTTTCAATAAAACAATAATTTGTATTGCTGCAGCTGTAAATAAGACACAGTTACCTCAGTGCTCCATACCATTTTATTTCGACAAAAAAGTTTTTAATGCAAAAGTCTTTTCCCATTATCTCTGGTCACCTCTGGTCTATGCACCTGTTAAACAGAATGCATATTGAGTTAATACTACTTAACCTGCCATTATGAAACAAGAAACTAATTATTTAATCGAGAATGGTCTTGCTGTGCCTAGCTACAGTCCTTGATGCTCTGCCCCCATGCTAGTTCCTAAATCTAATAAAAGCTATTTTTTTGCACAAATGTCCAGAAAGTCAATGGTTCAAATAAATCAGATCACTTCCCTTCCAAGAATGTAAGGTTGAGTTGAACACATAAATGTTGGATTTGCATCCAGAAAAAAGATGGTACCACACACATATGTGTAGACTACCAGCAATTTAATGCAAAGACAAAAAAGATGATTATTCTTATAATTCTTAAAAGAAATATTGTTGTCAATATATGAACAAAATCTTTAAGCATTACCAGGTTGGTATGTGAGACAAAGACAGGTGGGCAGCGTGGCAACATGGCCCCGCATGGACAGCAGCTCCTGCGCAGTTCACTCGCGCTGACACTCCTCTCGGGACTGGGTGGCTTCCCAGTATCCCAACAGACCAGGGATCAATTATCGAAGACAGCTCACCAGCCATGCCTAATTCCGTGGCCCTGCTTTTTCACACACCTGGAGAAGGGGAGGCCGTCTAGCTAGTGAGCTTTGGAGTGAGCGAGAAGTAATATTAGGTTTGGGCGCACGCCGGTACACCCAGGCTTTCATTTTCTAGTGTCATGTCATTTTCTAGAGTATAGAGACATATTTCTTCTTGTTATTATAAATGGTGCATACACAACTGGCCTCCAGTCATCTCCCTTCCTGTAGTAAAACTGCATCTAATCTTTGAAAACGTTGTGGATATTTTTGTTGTTTTAGATGGTTAACAGAACATCAGAAATAGTGGTAGTTGGATTTCAGTGGTTGCCATTCAGTTTGTTTTCAGTTGTTGCCATTCTTGGCTGGTTGTTTATTTGTGCTTACATTGTTTATTTAACAGCCCTCTTAGCCGTGGTATTACTACTAATAGATTTGGTATGAATTTTTCAATGAAATTAACAATTTATTTTAATCTTAGTCCTTTGGAGCATGGTTTGTTGACTGTACCAAAGCTCTTAGTTTGTCTTCTTTTTTGAAGAAGACTAGAGTCTATACATTAGTGATGGGTTGTTCATGAACGATTCGTTCTTTTTGAACGAATCTTTAACATGACTCAGATGAACGAGTCGTCTCGGAGAGTGATTCGTTCATTTTCTACTGAGCGCGCATGCGCAAAGCATCGCAAAACCTCCGTATGTTATATACAGGAAACAGAAATGAGTCATTACCTTTGAGTCTTTTCGGTCCTGAGTCATTCGTTCTTTTGTCACGTGACACCCATAGATGATATGAGTGCAGTACACAGGAAACAGTATTGAACGATTCTCAGCAATGAGTCTTCAAGTCTCGAATCGTTTGTTCCTTTGTCACGTGACTCCCACAGACGCTATGCAATGCAGTACACAGGAAACAGTATTGAACGATTCTGCTAGTGAGTCTTCGAGTCCCGAGTTGTTCGTTCTTTTGACACGTGACTCCCATAGACGCTATGAGTGCAGTACACAGGAAACAGTATTGAACGATTCTCAACAATGAGTTTTCAATTCCCGAGTCAATCGTTTCTTTGTCACTAAAATGATTCGAACTTCCCATCACTACTATACATGCCTTCAGTGTTATGTTCATGGTAGGTTTTGAGCTACACATGGTATATTATATTATTTTTATTGCCCTCATGCCCCACTCAAATAATTAATTTGCCTTTTCTCCTGACTAGCTTAAATGCAACCAAAGCTCCATTTATTTGAAATAACTCATTTGTCTTGAGCAATGCTGTTTATGTAAGACTGTTTAGCATGACTGTTTAGCTACCATGCTGACAAAGGATGTTTAACCAAACACTATTTCTTATGCTGTATGCTCTTGTTTACTTCTTCTTTCATTTTTTTTAAACATTGGTTTGCAAAATGACACTGTCTTTGCACAACCCTATCATAAGCTGCATGTTGTTTTGGTCTCTATTGATCACAACTCTTACAACTGAAGTACTCAACATTTTTTTTATTAGAAATTGGCTTTTAAAAAAAACACAGAATGAACAGAATCAAGTTTGCAAGTTATCACCAGTAAAAAGACCCAGCCTTTTGGAGGAGAGATTTTGTTTTGGCCACAATGACTAAAATGTTGCCTTACAAAGACTATTATATTATTCATATGTGCATGGTAAAGCTATTTCCCATTTGGCAGTTAAGGTTGCAAATTACCATGCATCATTAGTTGTTTCCTAAGCTAGCAATGCTGAAGATTTTGGAATGCTGCATTTTTGGAAGATACATGGCACTATAAGGAACATGTGGAAATACAGATGCAAAATCTCAAGTAAGTTAAGAATTGGCCACAATTGGGTCTTATAGCAATTACAGTACTATAAGAATAACTCCAGTTACTTGTCACACAACGGCTAAAAGACAACAAGGGGAAAGTACTAAAGTGGCCAACACAGAGACCAGGATCTGAATCTCATTAAAATGTGTGGACAGAACTGAAAAGGGAGATTAAAAGAAAGTAATCCACAAACTTGACTGGGTTAAGTTTGGAAAATTCTGGCTAAGTATAGTGAGAATCTTGTGTTAGACTACTCCATGAAATTCACTCAACTAAAATCTATTACATTAGAAATAAAAGGCAAATAAATCTTTATATAGCATTTGTTTTGAAATGATTGCTCATATAAATAAAATAGACACCCTAATTGCCTAATTGACTTAACACAAGATAGTAATGTATAGTAATATGCTTTCATGTATTAAGAAACTCACGCATCTAACTGCCAGAATCCTACTGGTGTCTCAGCTCTGTCAGAATCTGATTGGTACAGTACCTTCACTCTCTCTTAAGCTGTGCCTGTAAACCTCCCATCCCCACCTTTCACTTTCAAAGTAAATTAATCAACTACTTTATAGTCTTTCCTGAATTGTGTTGGGAGTGAAGTAAACAAAATGGATTTTTGGAAAATGGTGAAGCCAAGAAAATGTTTGTTTACACTTTAATGGATTAATTGAGTACAAGTGTGCATCACTTAATGTCTGTGATATGTTTTGTGAAATAAGACATTAGGCAATTCGGATGTTATGCGAACACCAGGTTATATGCTTAACAAGGTTATAATCATTGTGGTAAAGTTAGTTTCTATTAAAACCTTCTGTTTTAGGTCCAATTGCATCTCTTTTTTCCCCCCTCTTGCTCCTATCACTAGCCCGGGTTTGGTGCATTTGGAAGCCATGATACACTCATGGTAATATTTTAGATTTAAAATTGAGAAGTGATATAATGTTACAGCACTCTAAAGATTGACAAATGTTGTGTACAAGAGACATGAGATGCACACGCTGGTGTGGGAAGCTGTTGCGTTTGTTGTACTGTATTGGAATTTATGAACTAAGATATACAGTAAGCTTATGGGATGACAGGCATATGTTTAATCAGACAGTGCATGAATGGATGTTAAATTGCTCATACCTGTATTATGCTAAGGTGCTATGGTTAGCTACAGAAGTGACAATAAAACTGGCAAAGGACAAAGCTGATGATTCTGTATACAATAAGTGTATTGTTTACAACATTTCTCATGATCTTTAACAGTCAATGTGTCATGTGTCCTGTCTCTCGTTCTTTTTGTTTCTGTTTGCCTCGCTCCTTTGTATTTCCGGTTTCGATCTTGCGCTTTCCTTTTGACTACGGCTCTCGCTTCGTGCTTTGGTTTTTGATGCTTCACGGACTGACTTCACGGGAATTCGACCCTCGCTTACGCTTCCCGACCACGCCCCCGCATCTCGTTACAGTCATTATCCGCGCTTGGATTCACATCGTTCTGCCCCGCGCCCATGACAGAATAATCCAGCCAGCTATGGATCCAGCGGCTTCTAACCCCCACGTGCAACAGGAGCCACACCTCCCCGCGCCTCCCACCTACGAAGGAGATCCAGGAGATCTGACGCTCCTTTTTATCCCAGTGCTCCCTGACCTCCACCTTTTCCACTGAACGATCCAAGGTGGCCTACGTCATCACGCTTCTGTCAGGACGTGCCCAGGAATGGAGCACTGGGCTTTGGGATGCCCACGACCCCTGCTGTTCTAATTACGAGCACTTCGCCAAAGAAATGAAGAGGGTGTTCGACCGCTCATGCCACGGCAGGAAGGCGGGCCGAAGACTGCTGAAACTCCGCCAAGGCTCACGCTCTGCCTACGATTACGCCATTGAGTTCCAGACCCTGGCTCTCTCCAGCGGTTGGAACGGCTGAGCACTATGCGACATCTTTATTGAAGGTCTGACAGAGACACTCCAAGATGAGCTAATCTCACGAGAGCTCCCCTCGTCTCTCAAAGAGCTTACAGTCGAGTAGATTCATGCCTCTGTCTTTGTAGGCCGGTCCGGTCTTCTCCACCCAGAACTCTGCCTCGACCCCCTCCTCTACGAGTTGATCCCCAGGAGGAACCCATGCAACTGGGCAGAACCCGCATCACCCCAGAAGAGCGTCACCGCCGCAGAGTGGAAGGAGCCTGCTTTTACTGCGGGAAACCAGGACACCTGCTCAAGAACTGTCCAGCAAAAGGGGGCGCCCTCTAGTTCAGCTGGGTGCACTAGAGGGCAAGACTCCAAGAAGGCTCCCAGACCAACGCCACCTGCTTCCCATCCTTCTCATCTATGAGCAACAGACCCACCTAGTGCAGGCACTGGTTGACTCTGGTTCGGACCGTAATCTGCTGAATGCGGCTTCGGCCAAAACCCTGGGTATCCCTGCGCTGCCCTTGGAGAACCACCTCAAGGTCCAGGCCCTCGACAGGAGTCCGCTCCCATCCATCACCCACAGAACCCCTCTCATTTGCCTAAGGGTCTCAGGCAACCACTCGGAACAGACGTCACTGTTCATCATGGAGGGATCACATGCCTAGAATAGTTCTAGGCCTCCCCTGGTTAACCCAACACAACCCGCACATTGATTGGGTCAGGAACACACACACAGGAGTCCACAGAGGAGCCACCGGACCTCACCCGTGTTCTCCCAGAATACCACGATCTCAGGGCTGTTTTTAGCAAATTAGGGTTTCTCTCTCCCCCCACCGACCATACGACTGCGCCATTGACCTGCTCCCAGGCACCACTCCCCCCAAGGGCCATCTATACTCTGTCACCCAAGGAATGCCAAGCCATGGATCAGTACATCACAGAATCCCTCGCTGCAAGAATCATCTGTTCTTCCTCTTTCCCAGCAGGGGCTGGATTCTTCTTCGTGGGCAAAAAAGACGGTTCCCTTCGTCCGTGCATTGATTATAGGGGCCTTAACGACATCACAATAAAGAACCGGTACCCTCTTCCTCTAATGTCAACCGCCTTCGAACTTTTTCAGGGGGCCAGGATCTTCACCAAGCTCGATCTGCGCAACGCCTATCACCTTGTCCGCATTCGGGAAGGGGACAAATGGAAGACAGGCTTCAATACCCCAACTGGACATTATGAATATCTGGTTGTTCCCTTTGGACTTACTAATGCCCCCGGAGTCTTTCAGGCCTTAATTAATGACATTCTCAGGGACTTCCTCAATTTTTCAGTACTCGTATATCTTGATGATATGAACAACTTGTTCATCAAGGCTGAGAAATGCGAGTTCCACACCACGTTCCTCGGGTTCACTATCAGCCCCAAAGGCATCAAGATGGAACCTGCCAAGCTCCAAGCCGTCACTAGGTGGCCTACTCCTACCTCACGGCAAGAACTTTAGAGATTCTTAGGCTTCGCCAACTTCTATCGTCGGTTTATCCGAGGCTACAGCTCTATCACCACCCCTCTAACAGCCCTCACCTCTACCAAGACCCATTTCTGCTGGAATCTGGAATCTGAGAAGGCCTTCAGCGAGCTTAAGAAGCGGTTCACCTCTGCCCCTATCCTCACCATCCCAGACCAGTTCATCGTGGAGGTCGACGCCTCCAGCACTGGAGTAGGAGGCGTCCTCTCACAAAGATCCAACCTGGATAATAAACTGCACCCCTGCTCCTTCTTCTCCCACCGCCTAAATCCTGCTGAAAGTAATTATGGCATCAAACTCTTAGCCATCAAGTTAGCCCTGGAGGAATGGAGACACTGGCTAGAGGGAACGGAGGTCCCATTCCTAGTATGGACAGACCACAAGAACCTCGAGTATCTACGGAGCGGCAAGAGACTCAACTCTCACCAGGCCTGGTGGTCCCTCTTCTTCACGAGGTTCAATTTTACCCTCTCCTACCGACCAGGGTCAAAAAACACCAAGCCAGACGCTCTTTCGAGACTATTTATGACCACACAAGACCCTGCCGCATGTGAAACTATTTTGCCGCACCTCTTCTTGCTCGCCGTGGCCGAGCTCGACATCGAAACCAGCGTCAAGCAAGCTCTTTCTCATGAGCCAAGTCGAAGCAACGTGCCCCCTAACCGCCTCTTCGTTCCCCTCGCTCTGCGTTCTCAAGTCCTGGAATGGGCCCACAGCTCGGAACTCTCGTGCCACCCTGGCTCCACCAGAACCCTTGCACTAGCCCAGTAGCGGTTTTGGTGGTCCACCCTCAAGGAGGATGTCTCTAGCTTTGTTTCGGCATGCGACGTCTGCATAAGTTCCAAACATGTCAACACGGCTGGCCTCCTCAGTCCTCTGCCCATCCCTCACCGCCCCTGGTCCAACATTGCCCTGGACTTCGTCACCGGGCTACCCCCCTCCGCCGGCCACACCTGCATCATGACCATGGTGGATCGGTTCTCTAAAGCTGCACACTTTATCCCCCTACCAAGACTTCCGTCCACCAAGGAGACTGCCGAACTCATAATTAACCATGTATTCAAGTTCCACGGCCTGCCTATGGACATTGTCTCAGACTGGGGCCCACAGTTCACCTCTCGGTTTTGGAAAGTGTTCTGTAAGCTGATTGGGGCCACTCCCAGCCTGTCCTCTGGTTTCCACCCCCAATCAAACGGCCAGAATGAGAGAAAGAATCAGTCCCTCGAAATTGCCCTGAGGTGTATGGCCGCTCGAGATGTTACCTCCTGGAGCCAGTTCCTACCTTGGGTTGAGTACGCCCACAACTCCTAAATCTCATCATCCACCGGTCTGTCCCCCTTCCAGTGCTGCATGAGATACCAACCACCCATGTTTCCATCTCAGGAGCAGGAGGTCAGCGTCCCGTCCGCCCAAGCTTTTGTCCGCCGTTGTAGAAGGACCTGGGCCCAAGCCAGGAAGACCCTGCTACGACTCAGCAGGTCCTACAAAGATCAAGCGGACCATAGACGCTCCCAGGCCCCTAAATATAGAATAGGACAAAGGGTTATGCTCTCCACCAGGGATCTTCCCCTCAAAACTATCTCCCGTAAACTTTCCCCCGCTATGTAGGCCCTTTCATGATTACCATGATTATCAACCCCAGCGCTGTCAAGCTCCTGCTCCCCTCGACCATGCGGCGAATCAACCCAACCTTCCACGTTTCCCAACAACGCCGCCTCGCTTTAAGCCGTAAATCCCCTTGATTTACGGCTCCTGTCTCTCGTTCTTTTTGCTTCTGTTTGCCTCGCTCATTTGTATTTCCGGTTTCGATCTCACGCTTTCCTTTTGACTACGGCTCTCGCTTCGTGCTTTGGTTTTTTGACGCTTCGCGGACTGACTTCACGGCATTCGACCCTCGCTTACGCTTTCCGACCACGCCCCCGCATCTCGTTACAGTCATTATCCGCACTTGGATTCACATCGTTCTGCCCCGTGCCCGTGACACTATGTAAAGGTAAGGGTTTTCTGATAAGGGTATGATAAGGGTGTGCAACAACACTTTAAATTTTTTTTCTGATTTAATTTATTGCCACTTGCAGCTGTTTGACTCACTACAAAATTACAATCAAATTTTTTTTTGCTCATTTTCCTTACTTCCTTACCAAACAACAATATAATAGTAGTTTCTTAAATACTCAAACCATCACATTGTGCACCAAGAACCATACCACAGTTAAAGTCACAGAGATCATACTTTATCCCCATTCTGATGTTTGATATGAACACTAATTAAAGGTCTTGACCTGTATTAGAACGCTTATAAGAATATGACATAAACAAGCAGGTGCACAGGTGTTCCAGTTTTTGGGGCAATTGGACTCTATACACCACCACATTGAACCTGAAGTGAAACACTTAAGATGTGAGTAAAGTTATTACTTTTTATTACTTTCAGCTTTAATTCAAAGTGCACCATTAACCATTAACCAGGAATTGCATCTATTTTCACACATGCACACACACACACACACACACACACACAGCATTATTAGAAATTTATAGTGGCTCATAAACAATGGAACAAACTATCATAATTACAACATAAGGATTTCCTTTAATACTTGGACTTTGCAGTCAAAGACTGCCTGAAGTCTGGAAGCCATAGACATGGCCAGATGAGTTTCCTATCTCACAGTGCTTTGCCAGTTTCCTATCTCACAATCCTTTACTGCATCTGCATTCTGCTGCTGCTTGTTTGTGAGTCTTTCTGTGTTCACTCTTGTCTTCAGTAAGTGAAACATGTGCTCTTTTGGGTTGAGATCAGTGACAGACTTGGCTGGTAAAGAATATCCCATTTCTTTGTCTTGAGAATCTTTTGGGTAGCTTTTTCTGTATGTTTTAGGTCATTACCCATCTGTAATATGAAGCGGCTTCCTGGCAGTTTTGCAGAATTTGAGTAAATCTGAGCATATACAGTAGTATAGCTCTGCACACTTTAGAATTCATTTTGCTACTTTTAGTTTAACTGATCTGGCATGCTTTGAATCATGAGCTGTTCCTTTCAATACTTTTCTCATCATTCTGGTATAAGTTAATATTAGTTTCATCAGTTTAAAAAATCTAATTCCAGAGCTAGTCAGGCTTTTTTTGGTGTTTTCTGGCAAGGTCTAATCTGTCCTTTCTGTCCTTGAGCATTACCAGTGGTTTGCACCTGGTTGCCTCTGTATTTACATTCTTAAAGACGTCTCTTGACTGTGGGCTTGTTACAATGATACACCTACCTCCTCAAGAGTGTTCTTGGCAAGATGTTGTGAAAGAGTTTGCCTTCACCTTCAATTATCTTCTGTGGGCTCCCAGGAAATTTGCTGTTGCCGTAGCTTGCCAGTTACTTCCTTATTTTTAAGAATCTTACAAACTGTTGTGTTTTGTTCCAAAAAATTTTGCGACACTTTTGTCAGACCCCTTGAATTAAAGCTGAAATTTTTCACTTCTTGTGTTAGTGTTTAATTTAAAATTCAATGTGGTGGTGTAGAGAGGTCAAATGCCAAAAAAACTTATAATATTTACTTCCTGTGTATTTATTAATTCCACATTTTAATGCATGAATAATAATTTCATTGGGAAGCATAAAAACTGGTGAGAATTTAAGCACTAAGTCCAATGAAATTTTCACTCTTTGCTTTTTCTTCAATTCTTTACTGTAAAGTTTCTGGCTTTTTCTCAACAATGCGTGGTCTATGAATTACTGCTAATTAAAGGGAAGCAGGAATATCCCTTAATTGATAAAATTATTTTTCTAATCGGGTAAAGGGGAGAAGGCCTTTGTCCTTTGTGTCATCTGTGTGTTCCTCTGTCCTCCCTCTTGCCTTTAGAGAATGGCTCTGATTGGCATCCACAGACAGGTGCTTCCTCTTGTTCTGTCTGAGCAGACTCACTCATTCAGCACAGCACAAATTAGGGCCAAGAAGTCTTAGACCATGTCCACACGTAGCTGGGTATTTTTAAAAACTGAGGAGTCAGGTGTCAGCCTTCATTAAGGAGTACTGAGTGTCAGATACAAAATTAAAATGACATCTTCTGCAACTAGTCATTCTGCGATACTCATTCGGAAGGAGAGAAACTAATGAGGGTGAAAAATCAACCAAGACCACTTTCTCTTTGGATGGAGATGCATCATCTTTTATCTATAAATCTCTTCTTGTATATGTACAACTACAAATGAAACTATTCTTATCAGAGAACAGTTAACTAGTGCTGTCTGAGAATTGTGATGAGGTATAAAGCCTAACTGAAATCCTGTATTTCATAAATGTCATTTATAGGAGCAGCACAGTAGCATACAGGTTAGTACTATGGTCTCGCACCTCCATGGTCGAGGGTTTGAGTCCTGCTTTTGTGTGTGGAGGTTTCCCCCGGCTACTCTGGTTTCCTCCCACAGTCCAAATGCAAAGTGTGGCTGAGTATGTGCGCTTGTGTGTCCTGAGATGGATTAACACTCTGTCTAGGGTATACACTGCCTAGTACTCTGATTCTTCTGGGATAGGCTCCGGGCCTTCCCAGATGCTGTACAGGATAAGTGATATAGAAAATAAGTGAGTGAGAGAGTTATTTATATGCAAGTATGAGACTGACTACCATGCTACAACATTTTATGAATCACTGAAATAAAGGGAATGCTTGATATTGGTCTATAATTTTATAAGTGATGATTTGATAACCAGTAGTTTAAAGGATTTAGCTACATAGCGAGTACTAAAAAATATATTTTTAATAAATGTTTGATTGCTAGTATTTGTTTGAGGAAATTTGTAGGTAACACATACATTGGCAGCAAGTAATATATTCTAATACATTTTCTAATCACTAAACTGAAATGTTTTTCTTCACAGTTATTGATCACACTGTCTGACTTAGTGGGCCTGCAAAATTCACTTGGGTCTCTAGTGTGGGTGCACAAAAAAGTAAGGGGAAAAAAACAAAAATATTCCATGCTTTTTGCCCTTTTTAAATGTTTGTACTGGCCAAGGCTTAAAAAAGGCAGTTACACACTTTGTTGGCCTGAGACTTAAAAAAAGAAATAGTAAAATAATCAAGCTTTACATTAATACTAGATTTATTCCTCCTAATATTTAATAAAATAAGATCAAATAAAAAAGGCTAAGGATGCACACCCAGGTCCATACTTTAATTACTCATAGCTACATAGAGCTCATAACTACATTAAGCAAAGAAAACAAACATGAGTAGAAAAGGTCAAAAATGGTAATCAGGTAAAGGTCAGGCAACCGGCGAATATTATCACTGGGGCAAAGCAAACTTGTAAACAGAGAACAGGTACAAGGTTAAATACCGTGGTAACAATAAGCAGGAATAAGGCTTAGGAACAAACTGGTCAAATGACACAAAGTGTTGCTTCACAGTCTGTGAATGAACCAAGAGGCCTTATATAATGTGTGGTGGAAAGGTATAATTACTCTCAGGTGGTGGCAAATAGAGTGAATGGGAGCATGAAAGTGGAGTTAGCCTCCATTGAGTTCTTGATGGCCATAGTGGTGAGTCAGTGTTGTACTCTGGGAATTGGAGTTAAACACCAAATGTTCATGACAGATTATTGTGTTTGAAACAATTTGTGTATAATTGGGTTTTGTGAGGTGCACTATGAATTGTTTGCTGGTTTAGAAGATCGTGTGTTTTAGGTGTCCCTTTTTTGCCTATATTTTTGGACTGTAATCAGAGATGTATAAATATTAGAACTGGTGGATACATGTAATACCATAGGACTTGTAAAGCCTACACTGTTTCCCATTGCTAATACCTTTTTGGCTATTGTAAGAAAAAAAAAAAAATTTTTTTTGATGCCGTTGAATTTTTATTAGTTAATCTTAACTAGCAACACAGCTATATTCCCTTTGGCTAACTTTTTCTGGAGTTTCTGGCTAACTTTTTGTGGAATGTTTTCTCGTACTTTACTTAATGCATGAGTGGATATTGTGAATCAATCAACAGCTCAAATGTTACTAGACATTTTATTTATTTTAAAAGTTCTCTTCAGATAAATGAGTTTATTTGATAGTTAGAAGGACAATTCCATCTAACTCCTACAACTATTCAAACATTCAACATGGTTGCACATGAAGATAGATGGATGAATGGACAACCGAAAAATATCATGCCTCCACTTAACTTTACAAAAGGTTAATTGATTCCAAAGAGTGCTGCGAGGACGCTTAGAGAGATCTATTTTTGTCCTTCTGACCCCCTGCCGATTTTATGTCCCTGTTTCAAACTTAGAAAACAATAAAGTATTAATAACCAATTTTATGAAACGAGAGAGTGTCTCTTTGTAAACCTTTGTAAATAAATAAATAAAATTCGTTTGTGTTGCTTTATTGTGCATTCCATAGTGAACATCAACTTTTCCACTGCTGGCTCTTTTCTTGTGTTTACAGCATGTAATCTGGTCCTATAAACAATTTAAGCAGAGAAGCTGCACTAGTTTAAAATATTTTGCATTTTTGCCTCATTCTTTGGTCTGTGGGGGGTCACTAACTCGGCATTAATCAAATGGTGGAAAAAGAGGCCTGTGGTCTTCCTGGGAATAAATCAAAGTGCATCACAACAGCGTATCCTTCTTGAACTTAGCATAAAACACATGCTTGAGCTGGATGTTGCTTTAAGGATGCAAAATACTTTGTTAAACAACGAATAACAGGAAAATGTCATTCGTGAGATCAGAATGAGGAAACTTTCATTTAAAGCAAAGCTGTGATGTCAATGTGAACTTTAATTACAAGTTGATGAAGAAACTTATACAGAATGAAATTGGAATCCATGATTTAATCAGGATTCCACTTGATTCACTACATAATGTTACAGGGCCTTAAAAGTATCCAACACTGGTGGAATTAAAATTGGCTTAATTTGAATGAAAAAATAATTGGAATAATCCAATATAAAAAAAGACACCGATGTGGCAACATATGGCGCCAATGTGACTGTAGAGCAGGCTGTACACCATAAATAAGTAAGGGCAATTTCAGGGGCCCCTGAGTGCAAGGGGGCCTTAAAAACGGCATGGCAATTGAAACGTGTTAGCTTTATCAAAATTGGAGACAAGTATATCAGGTTTCCAAGGGCTAAAGAATCCCTAGTGGTGACCCTGCCAACAGTAAATCTCAATATAATGCTGCTACCACCATTCTTTATTGTTCTAAATGTTCTCAAGATGATGAGTTGATGATCAGTGTTGGGTAACTAACTTTTAAAGGACTCTTTTTGATAATTAATTGATTTCAGTTTACTGCTTTTTAGCATGCTCTCTAACAAACCCTGAAACAGGTGTATTTGTAATTACAGTTGTCAGAAGAATTTTACATAGCCCAATACGTTTACCATAGCCCAATACAGAAGTATACATACACTTAGTATTTGGTAATATTGCCTTTAAATTGTTTAACTGGGGTCAAATGTTTTGGATATCCTTTCATAAGCCTCTTGCACAAAGTTGCTGGAATTTTAGCCCATTCCTCCTGACAGAAATGGTATAATTGAATCAGGTTTGCAGGCCTCCTTTGTTGCGCACACTTTTCAGTTCTGCCTGGTTATTGGAATGGGTTTAGGGCAACCCCAATTCCTCAACTTTATTGTTCTTAAGTCATTTTGCCACGTTTGGAAGTACTATTGGTATCATTTTACATTTGGAAGAATAATTTGTGTCCAAGCTTTAACTTCCTGGCTGATGACTTTGCACATAATCTTTTTTCCTCATGACGCAATCTATCTTTGCACCCATCCCTCCAGGAGCAAAGCAGCCCTGCAACATGATGCTGCCACCCCTGTGCTTTATGGTTGGGATAGTGTTCTTTGACCTGCAAGCCTATTTCTTTTTTTTCTAGACAATGATGGTCATTAAGACCAAAGTTAATTTTCTTTTTCTTTTTTTTATTAGACCAGAGAAATTTTTTTTAAAAAGTAACATATTTGTCTCCATTTGCAGCTGGAAACCATAGTCTGACTTTTTTATGGTGGTTTTCGAGCAGTGACTTCTTCCTAGCTGGACAGTCTTTCAATATCGGTCTTATTTTACTGTGGATATAGATACTCCTCCTGTGTGGTATTAGAGCTGTGTGGTACCATGGGGTTTGTATTTGCATAGTATAGTTTGTCGAATGAATGTGGTACTTTCAAGCATTTGAAAATTGTTCCCTACGATAAACCAGACTTGTGGAGGAGTGCATTTTTTTTATGAGGTCTTAAGTGATTTCTTTTGATTTTCCCATGATCACACAGATGCACTGAGCTTTAAGGTAGGCCTTGAAATACATGCACAGGTACAGCCTTTCAGAAGCTTCTAAAGCCATTACCAAATTTCCTGGAATTTTCCAAGCTGTTTAAAACCACAGTCAACTGTGTCGGTAAATGTTTGACCAGCTGAAATTATGATATAGTGAATTATAAGTGAATAATCTATCTGTCAACATTTGCTAGAAAAATTACTTGTGTCAAGCACAATGTAGATGTCCTAACCAACTTGCCAAAACTATAGTCAGTCAACATTAGTGAAATGGTTTGGACTTACAGCAACCTAGTACTTACAGCAACTTTGACTCACAGCAACCTAGTAATTAAGGGGTTTGACAGCCATACTGTAGGTAGAAAAGAAGAGAACAAGAGAGGAGATAAAAATCAGGAAAAAAACATACAGATGTTGGCAAATTTTTGGCAAACCTTTCGTTTTAATACTGAATAAAGGTAGTAATATTATTCACACAAAGTGATTGTGTTCTTTTAACTGTTGAACCTTGCATCTAATCAGATTTGCGTGCAGCCAAAATGAGACCTAAAATTACACACATTATCATCAATAAAATGAAATATCATGTTAGCAGAGCAAAAAAAGAAAAACAAGCACGCTAGTGATCCAAGTGCAGGCAAACACAGGCTTATTCTTAGATTCCTATTGCGTTTTTAATATTGCCTCAAAATGGATGTAAATCAGCCACAATTACCTATTTGATTGCAGAGAGTGAAGAAATGATGTCCTAAGATTGCAGGGGACTGTTGTGAATTAATTCAACATGTGTGGAGAATGTGTGATAAACATGAAAAAGAAAGGCAGCCACTCCATCTGAACATACTGAATATAAAAAGATTTTTATTCCATCAGGAAACTGAAAAAAGTCAGAAACTGAAAATTTTCGTGTGGGTTCACTAATGTCTTATGGTACCTGAAAAAAAAAGCTAAGCCGATCACATTAAAAAGAAACTACAAAATGCCATCTCGGCCGCTATTTGTTAAGGACCATTAAAATAGCATCTTAGAATAGCATTTGTTTTTTTGTGGTTAAATATTTTTTTTTATTAATTCATTTGATTTCATAAATAGCTTTTCAGTAAACTATCTAATTTGAGTTTTGCTTATTAAAAAACACAAACATTTTAAACCCAAGTATTTCCATTGCCATTTACAACTAGCAGCATTCTGCGAAAGAGAAAGACTCTCCTTTTCCTCTCATTCATGGTCCGGTTCTCTTACCACAAAGTCCAGAATTAAGAAAGACAATGCTTTTAATCGCTCATGCCTTCACACAACTTCAGCAACTTCAGATTTAAATACAGATAACATTCCCAAGACTATTTTTGGCATCATGTAATTTGTGTTTAAAATACCCCATGGCTCTGAGGAATGAAACTCTAATTCAAACCAGAGTAGATGATGTAGAGTGTCAGATGTACTAACTGCCTAACATGTCTTTCTGATTTTTCATGGATTTACTCACTCTTAAATAGTCATTATTATGATAAATTGTTTATTGCCTGCCACGTTCATCAATTTACTGCCATTTCAGTAATTATATCAAAATATTTGTCTGAAACAAGCTCACTATTGTGGAAAATTTTAAGAAACCTGCCTGCCTCATGTTGTATTCAGGATTGTGCAAGTCTTACACTTTGTTCATGTCCTCATTTGTGTTTGTCTATGCATATTTGATGGCGTGACCATGGAGAGCGCATAAGCCGGAATGAATCATCGCATGAATGATTCACATCCAGACTAAATAAGGTGTATATGAAAGTTTACAAAAGTTTCAAATATAATATGTATATATAGACAATAGGTTTGACCATGATGTTTAATTAAAATCTGCAGCAATACTTAAAGCATTGCATTTATTTTGCAGAGGGCCAAATACTTTTAATATTACAAATGTCTTTTTGAAACCAAAATTTCCATCTGTTTCTTATAATGCACAGGAGATTCAGGTAAACAAGACACAACAAGTCCACTGGTGCTGCAGTGATTTGTTTTGTGATCTAACTAGCCTCTAACAAAGCGAATGAAATAACAAGGGATGTCAGTATTATTCTACGGAAAGACATGGATTGCAGCACTCGGCAACTTGAATGTGCAAATCTGAATGATTCATATTCTATTTTTACAGCCCTCTAATGCCCCCTCCAATGTGTACAGATGCCTCAGACATGACGCAGGGCTGTTGGATTCACATATTGCTTGGCTGCAGATTTAGAGAGCTGAGGCAGTGAGGCTGTCTATCTTTGACCACAGCCTAAGCTGAAAGTGAACAAATGGCACAGTACTGAACTGCTTCAAGCTTTAAATGCCTGTCAAATTCCCCTATAATACTAAACTGTAACTATTTTTGAATTCAAGGTGACAATGGTTATTTAAAGTTCTTGCGTAAAATAAAGAACTAAACAGTGAATGCCAAAAAAGCATCAGCAGTATAGAGACAAAATGATGATTAACAACACAAAGAGAGTAAGAACAAAACATCAGATGCACAGAATTTCAAATTAATATATGATATGTTTAGCCTAAAACACTAAAGGTATCAGAACTTTTTGCAAGAAAACAGGACGCCATTATCTGCTTAAGATTCGAGTCAACAATAAATTAATTGAATTCACGAGTGAGGCAAGCAGCGCTATTGACTGCTAATTGATTATGCATACTGCATCATGTAACATCTATTATTATACACACAAAATATACAGAAAATAAATGGAAATTCCATAATTGGATGCCTATATGTATGACATTTATATTATACTTACAAATATGTACTAGTATGTGATGGTAAAATTTGTCCTTCACAACATTCTGTTTAAATAACACTTTGTTTGTTTGTTTTTTGCCAAAGACAACCATACAGTTGAAACCAGAAGTTTACATACACTACCGTTCAAAAGTTTGGGGTCACTTGCAAATTTCTTCGTTTTTGTTTAGTGATTTATTTTCTACATTCTACAACAATACTGGTCAATACTGATTTCAAAACTATAAAATAACACATATGGAATTAGGTAATTACGTAACAACAACAAAAACAACAGTTAGTTGTTA
>JAOVVA010000037.1:25953206-25970335 GCA_028565275.1 Leiocassis micropogon
TAATGCATTTTTTGGACGCCTTCAGCATTCCTTTACAATGTAGAAAGAAATAAAAATCAGGAACGATCGTGGAGTTAAAAAGTGACCCCAAACTTTTGAACGGTAGTGTACATGATATTATTTTGGATGATATTATATTGATGTTAAACAAAGAGGCACTGAGAGATCCATAGTTACACCCCAACTGACTCAAATGATGTCAATTCAGAAGCTTCTAAATCCATGACATCATTTTCTGGAATTTTCCATGCTGTTTAAAGATACAGCCACCTAAACGTTTGTAAACTTTTGACAAACTGGAATTGTGATATAGTGAGTTGTTGAACTTTATATTTAGTTATTAGAGACAAACTAAAAAATGTTATATGTAACATTGTAACAATATAAGAGTTGCTTAAACTGACATGTAAGTTGAAGTATACTTTGGCCTATAATTGTGCTTAATACAATACTCAAGAAAAACTTTATTAAATATTCTTGTCTTAACCATAAATTTATATTCAACTTGTAGTTTGGAGTGGAATAGCTTTGAGTAAAGAGTACATGGGTGAAACTGTACATGGTCTTTTATGTACACAGTGTTATTAACCCACACAGAAACAGATAAACATTTGGTTGATTTTACTGATAATTCTTCCAAGGTGTGAGACTGTAATAACAGGATTCATTCATACTGGCTGATATTATAAAACATTACCATATACGAAGGGAAAATTCTCAGTCACAGGTAAAGGGTGACTGAGTGGAGATTGCTTTTGTTTCTCCCAGAGAAATATAAAAAATAAAGAAGTAAATAAATAAATAAGAAAAAACAATACTGCATCATCAGAGTGCTTGTTTAGGGTTTTATGTTGAAGTCAAAACAGGACTTTTGATTGCGCTTTGGATACCAGCAATATACAAAAATTTCTTAGTACACATAGAGAAACCTGGGTCAGTTAACTGGTTTGAATCCTTCTGAGTTACTCACTTAACGGATCCGAGTCTCACAAGTCCTTTGAGTCACTTGAGTCAGTAGAGATTCTGACTGCGTTTTCCCAATGATATTCCACTAAAGGGCACTCAGCGAATCCTTAAAATCCATTGAATCCTTGGACTTATGAGCACACACTGAGTGCCCCGAAATCGTTTCACTCTGTGCTACGAGTCTGTGGAACCGTTGAATTCATGGTTCCGATAAATCACATGAATCAGTAGCTGTGATTTTGAGTTTCTTATGTTTCTGACCATGCAGGAAGTTTCATAAACAACTTAGTTAGCTACTTGTTCCTACAATGTAATGTAAACTGAAAATTACACTTCAGTTTACACTACAAATCAGTTGTTCTATGTTGTTGCTAACAACAAGATAATTAGGACTCAACTGATCAGTGTAAATGAAGAGAAGGATTCATGAATCTCAAATCATATAAAGGATCAGGTTATTTAACCTAGAATAATCCAGATTTGCCCATCTCTGATACAGCGGAGCCAGTCTTGGACTTCCTGCATCATATCTAAAACGCTGACCTTCCAGGAACTCCTTTAGTGGCGAAACATTTGTAAATCATGCGGATTCAGGACTGCATGGGGGATGTGGCAATAACTTCCAGCCAAGTTCCTGCAAAGGGCAAGCAGTGTTTGGGAATGATTGAGTGTACAGTTCCCACAGACAGATGGGTCTCTTCCTCAAGCTGGCAACAAGTCATATGTCGATGTTTAAGGATCAGGCATTCCACTCGCTTAATGTCTACCCTGAGCCACCTTCGCAGAGATTGTCATTCACAGTTGTATGGACTTCTTTAAAACATTTGCACCAATCAAATGTTTTAGTGCGGCTAAGAGTCTAATGTGCTTGAAGTCTTCTGTAAATGTTAATTGATTTTATGCAAGTCCTGGTTTTACTTCAATGCCCTTTATACATATTATAATAAGAGTTAATTAATAAATTATGGACATAACATTTGGATTCATATTTTAACTAAGATTTGAGTTATTATAGAATTTTTGTCCTATCTGTGAAATGTTTGTTTAAATTTTTGATTTATACAATAAACATATAAATAAATATGTTCTTAATCCTGAATATGTCTTGTGATTTTTAAAAAAATGTTTATCCACTGGTAACGCTTATATTAGTTAACTTGAAATGAACTTAGTTAACAGTTAAATATAAATTTCAACTATAAGAAATTATACCTAAATAGAAACCTAGTACTAAAATTAGGTTAGCTAAAATTTGTATTCAATTATATTAGTTTAAATATAGCATACTTAACAGTATAGTTATGGTAAATATAGGAACTATACTATACAATTTACTTTAAAATATGCTTTTTTAAACAAAAAAAATTACTGAATTAGTACACTTACATCTATACACTAATAAATTACTTAAGATTAATAAAAAGACATAAGTATATATTTTTAGTATAGGTAAAAGTATTAGTGGTGTCCAATTTAAAGACTAATGTACCCAAAACATTTAGCAAATTTGCTAATTATTCTGTATTTTTGCTAATTTTAAGCACAATCCTGTAATTGTAAGCCTTCTTACTTATTGAGGACCAAAATGTCGACAGTAAACCTTGTAAAAGTTAAATATTGTGGGATTGAATACATTGCTAAAATGCATGTCTTCTTTGATCTATTGTTTAAAACAAAAATGTATAATAATAAATAAAAAATAATTGAAATAAAAAAATGCTTTCAAAATTAATTTACCTGTAATTTTTAAATTTCAATTACTCCAGAACAGTCTGGTTCTTTGATATATTGGTGTTGCTTTTCAGTGCTTTTTTTTCACAAAAGAATAACCTAAGCACAATAAAATGCAGCACAAATTAATGGAAACAATTTAATTATCTGATGTCAATTGACTCCAGATTTCTAGTGCAGCCACAGCAGCCTAACAATGTAAATTTATATATTTTGCATTATTCTTTATTAACCATTAGGAAAATACATTTGTAATTGCATCCATGAGCAATGTTACAGATGGGGGTTAGGTCAAGCTGCTAAAATCATTAAGCTTAGACAGTGAACAAGGTTGACACATTATCGAGCATTATTTTAGAAAAGCAAACCTTTTTGATGTGAAGCTACAAGTGGTTCTAGTTGAATACATTGATCATTGCCCTGTCTGCCATTTGACTTTTGACATTCGAGTCACCATAAAACTAATACCGTACATTCCGCACATATTACATCATTCTCGATTGGTTGCACATGTTCAGACTGTATTGTTATCATATTTCAGCCAAGTGATATTTTGGAGATAGCAAAGTGCATCTGCATAACGACTACGTTATGCATTCCAAGACAATCACTGTAAATTAGTGTAATGACAAAAATAAGCGCAAAGCACATGTTTTGAATTGAATAAGTCACATGTGAAAAAAAGCGCCTTAATTACAAAAGGACCCCACATGGGTTCATAAACACTTCAAAGCTGATTTCATTCTAGGATGGATGAAGGCTAAACATTTTTTATATTCAACTTCATTTAACTCTAATCAGAAACAGTATAGATCCAAAATATGTACATATTACAAGAGCTCATTCCTACAAGTCACTTTACAGCAGGATTTTATTAGTTTTAATCAATAAGCAGGTTTGTCTATTTTGCCTAATAGGAAGTATTTATTCATTAATTTATTTCTCCACTGGTGTGTCAAGAATGTTGGACCACAGCCTATGTCAGAAACAATTGGTACAGAAATTCTGGACGGGTTGTCCATCTACTGCAATGTGGCATATAAAATGTGTCTAATTATTAAAAGGGTATAGGACCTAATACTCATGTCCAACTTTGTAACAGGATTTATTGTACAGACTAACAGGCAGGTGCTATGGCATTATCAATTAAAAGAAACAATATAAAGATAAATGACTGAATATGTATGTTTAAATAAATAAATAAATAAATAAAATCTTGATACCTTAACAATTTCTTGTTTCTATTTTTAAAAATGGTTCATGGGTATAAGCAAACATGGAATGTGTTTTTACAGTATGTAAAAAGGAGTTCACCTGTCTGCATAACTTTAGGCACTTTGTATGCATACAGTATTGAGAATCTTCTGGTTAATTGTTTAGCTTCAACATTGCTTGTGTTGCACACCCATTTGTGTGCAGGATTTTTAAGATAATACAATTTCACCCCTGTTTTTCAATAGCAGCTGTATAAATGACAATTTAAAACCTGACGTGCTGAGTCAAAACTCATCTGGAACATTGAATTCTGTCACAGACCATAAATAATGGACTGATTTGGATTAGGTCAAGATGTTCACAAGGAATGTGGTAAAAGATGAAGTGTGAGAAAGAGTGTAAGGACAGTTAACACAAAGCAGACTCAGAAAACAATGGACTGTTTTGCTACAAATGACTAATCCACATTAAACCCATCTTTTGCAGTGGCCAGCATAACATCAATGACATTAATGACAAATACAGCATGCAATGGCAATAGCAAATGGCCTAATGTAACCCCCCAAAAATAAATAAATAAACAAGTCTAAACATGCAGGAAATACACAAACACTGTTGTTATGTTCCATCAGAGTATTTACTATTCTATGTCAAGTCCTTAAGTGAGATAACAACTCAACAGAGGAAGACTACACAAGCACAGAATGATGGAATTTCTGTACAAATTCAACAGAACCAAGAAAATGAGTAAAAAAAATAATAAAATACATAAAAAAAAGAAAGAAAAAATACCTAAAAGGACTAAAACATGGCCCTAGTAAATATGTGTTATGAATGATCATTTGATCATGCATAGTGAAGTAAGTCTGAATATAATACATCAGGTGTTTATACAGGGGACAAATTCAAATCACATGTTGGAAATTGGGAAAGTTCAAAATTTATTTCCTCTCACACTAAAAAGATAAACAGAAAAATTCTTGACATTTTGAGAGGATAGATTTTAAGGCATTAAAACCATCCGTGCCATTACCCCCAAGATGATAACGTTCCATGCTTAGCATGATTCACCACCTGACCTCTCTGATCACGCACACAATGCAGAAATCTGAACTTTAAATAACCTGTTGATTTCCTGCTATAATCCTCCCTACATTCCAAACAGTGCACAAATTCCTTCAAGATACATAAACACAATGTCATTTTCTCGAATGCATGATTAAAAGGATTTGCTAAAATCCAGGAGTCTTAAAAGGCTTGAAGATCTGAAAGGTGTAACTGCAAAAGTGCATATTCTATGAAAAAAGAAATAAACCCTGTAAGATTTAATTCCGATATCAGCGTGTTTTTTTAAACAGGTCATTGAAAATGTATTTTGATATTCCAGCTCGAACACGCAATGAACGCTTGCACACAATGGCATAAATCAATGGCTGGAAGACTATAAGAATGTTCAGCTTGAAAATTATAATGTTAAAAAAATATATAAAAAGCCTCAAATAATATCTCGTTTGGTAATAAAAAAAAATTGTAACAAAAGTTTTTGGTGTAACAAATAATTTTTGGCCCATTAATTAGCTTATCAGAGTTACGCCTGATCAGCCATAACATTAAAAACATTTTGCAGCAGATTCTTTGGGTTCTGTGTGTTGTGGGCTGGGGCCTCCATGGATTGACTTGTACAGTAGGTCCGGCACATCCCACAGGAACTTTATCAGATTGGGATCTTGGGGTTTTGGAGGCCTTGGGCTCTTTCCCTGCTGGGCGCTTTGTGGTGGACTGTGCTGTTCTGATACCTTTCTTTCATGTCCATCAATGGCTTTTCTGTGGAATCGGACCAGCTAGCCTTTTGTCCACGTGAGACTGAGCCTTGGGTGCTCATGATCCTGTCACCAGTTTGCTGTCACCTGTCAGTGTCATAATGTTATAGGTGGTTAATGCATATGAAAGAACCTAATTTGGTAAAATGACTTGATTTTCCAGAACTAAGTTTTTTAGTTCCAATTCTGTTTTGGGTATTATTAGGAAATTTGCATTGTCATTTCTTTATAATCTGTTATTTACCAGTTAGTTACTGGTGAATAGAGACAGGTTTTACACCACATTATAGCAATAAAACCACGTGTTATTTACTTGCAAGTTGATGATGTTTAAACATTTGCCCAGGCTGCACAAACTTGATCTTTTTTTTTTTTATTTATGTCATGCAGAGAGAATTTGTTGAGTCACAATTCTCAATGCCTTAATTAAAAAAAAAAAACATTTTACATTTTAGCATGATTAATAGGCTCCTTTGAAGTGTCAACCAAACAATTGAAGTCATTAAACATCTTTACACTAAACCATTGACATTCTTGAAATATTCAAGTACTCAGCTTAAATTTCTTGCTCTACTTTAAACAAATTCTTCCTGGTTTTAGAGTGACTGGAATAAGCTGAAGTACTTAGGCAGCTACATCCTGCTAATACAGATCACTCATTTATCATTTAAAAGTTTATTTATGAAGGAAATGCTTTATTCTGTTCTTTTGTTCTGGGAACAGTAAGCATGTTTTTGAGAGGTGGGAGAAAAGTGGAGACCAGAGAGGAAACCTATGAATTGAAATATACACGAGCTCAGGATTGAACCAGGGAACCCTGGAGCTGTGAGGCAGCAATGCAACCTACTTGGCCAGAGGCAATTCCAGAGATTTCCAGAGTGTGCCTCTCCAACAAGCATTCATCACCATTACCTTATAAATAACAGATAGATTTGTTAGCCCGCAGACCCCCTTACTGGCATAGGGCAGTTGCCTGTCTTGCCTGTTGACTGTGCTGTGCTATTAGGCAACTCGAGTCTACATATGTTAACAAACTAAGGCAAAACCCTGGCACAAATGTTATCACTCATATGTTATATGTCAGAAAGTTTATAGACACCAGTTGTCACAACACTGGAAACTTTATGAGATGTCTTTGTATAGGTTTGCAATTTACTTTGACTGGACCCAGTGCACAAAGCCAGCTCCATGAATACATGTTTTGCCATGCTTTGGGAAGGGAAATTTTGAGTTGAGCTGCACAGAGCTCTGAACTCAACCACAGTGAACATCTTTGGGATGAACTGGAATGGTAGTGTGCAACAGGCCTTCTTGTACATCATCAATGCTTGACCTCACAAATTTGCTTGTGGTTGAATGTGCAAATCTCCACATTCTAGTGCCAAGAAGCTCCAAATTCTAGTAGAAGTGGATGTTATTTTAACAGCTAAGCAGTAGGATGAGATTATAAAATAAATGATGTAGATTAAAGTAAAGAAATTGCAACAAATTAGTTATTGCAACATGCTGCAAAGTGCTTAAAGATACTATGGAAAAGTTTATGTAACAACCTCAGCAGCAACCTCATTTCCCTTCTCATTTGTTCCAATTCAGCATTCAGCATTAACAGTAAACCGGCCTGATGATCTGTAACTCTGAGAATTTAAGACTTCTCACTGGTTTGTGTCTTAAATTAGATGTTTTTTTTATGCTTGAATGGTTTATAAGTCATCTGGCTTAACAAACAAAAAACAAAACTGGTCAGGTAGAGGGACTAGACTGAAAATGAGAGCCAAAAAGTCCCTCAGGAAGTCTTACTATTCCTCAAGACTACATTAAAAATACAAGAATGTTTGGCTATTTGGAAGCATAATTTAAAGAAATGGTGTTGTTGTTTGTGAGGGCCCTCAAGGCTTGTGCACTGTACTGTACATAGTGCATATAAGTAAATGCATACAAAAAGTATGTTTTGGCATGTGAATGGTAGAGGGGCAGGAGAGGAGGAATGGAATGGAACTAAGGTGGGTGGGGTAGGTTTATATGGGATTGGTGTGAATAGGAAGGCCAGGGATGAAAAGCACAGAAAAAATCAGAAACTGAGCATTCTTTTATGTTTACATTTTAAAATGTTGGTTTTATTTGTTGAAGTTGCGCTAATTACATTTCTTTGTGCACTTTATTATTATTATTTATGTACTAATTTAGGCATGATACCCTAATAAATGAAATGTGAGTAATTCAGATGACTGAAAATATTGGCTTCCATAAACAAACATATGTAAATTCAACCAGTCATGCATTACTATTTTACCATCAGTGTTACTCGGTTTGAAGGAGGGAATGCATGAGTAAAAAACAAGTCATGAGAACATTACCATTAATAATGTCCATGTCATCTTGATGGCTTTCCTATCAGCCTTGTGTAATAGAATTAGGACATAAATAGCACAATGTCTACCCACTCACAGCAAAAAAAAAAAAAAAAAAATGTGAGCCAGGCTCAGCCAGAGTCCACAGGGAGTCGTATTTTTATTCCGTAGAATCTTGGCTTGATACATTTTATGCATACGACATTCCATTCATAAGATTTCAGTGCATTCACATCCTGTTAAACACAAACGATATGCTTCCATGCCATGTTTGTTTTAAAATAACATCACCACACACAAATATTCACCAAACAAAACTGTGAATACAGTGAATAATTGAAGCGTTAATGGAAAGGGGTAAAATTTCATAATGATTTAGTCTTGAGTGGCTCCTCAATTTATGTTCTTATCTGTGTTCTTGACATCTAAATGATGTGATGGCTGAATTCCAACTCAAAATTAATGGATCTATTTTAATGTGAACTCTTGACGTTTTTAAAAACAGCTGATGTTCTAAAGCTTCCAAGAAAGTTGTAACATTACATTGTTGAGGAGTGCCTGTTTCTATTTTAAGCTCTTAATGGAGGCATAACTCTTTGGAGACCTTTTAGATTAATGAAGTAGTCAAGGTGTAGCAGTGAGTGCGGGAATGACTTGTGGATCGAGTGTTGAAAGAAGACCGTGTGTGCATATACTGAGAAATTGTCTGAAACATGTGGAGTTCGCCTCTCATGTGGAATGTAGTTCATTCTTTAAAACTTTACGCAACGCTAAGACATGTATTGTGCTTTCCATTTATTAATGAAGAACATATGCAGATAAGTTACTAGACAGAGACGTGACATGCTTTATGTTAGTTGAACACGGTGAACAGTCATATCACATGTAGATCATTTAAAGCATAACATATTTAAAAAACAGCACTTTAGAAATGATGGTAAAGAGTTAGATCTGTTTGCACTTATTCTCAAATGAATCCTTCATTATATAGTACTGGAAGTGTAAAAGCATTGAGCGTTTAATTACACCCATCTGTCATGCTCAAATGGATTGTTTATACAATTGGTACTTAAATAAATGAATATTGATCATAAAGTAAATAAAATTATAATAAATCACATATGTAGCAAAAACTCTTGCTAATGGTCAACACAATCTTAAAAAGTCTACACATTAATATTACGGAAAACCACTCATGATGACTTATATAGAGAAATAAATAGCATTATTTCAGATGGCAGTTCATATGCTTGAGAAGAGAACCCAGGCTTGTTAAATATGCATGTCAAATTGATAGCAGGGGTTTCGAGTGCACAAGAGTTGAAAATAATCAGTATTACACACATTCTGCAAAGTAGTGATGACTCCTCAGTGAGTGGAAGTGAAAAGACTTGGCTTCTATCCCTGAATGCTGATATCATCCAGTCATGCTACAACATGCTGAAGTCTATCAGTCTGAGCACAAGCATTACACAACTTAATTCAACCTGTCACATGATCTAATGCTACAGCTCCTCCTATCACTGTTTTCTTATACAGAACAATAAAGCTCTTTAAATATGTGTGGTTGACCATCCAAAATAATTTCTGTAGTTTCCCCATGATCATAAACATTTGCACAAAGCAGTGTTAGATGCCTGTGTAGTCAGTATTTACATCCAATTTTGCTTGCTTGCTCACATCCAAATTTTAAAGCTAACTAAACAAAAAGAATCATAAAGCAGACAAGGCCAGGAACACTACGTCCTACTGAATCCAAATACTCATTTATCATATCACTCACAGAGTGAACCACTGTGAATATAGACACTGTTTACCCATAAGCCTCCAGGCAAGACAAAATTCAGCTGCTATGAAGTGTGACTGGCCAGATAACACAGTGGGCCACGTAATATGACCAACAGCTGTTTATTCCAACAAGGGAAATTGTAATATATGTCTTCAGAGATGCATCTGGAAAGGATCCTTTGTAAGGATGAATTAATTTCAGTTATGTGCCGTATTGTGAAAAATAATTTTTGGGTGTTGTTTAATGCCTCAGAGCATTAAGCAACGTTCTCAGCACGTACAACCCATTTGATCAATTGATTGCATCATTTTCAGGGACGTGTGAGGGGCTTAACGTGAGGTTACCATAGTCACCAAATCTCAAAGAGAAGCATATTTGCAATTCTACTCCAACATGACAGAAGAGGTCACCAAAGCCAGTGTACTGCAACGCTGCATCTTAAAACTGGCCTGAGATGTTATGAGCATAACATTCAAAGGTATCACCCTAAAATATCAAGAGTCAAATATCAAGGTCAAAGGTCACACAAAATGATTATGCATTCTCAGTTTTATTTAAAGAACTCCCTTAATGAATTCCCCTTAATTTAATTGGGATGCTTGGGTAGTAACAGGCCTTACAGAAGATGACAACTTTACAATTTGTGCACGTGTTGTTGTTGGTTTTTTTTTTGGTATTAAATCAAGCCACAAAACACTAGCAAAATGTCTAGGTGGATGAATTGCAGGTGTTAAATTATTATTTAGAATTCTTAAAAATAGCCACTAACAGATGCATCAAGATTCAGTGCATGGATCTTAAGGATTTATGCTGTTAAGGTTTGTACAGCATATCTGGAATAAATAAAGTCACTAATTAAGACTTCATAAGACCCCAAACTCTCACAGTATAGAAATAAGCATACACTTAAATATTGTTTTAAATGGATAAAAACACATGCTAGGGCATCGTCAGTGGACAGTTATTGTTAATGAGTCTGTAAAATCCTCTCTTTGTCCGCACAAGACAGGGCATATAAGGTTGGGGATGTGGCTGACTGTCACTCATCCTAACTCCCGCCTCCTCCCACCCCCTGTAAAGTATAAAAGGCTCCCAGGTTTGCCTTTTAGACTCAGAGGATTGGTAGTGTCACAGCTGCATCCTTCTTTAACACACACACACACCTACACACACACACACACACACACACACACACACAAACACACACACTGGACATCATTTGGGAAATCCTATTTCTCTAAACCAACCAATCAGTGTTGAGAAGTCAGGAGTACAGTTCTTGATTCTTACTCAAGAACAAAGCTTCTCAGGTATGTACCCTTGCAATGCTATTCAGACATAAATATCATCAGTGGAATGTTTTTGGCATTTCCTCAAAAGTCAATGATAAAATAAGTTTGTGTTGGAAAGACATCCGGCTGCCTGCAGCATGGAAATCATCATGTGGGAGGCAGCACTTATTGACCCCCAACAAAGCAGCACAGCTCCATGCCTGCTCCATTCCTCATTATAGGACCAATTACATCTGCCTGAATGCTGCATGTTTGTCATACACTGGCTATGCAGAATAGGAATGAATGCTGATCAGACTTTTCTGTCATATTTATTTGAAGAAACTGCTTATTTTAAACAGAAATGCATTATTTAGGAATTCATAACTTAACACAATTACCTTAAATCTTTCTACAGGTTGAAGTCAAAATGAAGGTGCTCTCTCAGCCTATTTTGTTTTACTGTTTGCTGGCTGCTTTTTTGCCCTGTGTCACAAGTGCAACACTTTCCAACAGCTCGGATGAAGAAAATAAGGACATGTAAGCATCAGCATTTTTATCTCCTTTTGCAATAACACAGTGGACTTGCAGGATTGATGCTGATATGTTTATGCATGTCTTTCTGTGACAGGCTGCATGTGGAGCTCCAGAGAAAGGATCTCTGTGAGCATAATAGGAGTTCAGAAGACTCAGTTGAGAAGAGGGATTCACCTATATCACAGAACAGGTAGGCTTCCTGGCTTCCATTAGCATGTCAGGGTGTTTAGACAATGGGTGGCAAGGGGTGGCTTGACTTGATAAAAATTACATTAAAGGTCTATTTATATATTAATATTTATTATTAATGAATACATATAAATGAATGACTATTATGTTACAATGGTGATTCAATTCAAGATCATGAAAATCAAGAGAAATCAATCTATGTAACTATAAAGGTTATAAGGACCGGTTTGAATTGCATAGGATTATTAGACAATCTGAGATGTGATTTGAGGTCGGTCAGTTTGGGAGGCAGAGATTGTGGCACCCAAGTGGACACACCCAGGCTTTTAATCTCATGTTTTTTCATGATTTTGCAAATGAATGCACAAAGCAAATACCAAATATCTTAACACATTTCACATATTTAAAATGCAATACAGATTCTATGCCACTTCAGTTCTTCTTTTAGCAATAACACACCAATAACACTGACCACTTTTAAAATATGTATGTAATATGCATTAACTAACCTAAAGGAGAGTGGTCAGGCTTGCAGGAGACTTATATGGTAAATTAGAATGATCTCTATTCGTTTTATATTCTCTATTTCTTGCTTGTTTGCTTTTTGCAGTGATCAGCCAAGTGGAAGGGTGAAACGGGGCTGTAACTTGCTCACCTGCTCAATACATGACCTAGCTTACCGTTTACACAATACACTCAAAAATAAGCCAAATAACGCCCCTCCACGCAAGATCAGTCCCTGTGGCTACGGCCGGCGACGGAGGCGTTCCCTCCTCCAACGCACCATCGCTCCAGCCCACGGGGAGGGCCAACTGAATCTCTCCACACTGCAAGCCCAGAGACGTGACTCACCTCAAAAACTGACTTAAGCATCAATCTGTGGTTTGTCCTGAGCCTTTTTCTTATGTTGGCTCAGTTTGCTGAAATACTACTGACAACTCCTTTGCAGGCACAAAAATAAGGGGAACTACCACGCAGCTGGAACTTCTTTCTCCATCCTTTACCAGAGAGAGAGGACTAAAGATAAGGATTCGGGTCAACTGAGAAGATTGAGTATTTGTATAAAGTGGGTCAGGCAGTTCTGTTTTGTAAGAAAGAGAAGCAGGAGATCAAGTGAGATAACAAGGGTGTGGGTTTATGGAAGCGGTATGAAAGAAAGTGCATTAGTTTGGGATATTTCTCGATCTAACGGCGTTCTGGGACCTGACAAGGCTCTCTATCTCTCCCCAACGCAGGACATGCCACTTCTTCAACCCTTTGGGGAAGCAATGGTGATATCCAGGAAACTACCTGCACATCTGTGTTTATAGCAAAGGGAAAGTGGAAAGAGAATCTTGATTACCAGCTAAAAGACTTTCAATAAGGCTCCATAAGGGAAATTAACAGAAAGAAGAGGTTTTTGTGAATGCTGGATGTGAGAAGCTTGGACACTAATATCTGCTCACCTTCTTACATACTTGAAGCTGGAAATATGTATATAGGGTGGATGTGCAATAATTGTAGCAGTATGTATTCCATCAATAATGCCATAAAAAACTAAAAGTATATTATGAAGAATAATGTATGTTACGGATTCATATTTTTTATACATTCAATGATAATAGACTTGTAATCAGAAAGATAACTATTTTTATACATGAATTCATATGGGAATTGTATAATGTACATACATGTTTAACCATTCTTTTTATATTGAATTTATTAAATTGATAAGCTTATGTCTATGTCAAGGCATTGTCAATGTCAAGTAAGAAAACAGATGGTATAAGAAACTATTAAACACTTGTCAGAAAAAAAAGTATGAAAATTATTATTATTTTTTTTAAATAAAAAAAAATAAAAAAAAATTTAATTCACCATTATAATCACCCATATTTCATCCATACATTCTTAAATATTCATGCTACATGAACATGAATAAAGGATAAATGAATCAAAGTAACATTTACAAGATGTTGCAAAAGATATATACTACAAATTACAGCATGAAAAACATGAATAGTGCAGGCGAGATAATGCATGCTGGTGCAGTACAGTCCTCCAATGACAATGCAGAATGAGTCTGGTGCACCCCCAGCACACACACACACTAAATATGGTAATTAGTTTTGCCATTAATTATACACACTGCAAAAGCATTTTCTGTTCCTGGTGATCAGTGACCTGAGGTTATGATACCATTACACATTACACTTTATATTTATTTGGGTGTTTCTAATGATACATTATCCTAAATATAGAGTGCATGAAACCAGAATATTAGACACACATATTTCACAATACCACAATATACCACAACCTAATTTTAGTTAATTTAATATTCATTCAAAACATCTGCTTTAAAGATGCTTTAATTCTAGTGTTATACCGCCATCTAATGACAATCTTCTGCTTTTAGAACTATGTCTTCACTTTTATAGAAAAAAAGACACTACCCTATCTAAGGACAAATATCTAAGTTTTGTACAAGAGTATGCATAAGAGTGAGAGTTTGTTTGAATTGACAAGCATCACATGATTGGTCATACCATAAATAAACTGAGTGTTAAAATAATATTAAGTAAAAAAAAAACAAAAAATGAGCTTATGGCTTAGCAGTTGAATGAGTATTCTACTTCTACTACTCTACTACTTCTACTACTCAGGCTGCAGTCATCTCTGCTGCTTGTGCATCTTTTTCCTTTCACATAACTTTCTATTAATGTCTTTTGATACAGCACTTTGGGAACATCCAACTTCTTTTGCAATTAACATTTGAGGCTTTCCCTCCTTATAGAGGATGTCAATGATGGTTTTCTGCACAACTGTCAGGTCAGCAGTCTTTCCCATGATTGTGCTTCCTACTGGACCAGACTAAGAGACCATTTAAAGGCTCAGGAACCCTTTGCAGGTGTTATGGCTTAATTAGCTGATTAGAGTGGGACAATTTGGGCCTAGAATATTGAATCTTTTCACATTATTCAAATTTTCTGAGATTGTGGATTTGGGGTTTTCATGAGCTGTAAGCCATAATCATCTCAATTATGACAAATCCCGGCTTGAACTATCTTGCTTTGCATGTACTGTAATGAGTCTCTCGCATATATTAGTTTCACCTTTTAAGTTTCATTACTGAAATAAATTAACTTTTGCATGATATTCTAATTTTTCGAGTTTCACCTGTATGTATTGCTTTGACATTCTTTGGCCAACTACAAATGAGCTTATGGCTTAGCAGTTGAATGAGTATTCTACTTCTACTACTCTTTTCATCCAGTTTGGCCAAACCTGTTAATTATGAAATTCAGGTGTTTCAATCAGCCCCTTATCCCCGGTGAATGGCAATCTTAATTCCTTAGCATACCAAGACATCTTGACCAATACTATGAAGACTGTTTTCTATTTTAACATGAATTTGCCCCAGTGGACAACGAAAGAACTATAAAGACATGGTTTGATTACTTTAATGTGGGAGAACTTCATGACTGGCCTTCACAGAGCCCTGACCTCAACCCCATCGAGCATTTTTGGGATGAACTGGAGCGGAGATTGTGAGCCAGGCCTTCTCGTCCAACATCAGTGCTTGACCTCATAAATGCTCTACAGAATGAATGGGCACAAATGTCCACAGAAACACTCCAAATTCTTGTGGACAGCCTTCCAAGAAGAGGGGGAAGCTGTTACAGCTGCAAAACGGCGACTAACTCCGTATTGAAGTACATGTATTTGGATAATGTCATTGCAGGTTTGGCCAAATACCTTTGCTCATATAGTGTATTTCTCAGCTCACCAATAAGAGCTGATCCAAAAGAATCCCTAACAAATTTGTGCCATTCCTGCCTAGACTGTAAAAGTTTGCTAAATTTTGATGTGTAATTGCTAGTAGGAATTTTACCAAATGTTCTTATAGCAAAATGAAAAGCTGTTGGTTCAGATAGACAACTAATCAAATTATAGAGGAGATGAATACAGAATACAGAAAAAAATAGGCAGATTTGAGTTACTAAAAAGTCCAAAGGGAGGGGATTAGTTTAAATGCCAATGTACACATTTCATGAATGTACATGTTCAATATCTTTCTGTCTAGTTGAATGTATCTACTATTTCTTATCGTAAGATTACAGAACACAGAATAATGATAAAATAATAAATCAGGCAATGCAAAAATCAGATAATAAATAAAATAAAACAATTTACTTTAATAAGTTGAATTCCTATTTCTACTCTTAGTGAAAGTTCTATTTCTGAAATTATACAGGTGAAATGCGAAAAATTAGAATATCATGCAAAAGTTCATTTATTTCAGTAATGCAACAAAAGGTGAAACTAATACATGAGATAGACTCATTACATGCAAAGCAAGATAGTTCAAGCCATGATTGTTCTTAATTGAGATGATTATGGCATACAGTTCATGAAAACTCCAAATCCACAATCTCAGAAAATTTGAATATTACATGCAATCAATAAAACAAGGATTGTACATAGAACATATCGGACTGCTGAAAAGTATAAGTATGAATATGTACTCAGTACTTGGTTTGGGCCCCTTTTGCAGCAATTACTGCCTCAATGCGGCGTGGCATGGAAGCTATCAGCCTGTGGCACTGCTGAGGTGTTATGGAAGAACAGGATGCTTTAATAACGGCTTTCAGCTCTTCTGCATTGTTCAATCTCATGTCTCTCATCTTTCTCTTGGCAGTGCCCCATAGATTCTCTATGGGGGTTCAGGTCAGGCGAGTTTGCTGGCCAATCAAGCACAGTAATCCCACGGTCATTGAACCAGGTTTTGATGCTTTTGGCAGTGTGGGCAGGTGCCAAGTCCTGCTGGAAAATGAAGCAAGCATCCCCATAAAGCTTGTCTGCAGAAGGAAGCATGAAGTGCTCCAAAATCTCCTGGTAGACAGCTGCGTTGCCCCTGGACTTAATGAAGCACAGTGGACCAACACCAGCAGATGAATGGCTCCACAGAACAACACAGACTGTGGAAACTTCACACTGGACTTCAAGGATCATGCAGTGTGTGCCTCTCCATTCTTCCTCCAGACTCTGGGTCCTTTGTTTCCAAATGAGATGTAAAAGCTGCTCTTATTAGAAAAGAGGACTTTGGACCACTGAGCAACAGACCAGTTCTTTTTTCTTTAGCCCAGGTAAGACGCTTCTGTCGTTGTTTGTTGTTCAGGTGCGGCTTGACAAGAGGAATACGCCATTTGAAGCCCGTGTCCAGGATCCGTCTGTGTGTGGTGGCTCTTGATGCACTGACTCCAGCCTCAGTCCACTCCTT
>JAOVVA010000037.1:25970435-26005658 GCA_028565275.1 Leiocassis micropogon
GTATAGAGTATAGAGTGGAACAGTGTCATCACTGTGTCCTTACAATCAGCAAAACATTATCACATTATTACTGGTACAATGTAAACCACTACTGTCTGAGTTAAAGCATATTACAAGAGTTACTCACTCTATTGTGTTAATCAAAAAATTAAGAAGTTTTTTTTTTGCCTCTTTTCTGATGAACAACGTGTAGTATAAAACCTATTCCTGGTTACCCAAGTACTTGCTTTAGGTTCCCGGTTTTTATTTATTTATTTGTTTGTTTGTTTATATATTTATTTGTGCCCCACATGAATGTGCTTTACATAAACATTTCTTAAACACTTCTCAGAGTAGTTCCTGGTAAAGGAATTCAGGCCATGGAGCAGAGAGCCAACTCTTCTATTCAAGCTGTCATGTGAGAATCTACTGACCATTAAAGGGGGTACTGTCCCTGGCAGTGTTTACAGTAACTTGACTAAAACACTGGCAGAACACAAACTGAAACGTGAGCTGTAGCTACAGACATTTGACATGTACACAGCCTTTATGGTCTTGCATCATAAGCTTGGACATCCATTTCAGTCTTTGTTTTTGTTGTTGGTTTTGTTTTTCCCTCATAGTTCACTGACAAGATTTATACTGCAGATATGCTTGGTGGGTAGCACTGTCGCCTTTCACCCAAGTGTAGAGCCTTTAATCATTAACACAATATTGTACAGGTCTTTTTGTTGTAAAACTTCTTTTTCAAGTTACTGCTACTGCCTGTTTCATACTTGAGTTGTTGTCGTATGAGCAATGGTGCAGAACATTTCTGCTTTTGGTTTTACACGTGGTGGGGCATGAATGTCACAAGTGTGATTTGCTTATGCTCGAGTGTCATGCAACTTATGCCAACAGTAAAAACAGAGTCAATGTGAAAATGCATATGTTAATATTTTAATATAATTTTATATATATAATAAAATAAAAAGATTTAGACCAACAAATTTTTATCTCAGAACCTCTATGTATAATTTCTTTCTAAAAGTTTGCATTTGTTTGTGCTGCCTTAACTCTTTGCATCAATTCTAAACATGTCTAATCATGTCATAGTCATGGCACCATGGAATGCTAAAAGGAACTCTGTCCATAACTTCATACTGTAGGTCTTCTTGAAAATTCAGTGGTGAGAAATTTCTTCCAGTTCTCTGTTAATCTAGAAAAACACTCAATTATAATTTGCCTATGAATCACTCCCTGTGATTGGTGGGTTTCCTCCCACAGTCCAAAGGCATGCAGATTAGATTAATTTGTGTTCCCAAATCACTCGTAGTATGTGAATAGTCTGTTTATTTGTGTGTGGTCTGCGATGGATTGGCACCCCGTCAAGTTAGGTAGTTTTGCAGGTCCTGGGATCGGCTCCAGCCCCCCACAACCTTATAGGAAAAAGAGGTATAGATGATGAGTGAGTGAATCACTTTGATTTTATTGTCATTCCTTAAATTGTATTTGGGTTTATCTTGCAGAAATGCCGCGGCAGTTTCAGAAGATCTCGTTCAGCGAGGTGGATGAGCAGGTGAAGCGGCTAGCTGAGAAGGTGTATGCCACAGCAATAAAGGAGGAGAACACAAAAGATGTCATGTCTATGTATACAGTGCCTGAGGACTGCCCCATCGGCCTCCATCAGGCTAATCTGAGAGAGCTGCAGAAAGAAATAGCTGAGGAAAGTTCAGAAGAGAGCATCAAAAGGTCACTGGATTCAGAGATTTATAAAAAAAAAAAAATTGACCTGTCATTAAGGCAGCCTTTGTTTTAACATGTGTTAATTTTTGTTCTTTGTGCCAAACTCTAGAAAGAAGAGTTTTAAGCTTATGCGCACCCAGTCCGTATCTTTACAAATCCCTGGTGCGTCTGAGTGGGCCATGTCTGTGATTCGTCCTCTCCTTACCCCAGATGTACCAGATGCACCTGTCCTAACCAATGTCCCAGAGTTCCAGAGGGTCACTGTCAGTGGGGATTACTGTGCAGGGGTAGGAGCTGTTTTTTTTTGTTGTTGTTTTTTTGCAGGGAAGAGTAAAATGGCCCATAGTTCAACTCTTGATTATAATAACGCGATGAGAATAAATCAACAACGAAATTACAAAAACAATATATCTTCTTTAGGCCTTGCAACAGAATACTCTTAAAATAGTGTGTCCCATGTCATCTGATTTAACAAATAATCTATTATTTTAGCAAAAGAATTTAACCAATATTAAAAAAATAATAATTATACTCTATAATATATTGATTTAACATAGCTAGTCAAACAGTCCCTAATTTTCTCTGAAGTTTTATGCTATGACAGCATAATTTGAATAATTGTATTATAAAAACACATAATAAAAACATTATTATGAAACACAGGCAAATGTAGATGCCAAGACATGTGTCCTTAGCCTTACAAAATGGAATAACGACCTTTTGTAACTGCCATTGTTTTTTAAACTATTTTACACAACAATGTCTCGATTTTGCGCTTTACATTTTCCACACCCCAGAGACCGGCCAACAGTCAAGCCAAGCACATTACGGTACAGTGTTAGTCACTGAGTTTGTATACTCAGCCATGCATTTGTACTGAAAACTTAAGTTTTAAAACCAAAGATACACGAAACCCAAGTGTTACTAAACAAAGTACTAAATGCATGGCGCAATATAGATTAAAATTAGAGTGATGTTCTCTATTGATCATCGCAGGTCACAGTTGAAGACTATGAGCAGGCAGCAAAAAGCCTGTTGAAAGCATTACTCATCAGAGAGAAATATGCCCGGCTGGCATACCACCGTTTTCCCAGAACCACCGCCAGGTTTCTAAAGAGTGCTAATAATGACACATGGAGCGAAGAAGACGAGGTTCTGCCAGGTAGGTGTGCAACCACTAACTGTATGAATGAAGTTAAGGTAGGAGTGGTACTGTTCAAACACATTGTAAACAGAATGTTATGTATGCTTTAAATGTGTGTGTATTATGATTTTTACAGATAACACTCCATGCCCAACTGAGGGTGAGGACCCATACAGTATGGAGGACCTCCCTCAGAACCTGGACTACATCTTGAAGATGAAAGATGGCATTATATATGTGTATGATAATGCAGAAGCTTTGAGTGAAGATAAGCCACACTGTTTACCCTACCCTGACATGGAGACCTTCACTATTGAAATGACTCATGTCCTTGCCATGATTGCTGATGGACCAACGTAAGAACATCATTTAGAAATTGATGCTATAACAACATAAACCAAGAAGTGTAACTTTTATAATATGGATATAGATTCATATAGATTAAACTAGTGAATGTATGTTTAATGTAGATTGTAGGTGTAAAACGGTCATATTTTCCCACCTATTTTCAGGAAGACCTATTGTCACAGAAGGCTCAACTTCCTTATGTCCAAGTTCTACTTGCATGAGATGTTAAATGAGTTGGCAGAGCTGAAGGAACTGAAGAGTGTTCCACATAGGGACTTCTACAATGTGAGGAAGGTATGGAAAAGCTATCGAGTGTGAAAGCATGATTTTGAAGTCTTTCAAGTGTGTTTCCAAGTGTTTCAAATGTATACAGTATTTAGTATATTCAATTTTAGTTTAAAGATATTTTTGGCACAAAAATTATAAAAGAGTAAATAAGTCAGCTTTCATGCATTCATTATACCCATAAAAGTAAAAAAAAAAATCAGCCAAATAGAAGTTATAATCTAGCGAGTCTTTCACTTGTAATCTACATTTTGGGAAAGAAGGAAATCAGCCTTGCTTTTTAATACCATTCTTTGTATTTGTGTTATAACCAGTGGTGGCTATAGTTAATTAATCTTCATACTTTACAGGAGTCATGTGCAAGCCAAAAAAATTAATCCCTGAACTTGAAATGAAATGAAATGAAATTTCTTGGGAACAACATTATCATCTTGGTCCAAGTCTGATGTGAACTTTAATATTTTCAGGTCGACACCCACATCCATGCAGCAGCCTGCATGAACCAAAAGCACCTGCTCGAGTTTATCCAGGACACATGTAAAACAGAGGCAGATCGAGTAGTGATGGAAAAGGGTGGGAAAAAGATCACCCTAAAGCAGGTGTTTCAGGATCTCCACATGGACCCTTATGATCTCACAGTGGATTCGCTGGATGTGCATGCTGTATGTAATCCTCGCACTGCCATTTAACTTTATGTATGCATTTAGAAATTATATTGACCAACAAATGATTTAATTTTAGGGCAGGCAAACGTTCCATCGTTTTGACAAGTTTAACTCCAAATACAACCCAGTTGGTGCAAGTGAGCTTCGTGAGATCTACCTAAAAACAGACAACTGTATTAATGGGGAATATTTTGGACGTATCATAAAGGTAAAATAAATGCACTGATCGCTGTCATATAAATACTCTGTGCAAAGATATCCAATGATTTTTATCAGAAAGCATGTATTTGTATGTATGTTGTTGCTGTTTATAGGAGGTTGCACATAATCTGGAGGAAAGTAAATATCAGTATGCAGAGCCTCGCCTCTCCATCTATGGCCGCTCTGCCAGCGAGTGGGAAAACCTAGCAAAATGGTTCATCCAGCAAAAAATGTACTCGCCCAACCTAAGATGGATGATCCAAGTGCCAAGGATATAGTAAGTGCTATGTCTATGGTATTGAAATCGGACTTTTTTTTCTGCCAAAATTTTGTAGAATAATATTACATAAAATGTATTTTTTTCATACAGTGACATTTTCAGATCCAAGAAGATAATTCCAAACTTTGCCAAGATGCTTGAGAACATCTTCCTTCCACTATTTGAGGCTACCGTTAACCCTCAGAAGCACAAGGAAATTCATGTTTTCCTGAAATATGTGAGTCCTAAAACTATTTAGTGCCAAGTAGTTATTCGCACAGGTGCATGGTGGTTTAGTGCTTAATACTGTCGCGTTGCACCTCCAGGGCCAGGGTTTGATTCCCACCTCGGGTCTGGGTGCATGGAGTTTGCATGTTCTCCACAGGTGCACCGTACTTATTTTCACACCGACACAGTGGCTTAGTGTTCTTCACTGTCGCCTTGCACCCACGGTGTTCAATTCCCACCTCAGGCTTGGTGGATGGAGTTTGCATTCTCTCTGTGTAATTGGTGGATTTCCTCTGGGAATCCCCGGTTTCCACCCATAGTTCAAAGACATGCAGGTTAGGCTGATTGGTGTTCCCAAATTCCCCGTAGTGTATGAATGAGCGTGTAGGTATGTGTGCCCTGCGATAGACTCCTGGGATAGACTCCAGGCCCCCCGCAACCCTGTATAAAGGATAAAGCGGTATAGACGATAAGTGAGTAAGTTATTTGCACTTCATATTATTACTACTAGTTAGTCATGTTTAATTTAATTAAATTTGAAATCTGTTGAATTATTAAACTCAACATTGTATATAGATGTCTCGAAAGGATTGCCTTTGTTAGCACAGAGCACAGACTATAGCTTCTCACCTCCATAGTTGTGTTATAATCTTGCCTCTGATCTGTGCACATCGAGTTTTCCTGTTCTTCCTGTGTTTTTCTTTGTGTGTCTACTTTGGGTACTCTAGTTTCTCCCACAGTTTAAAGACATGGCTGATTAGTGCATAAATTGACTCTAGTATATGGGTGTGTGTGGGCCTGTATCATACGATCAGCTGGTGTCCTATCCAGGGTCTCCCATACTTTGTGCCCTTCGCTCCCAAAGATAGGCTTCAGGCCCCCACAACTCTAAACAGTATAAGCAGTATGCAACATAACTGAATAAACAATTCCCACTTTAATGTTCTCACAATTAATCTGCAGGTAACAGGCTTTGACAGTGTGGATGATGAGTCCAAACACAGCGATCACTTTTTCTCCCATAAGAGCCCTAAACCAGAGGAATGGACCATGGAAGAAAATCCTCCTTACAGTTACTACCTCTTCCACATGTATTCCAACATCATGGTGCTGAACAATCTGCGAAAGTAAATATTTAATTTATTCAAAACCTTCGGATATGAAATAAAAATTTATTCACGAGAGATAATCTTCTTGTAATACATTTGTCATAATATGAATATCATAATGTGCCAAGAAAAAGGAGTTAATTAATTTTCTATTATAGCTGTTCGGACAATAGTACCAACTACAAGGCAAATCATATGTTTACATTAATGCACTCATTCTAATGCATTTTCATTCCTTTAATAACAGTTTACATAGGGGCCTGTATGGTGGACAGATCACATAAAGTGAAGTTGTTTCCTCAAAAGCCTCTCCTTTTACTCTCCATTAAAGTTAATAAGACTTTTACCAAGAAATCACAAATTCCCCATCCTGAAAACAGTGCTGGAAACTTAAAATTACATATTCAACCCATAAACTGCATAGAACTAGACAAGCCCTCAGTGACACAGGTTTTATGAAGAGTGATTTTAAGCTCAACCAAAGAGCTTAGCACCGTGGCAATATAAGTTCTTTATCTCAAATGTGGGAGTTCTGATCATCGCTATATTGGTAGGAGCTGTCTCCACCTAAACCCCTGTTAATCTATAACGAATGGACCTTGGCTCTTGGTTGGAACATGCCTACTATTAACTGAGGTCAGTTAATACAAGCTAGCTAAAATGCTAAGGTGGCTAATGATGATTAATATACTAAGATTACTCTGCATTTGATTGAACTCTATACCCTACATATTGTCCCATGTCAAGAACTACATTTCTTGTGGTAAGTTAAACTACAACTTTAAACTACATTAGTTGGTTAGCTAATGTGGTTTATAACAGACAGGTAGTGGTTTGATATCTGCAATGCTGCTATACTGTAACTCAAATCAGTCATGCCCCTATTATTGCATAATGTTATGCCTTAATACAATGTAAACTGATGAGTTACATAGAAATTCATCCCCATACAATTGTCACGAATGGGAAATCTAACCATGGTGACCAATACTGTACTTTTTTGTGCCTGACAACAAATATGTTTATATCTGTTGTAAAGTTAACATGGGCTTCTAAGGAGATTGACTCACTTTTGGAGCTACTGTAGCGCTTAATGGTCATTCAAGGAACTGCACGTTTTCGCACTTCACCCTTGGCGTCATAGTTCAGAACTGGAGGTTGCCCCATGATTTTACTGCTTTGAGAGCTGCTTTTATAGAAAATGAATCAAGCCTACTTTAAGATTATACAGTGCATTAGCAATTAATTTTGATAAATTAGCACTTTTTTGACACAGAACAAATTATTTATTTTGGGCAATGATGTGTACTGTATGTCTGTCTGTTAATTCCTTTATAAGCTAACAGCTGTCATGTTATTTTGTAGAGAACGTGGCCTCTGTACCTTTCAGTTTCGTCCTCACTGTGGAGAAGCAGGCTCCATCACTCACCTGGTGTCAGCCTTTCTTACTGCAGACAACATCTCGCATGGCCTCAACCTGAAAAAGGTTACTCCCTCTCTCTAATGCAAAGAATATTAATCCTATTTCTAGAAATATTTTAACCTTTAAATGGTTAAATGGCTTTTAATTTTGAAATTAGAAAAATATTTAGAAATGAGTATTGAATAAAATCTAATTAAAAAGGAAAATTTTACTTGCTAAAATTTTTTAGGTAAAGTGCCATGAATTCAGATTTCTGTATTTTCAGAGCCTGTTTTTATGCAAATTATGAATTTGCTTAAGAATCAGAATTTTAATAAGAACGGTAGAATGTTTTTCAAAAATACAAGTACGAGGACAAAAAAAAAAAAACTTTTAAGCTAAAGGTTGCATATTAATAAAAGAAAGATCCGAAGTGCTGAGGGATGATAAAGGATGAAAATTCAAACAATGAAAGCACACATATGTGCACCAATTTCCCTAAGAGTTTGTGTTCATATTTGTGCAGAGTACTTAATGCAGTAATTGGTAAAATTGTATGGTATTCATACTTTTAATCGTAGCCATATTCAAATCACAGCAAAAAAGTTTGTCTTAATTTCGATGATCTCTGAGAAATATGAGAGAGACATTTGAATATCAACAACTACTAGTCAATCCTTTCACCTTGTGAAATATGTTAAATATGTTTAAACTCTACCCTCTTTCACCATTTCTGCAGAGTCCTGTGCTGCAGTACCTGTACTACCTTGCTCAGATACCCATTGCCATGTCCCCTCTGAGCAACAACAGCCTGTTCCTGGAGTACTCCAAGAACCCATTAAGAGAGTTCCTGCATAAGGGCCTATGTGTCTCACTGTCCACTGACGACCCCATGCAGTTCCACTACACCAAAGTGCGTGTACCTCTGTACCTCTCACACTCCAGGATAACTGTAAAGTGATCGCATTAACTACTTCTTAAGTCACTTTCTTTAACACTTTGTACTTGACAGGAGGCACTAATGGAGGAGTATGCTATCGCAGCGCAGCTGTGGAAGCTCAGCACATGTGACGTTTGCGAGATCGCTAAAAACAGCATCCTACAAAGTGGTATCTCACATCAGGTACACTGTTAGCATCATGCCTACAATGTTATTTGATACATTTGATATCAGTTTTTCAAGGGTGTCATGTGTATGGGCTACTTTGTATATTTAATGAGTCTAGCTCTCTCTATTAGGACCCTTATGTGAGAGTAAAACATTCTGTTTTAGGGTTATGAGGGTTTTATTGAAGTGTAGCATTTAATGATAAGTCAGTTCTGGAATACGAATGAATAGCCATAAAAGTTGACCCTTAAGCCGAGACGATATTATAATACAGAGGTGCCATATGTATTTGTGTTGCGATTCTGTTAGTATGACAATTTTATAAATATCCCAAGTTGATATTACTCTTTTAGATCTTGTCACCATTCTAAACAGACTTTGCAAATAATTTACGTCTCCCACATGGAGCACACGATATGTAGGATTATAGAGGAATGGCACCAAATTTAAATTTAAATATACATTTTAAAATAATAATTTTAAAAAATTCTATTTTGGAGTTAGTGCGGCGAATTGCCACACGAACATGAATTGCACAGAAAAGAGCATCGATATGTAACTGAATACAGCATAGTTAATAGTGTGGAAAGTTTGTGAAACATGTTAGTTCCTATTATTGCTTCTATTACCGCCCTCTATATGCTTCTCTTTTTCTCTTTTAAATTAATAAAGCGCAAAAGAAGTGCAGCTTTGGCATGTTACAGAAGATTTTCTTTTATCGTAAAATGCTTTTACTACTTTTCCTCTGACTATTAGACAACAATGACACAGGAGAATCTTTGGAAATACTTCACGTATCAATCTTTACAAACATTTTTTAATCTTTCAATGTACCTCAAGGACATATGTAAATGATTACTGTAAAACCGAACTGAAACATAAATTTGGAGCCAGAACTATTGCCCAAGCCATACTGTCCCATGAAATTAAGAACCGCTTTTTGCCCAATCAGAATTACGCATTAAACAGTACTGTGGTATAATATTCATCAGAGAAACTGAGGAAGATTAATCATTTCCTTTTTCCATTTTAAATCAAGCATTATGATCTGAACACAACATAAGTTATGTGAAATTTATCTACACCAGGGTTGTTAAAATTCTTCCATTTTCCTGCCTAAACATGCCCTGGCTTTTATTGCCTTGTTACTCATTTATATGCACAGCGGCTAGTGTTCTAGTTCACAGAGATTATAACCTGCCTGCTTTTTTACTATCAGTCTAAGCATTCATCTTGTCTCTAACAGGAAAAGAAACGTTTCTTAGGTGAGCAGTACTTAGAGGACGGACCAGAAGGGAACGACATCCGCTGTACCAACGTGGCTCAGATCCGCGTGGCATTCAGGCATGAGACCATGTGCAATGAGCTCAGCCTTCTGGTGGATGCAGTTAAGAATGAGTGCATGGCAGCACAGACAGTGTGAAAATACTGGAATTAATAATACATATAAAAGCTTAAACAATCAAGAATCTTACAAAAAATGAAGCATTATATGGGACTCCTGTATAAGGAAATTCTCATGCTGCTTCTGCACTGAGCCAGATTAAGTCCTCTGTCTAATTGTTTGAGCAATGGAAAATTCCTCCCAGTAAAGAAAATATACAACAGACATGCTTGGTTTCTAAAAACAGAATGACTAAAGGGGTTTGTTTTACTAATGATATTTCCTTGCATTTCTTAAGGTTTTTGGTTTTGTTGTCACTTTTAATTAAAAAGCACTTCTGTGTGGTTTGCCGAAAATACAAACCAAGCATCAACTTGGCATAGTGATTAGGTCACTAAGTACCTTGTTAAACTTGTAAATCTGCATTTGGGTTTGCACAATTTATACACCACCTAAGTTCCCCAAGAGCACTGGAACTTCCCACGACTAAGTTCAGGACCAGTCCAATATCATCCTAGAAAACCTTGATGATGCCACCTCAATAAAAGTTGCCCAAATCAATAATGTGCTAGATGAATAGTAATTGTTTTGCTACAAGCTCCTGTGTAAAATAAAATCTAATGTAATGCTGAATACGGGAACATGGGTTAACAAACATAAGTGCTATAACAACCTGTTTCTTTACAATCATAATATTGTACTCATGAAGAGAAAACATGCATAGACCTTAATCTTTTGCCAGTTTCTCCCATTACTCTTTCCTCTTTTTCTAAACTGCTGTTGGACATTTTTATCTAGATTCTGATTTTGCGAAATCGTACAATAAAAATCTACTCAACACTGTCAACTAAGAGTCAAAGCTAAACCAGTTAGCTTGGGGGGTGAGCTGATTCCATAATTTTCTTAATGCAGAAAAGATAAAAATGCCTGCTTAAACACTGAGGCATTCAAGACAAACCAGGACTTTTGATATGAAGAATGCCGAATAACAGAACACAGTTACGAGTTAAAAACTACCTTTATTCCGCTATATAATCCCCTGCTACACTAATGCACAGCGTTTCACTAGTGCTTGGATACCATCAAGGTAGGTTTTCTCAGTACACTGGAGCCATGATCAGATTGCCTGCTTCACGTCTGAAACGATGAAAATCTTAATGGCCAAACGGGTGAGGTCAGAGGTTTTTTGGAGTGAGGTGAGAACTGTGGCAATACCTCCAAGCCAACTTCCTGCAATGTGCAAGTGGTGCAGTGGGAAATATGAGGTTGTGCATCTTCCTGCAACAAAAAAAAAACAACACATTTGTGTGTTCAAACCAGGCTATTTTTTTCTGTTAAAGAAAAGGGCCATTAAAGGCATTCCTGGGAGGCCAATGTTGCATGAAGCAGGCAGTCCATCTGTGGCTCTGTCTTATGGAGAAAACTTAGCACTAGTGAAATGGGATAAGTGCATTAGTGTAGCACAGGATTATTCTGCACAATCATCAGTTGACTTGAACACTCCTCCTATATGCACAGTATTATTAATGAATTGTGGTTTATTTGGAGGCATTTACTGATTTCGCTAATTGCAGTGCTGGACAAAGTTAGAGGTTCGCTTTTTCATAGATGCCATGCTTCCATTGGGGAGACCTGAGGTGACATCAATCTAGCTGACACCCTCCCCATCTCATACTTCCAAGCAGGAGCCTGTCATGTCTACATGTTAAAACCAGGACCAGAGTACATATATTTTTTTCCCTATTGTATTTTTTCCTCTCCTTGCATGATATAAATGAAAATGAAATGTACGGTACATTTATTTCATCTATTATGCCCATATCGATTAAAAAACTTCCAAGTAAAACAATAGTTCCATACTTGTCTAAAAGTGTCTTATAGTCTTTATAGGACAAGTTACATAGTATTTATATATTTAAATAAATGCCTTATTGTACAAAAGAAATACTTTTATTGATTTTTTTTTGTGCATGCTTTTGTGGAAGAAACAGATTACCATAGAGAGCTGACACTTAAAAAGTTTAATTATTAATATTTAGGATTATAATGATTTATGATAGGATGTCCGGAAAAATATACATCTAGTGTGCAACTCTTATTACAGATCATGATACAGACCAGAAAATGCATTTTAATCATCAGTTTTTAAATAATTTTCTACAAAATTAAGAGGAAAGAAAATGCTAGTACAAGTCTCAATATACAATATATACTAACCAGCCATAACATTAAAATAAAGTTGCATTATATCCCCATTATGCTAAATACCCTAGCCTGTCTGAAGGTGTGCTGTGGAATGTGATATCAAGATGAGCAGCAGATTCTATAAATACTCTAAGTTGTGAGGTGGGGCCTCCATGGTTGAGAATTTTTTCAAAGCATCATACAACATACAAAGCTGCTGGCTTTCCTTTTTTTCGTAGTGCATCCTTGAGCTCTGTATTCCCAGGGTCAGTGATACACACGCACCAAGGCATCCGCATGATATAAAAGAAACCATGATTTATCAGACCAGGCCACCTTCTTCCATTGCTCCATGACCTAGTTCTGATGCTCACGTTCTGAGGTGCTTTCAGTGGTGGACAGGGGTCAGCATGGGCACTGTGTGAGGTAAAACTATCTCTACCATAGCCAGCAGTAACATTTTCAGCATTTTTGTGACGATACCTTTTCTGTGGAGTTGGAGCAGATGGGCATGTCTTTGCTCTAATCCGCCTTGGGTGGTCATGACTATTTCAGTGCTTTTTTTGGCTGTCCTTCCTTGGACAGCTTTTGGCAGATACTGAACACTGCGTCCTTGAAACACCCCACAACTTTAAGAACTGACTGTTCACTTAGTGCCTTATATATCCCACTCCTTGACAGGTGCTACTGTAATGAGAGAATCAATGCCATTCACTTGACCTATCAGTGATTTTATGTTATGGCTGATTGATGTGGGTAAACATTTAAAATAACCTCAGTAGCTATAACTGCTGAAATGTAGTCACATTTTAAAGACTAAATCAAACAAATGTATTAGCTTAAACTTATTTTCTAATCATCAATAAATTACTGTGACCTGAATCAAAACACTTTCCCAACACTTGTTTAAACAGGCTTAAGTTCACCAAAAGAAACAGGACGTCTAATGCAGAATTTACAGTAGATGCACTTATCAGTCTACAAACTGTCACACTAAAGTGACTTCCAAAAATTCTGAGAAAAAAAACAAAAACAATGCTTGTACATTCTCAAGAGCATCACTTCATTATCACCAAAGAAGTTAGCTAGAACCTCAATTTCTTTTCATTTATTTCTGTACACAGCTAATGAGAGATTAAAAATTAAAGCAGCAAGTAGTCAATAAATTTCACAAAATAAAACAGTTCTAAATCTAAATATTTTCGAATATATCTTGAAAGAGTAAAGTTTAACAAATAACATAAATTTGAATGACAATGGGCCTCATTAATCAATCTTTTAATAATGTTGTTCATCAATGTTTTTGCTAAAAGAACCACAAAAAAAAAAAACCTTCTACCAAATTTCAGTTAATTTCCTTGTACTCGAGTGCATATGCTGATAAATGCAAACCGCCTCTAAGGTGCAAAGTGCATTCATGCCACATCTGATTTGCATTTAGCGATGCCCACAAAACTCCATAAAGTTAAAAGCTCAAAATGAGCTGAATACAACAAAATAATATATAAATGTAACAAACGTTCGCCTGTCATACAGAGATTACTAGTTTCACTTGAGGGTGACGCTACAGTCATCTGTTGGTAGAGAGCAGACTGGCTGCACCCTTTTTAGAGGGTGTGGGGAAATACCCAGGGTTATGGGTGTGGTGAGGTGTAGTGGTTGGTATTAGCTAGTCTGCTTTGTCTTAAATAATAGGTTTGCAATTAAAATGACACTTACTCAGAACACTTAATAAAAAAAATATAGACACATACATGTGTTTGTTTGTGAAACTAATTGGACTTTCATAAATAATAACTTTATTTGCATTCAGCTTGATAAATGAGGCCCATTGTGTAGTTATTGCTGCCTGCAAATAAGACAACAAAGAACAGGTCAAAACCTGCATTTCAAAAGGTTCACAGTAGGTAAATCCATCTAATAATTAGAGACAGTAAGTGTGAAAGTGATGTAGTGACTTAGATTATGGTCTGTGAGGGTGGCCAGCTTCATCAGCTAGATTGAGAATGTATCTGGCTATGTCCTCCTCTGTAGGCGCGTCAGACATTACCCATGATTCATTGGCAGCCGTCAGCTGAATCCGGCAGATGGGACAGTTTCGACTCTGACCACTCCTACAACACACAGATGGCAAAACGAGACGCTCTGAATGGGAGTCTCACAAAAAGAAAATAATAATCTCAGCTGAGGACTAGTACATACCACTTATCAATACATTTCTGACAGAAACTGTGAGCACAGGGCAGAATGAGATCTGCTTTTCCGTCCATACAGATACAGCACTCTTCCTCCTCCGTCAGCTGCTTCACCCTGCAAAATGATCATGTTGTACATATGGAATAAGACACTTCAGGTGTACTGGTATAGGAAATCAACAACAAGCTTTTGGGATACGTGTGATCATTACTATCTCTAAGTTCATTATTTACCCATGTGAACATGTCCTGAAGTGTTTTTACTTCTACATCAGCAACATTTGTGAACAGGGAGAACTAATCATACATGCCATTATGTTGTCTTGATATTTTTGGTGGCGTCACTGCATAGTGCAACAGTTAATGTTGTGTGATCAGCAGCCACAATTTCCTCTCTCTTGATGTCAATAAGGCCAAGGAACGTTACCAAGAACTTGGTCCACACATTTCTTTGTCCTTATGCCTTTCCCATAGTAGACTGGGGACTTTTTTTTTTATAATTTTTTTTTTTTTTTTTATAAATGTGAGCTCTACTGATTAATAATTTTTACTGTGCCAATAATCTATAATTTCCTTTGTTAAGTAACACCACAGTTTTAACTCATATATATTTAGTTTTAAATAATGTGGTGTAAAACCATTACATTGTGTATGGGTTTTCTATAAAATTGAACATGCTGAGATATTCTGTTATTAAATATTAATTAATCAGAGACATGCTGTTACAGAATGTTAATCAAAACCATCTGACAGATCCAATTTGAGATTTTAACAGTGATGTGGTATAAGGGCACATTTACCCAAACTGTGAAATGTAAATGGTGTCAATTTAAACAAGCAAACGAACAAAAGATTAAAAACCTGAATAAAAGTATACATGCATGCAGCATATATACAAACTAGTTGTGCCTGTAAGAAATTCTTATTTTGGCTTGCCAGTATGTGATGGTTTTTGCTGTACCTGCCCATCCACATGCTGGCTTGGCACGAAGCTGGGGAGGAAAGCTGTCCAGAGGAACACTCCATACTGCCATCTGCTGTCAGCACTTCTGCTGCTTGGCTGGTGATGTCTTTGTAAAGCTGAATAAACTGATACAGGTTCATAATGCGTGAAGCTTCCACCATACCATCCTCCTTATTAATCTGTAATTATAGAGAATGCATACATATTTTTCCCTTAAGCGTGAGGCATGAATTATTATAGATAAAACCAGTTTTGGAACTAAACTCTACAAGACTGGTGTGATTAGAGGAAGTAAAGTTTCTTATTTTGAATGCAATCATGAGAAGAGAGAAAAAAAAAAAATCAGACAGACACACAACCTACACACGTATTATGCAATTTCTGTTTCTCAAGATTCCTCTTACTGTTGGACACATGATCAGTGAATCTAAAAAGTTCCAGAAAGCTATTTGAATTTTCATGTCCATATCAGGCATTTGCAAACCACGACATGTTTTTTCCCCTCATTGATACTTGATACAGGAAGGAATGGGGCAATAGTGATGGGAATTTACAATTTTTCATTTAGTACTACTTCTGGCTTTTATAATTCAGCCAAATTGAGCAATGTTTTGACCCATGATTAGTATGTGTGCACCTATATCACTTAAATTATTCAATATAATTATAGAAACTCCAAATTACATTTGTGTACTTGTCCAAATCATATCAGTAGCTTCTAAGAAACAGTAGTTCTAAGGAACTTCTAATTACAATTACAAATTACATTTGTGTAATGAATGTTTACACAAAGTGTTACAAACTCTAAACAAAGTGCATCTGGCCATTTTGCACAGTTCTAATGCTACTGGGATGTCCAGATCAAATCAAAATGAATATCTAAAAAAAGAAACGGTAATAAACTATCAAAAAAACAATCAAAACAGAACACAGTGTGCCATTTACTATAACAAATTAAAAAAATTACAAAACAGCAGTATCAAACAGTTTTAAAAGTGAAACATTGTAAGAAATGTCTTTAGGCTGATTGGCATTAAGAAAGATCTCATCATTAACCAGCTTATAGCCCTAACTCGTTCACTACGAGTCAAATCTAACCACTCGCGTCATTAAAAGCCTACAGGGTACTTTTGACATGATGTGAACCGTGGCCTACCATGTTCATTTTTTCAGGATTGTTAAAATTTTAAATGAAATGAACTATTTAACGAAAAAACTTTTATGATCTTCACCTTGGTGCACACTATCCTCACAGCCACTTTCCACAGAGCAGATGCATCAGATCCTGGCTGAACCTCAAACAGTAGGTGCTTCGGTTGGCCAACTGCCAGCTTAGCAGTGCTAATAGTAAGAGAAAAAAAAAAGAAAGAGCTAATTAAAGCACAAAAGGCATGCAGAGTTTGGCCAAGTTATATTAATCCAGGTGTTCAGTTAGACACTGCTATTTAAGGACACTTATTTTTCATCCACAGAGCTCATGAAACTGTAGCTTACACATCATTTAGCTCTGCTATATGGGCCAGAAACTCCTCATAGGTAAGATAGCTACTATCCCGCACTAATCCGGCGTGTTTCAGCAGCTTCTCAGGAAGCTTGCCCATTACAACATGGCCAGAGATTTGCTGGCCCATCTCAACTCCTCAAGGAGGACCATGCAGAGAAAACACAAGGCTGCATTCAGTGCTCAACACCCTGCAGAGAAACATAAAAACACAGAAATAAAACAGGAAATTACTGCAATGTAGAGATTATAGAGATTGGGTGTGGAACACCATGAAGAACTTAGAGTTTATTTGCAATGATTAATGGTACAGCCCACTATCATGGTTTTGGAATTTTTACATATACTATACCAGAAGGTCTAGTTATTGGTAATGACTGCCATTTTTTTTTTTTTTTACTGCCACAGAGCTCGAGAGTAACCCAGTTCAACCTTCAGCTCATAAGCGAAGTTTTTCACTTATTCCTTCAGTTTCGTTGTGGGTTTCCAGTTTCCTTTCTCCCCAAACCTTGCCATTAGGAGGACAGAATAATCTAAACTGCCAATTCATATGAACATTTGCAAGATTATCCTGCAATGAACTGGTGTCTCATCCAGGGTGGATTCCAATGATACATCCAGTGACCCTGAACAGGATCAAGCACTTATTTAAAATGAATGACTTTTGTTCATCTTAAAATTGAGGGAGTTTTATGACATTCCAACAGATGGCAGCACAAGGTTGCATGCACGGTCACAGGAAGCACCAACCTTCATTAGTCAGTGTGCCAAAAGACATTTCCCTGTGTACATCGGATGTAATGTAAATAGTGGTATTTTGACCACATCTGCGATTTTATCATGGACAGCATGCTCTGCATAAAACTGGGCAAATCTCCCACAGACGTTTGACATGATTTGGCAAGTTTACAGCGATGCTACAATGAGTCGTTTGAGGTGTTTTGAGTGGCATACACACTTCAAGAACAGAAGAACATCACTGGAAGATGACTAGACATCAGAAAGACCTTCAACAAGCTCACCCGGCGAAAATGTTGAAACCATGCAACAACTTGTGCATTATGATCGCCCGAAAACAATCCACAACATTGCTGCCATTGTTGGTGTGTCATACGGAACAATCCAGGCAATCCTGATGTCATCCCCAAGCTGCTGACCCACGGGCATAAGGAATATCGCATCAAAGTCTGCCAAGAACGTTGTCAGTGTGTTGTGGATCATTACCAGTAACAAAATTTGGGGGTATGGGTACGATCCTAAGACAATTCAACAGTCTTCACAGTTAAAGGGCCCCATCATCTCCACGACCAAAAAAAAAAAAAGAGGCAGGTCCACAGCTCAACCAGGTGCTTGCTCATCACCTTTTTTTCAACATTCATGGAATTGAGCATCAAGAATTCGTCCACAGGAGCCAGATTGCCAATAGCAAATTCTACTGCCAGGGTTTTAGGTTTAGGGTTTAAGGTGTCTGAGGGAGGACATATGCCAAAAGCGACCGGATCTGTGTTTTGCAAATCTTGAAACTTTTTGATACACCCTTGTATTAGTCTACAAACTCTTGTGTGCACATGTGTATTGGAAAGTGTAATAATGTGAAAATGTATTTAAATATGTATAACAGTGTTATTTATTTATTTAGCTAAAATATGTAATCCAATCAGTCATTTTATCTCCAAGTGTATTGTGGTTGTAGAACTGGTTAACGAATTTCTTTCATTTGTTCAGTTTAACTCTCATTTTATGGATGTTGTTGTTGTTGTTGATAACAACACGTGCTAACGAACGTTAATAATAATAATAAAAAAAACTGATTGTTACAAATAACTACAGTGTAATGATCTATATAACGTGAACACACAAGTACATATAAATACACTAACACCTGAATAACACTGATATTATTAGCACATTATTCAGACCACCGAGACGACGCCGTAGTGCAAACTGTGTCTAAATAAAGCGTTTACTAAACATGACGTTATCTATTTAGCACGATTCATGACCACACATAACCCTTAACTCGATTAACATACGAGCTAGGTAGATAACAATCTAACAACTGGATCAATAAAAACATTAAACTTAATCCCCCACGTTAATTATATAAGACGTGTTGATGTAAAGAAATGACTGCGAACCTGTTGACATACGTTCCCTCCAAGTCTATTTTCGAGATGAATTGTTTTTTTTTTAGAACGCGTAGTTAGCCACTTTTTTTGTGATAAACACGGACGCTTAATGATGACGTCACGAGGGCGAGGGCTGCGTAACAATTTGCTCGTCATTGATTACAAAGTGCACTAAAGAGTGTGTAGAAAACATTTCTTGAGCCCCAGTTTGAAATAGTACATATTTATAAGTAGTTTCGTACAGTTTACAGGAGAAATCTACAGCTTAAGGGGGAAAAAAAGTTTATTTCTGTAAATTTGTTTACAATTACAGAGCGGTTACAATTGGAATACCCTAACATTTAGAAACACAATCATTCTACAAATACTTCTGCATAGATATCATAAAACAAAATATATATATGGTGCTTCAAATGTTTGAACAGAAAGCGACATCACCTTTCTACAAAGGGTATTCAAATCAAACTGGGACTTGTGATTAAATTTCTTGTGAATGAAGGCTTAAAACTGATTAACATTTACAGAAGACTTCAAGCACAGTACAGCGATGAGACGCTTAGCCGCAGTAAAACATTTCCATTGGGGCGCAACGCTTTAAACAAAGCCGCACATCCATGAATGGCCTTGTGGCTAAGAGTGGCTCGGGGCACACTGCAATCGTTCCTGTGAACATTCCGAGAGTAGAACACCTGATCCTTGAAATTAAGCAAATAACTTGTCTCCAATTTGCAGAAGAGACGCTTCTGTCTGTGTGAACTGTACGCACAATCATTTAGAAACAATGCTTGCAAATTGCCACATCCCCTGTGCAGTCTTGACCTCTCTCCAAGTGATTTTCACATGTTTGGGCCACTAAAGGAGTTCCTGTGAGGCCATGAAGAAGACATGAAAAAGATCATGGCTCCGGCGTCCTGAGAAAACTTTATACCTTGATGGCATTCAAGCACTAGTGAAACACTGGGATAAGTGCAGTAGCATAGCACGGGATTCTATAGATAAATAAAGGTAGTTTTTAATCTCACAACTGTGTTCTGTGACTCTGCACGATCAGAAGTCCCGGTTCAACTTAAACACCCCTCATCCTTTGAATCTAAACTGATATTTACAATCACAGGAGTCGTTCAGAGCATTGCAGCATTCCTTCCCTTTCCATCCCATCCCTGAAAGAACTGTTCTTAGGATGATATTTTATCTTCCATCTGGAGTGTTATATCATCACTGCAGTTCCGGCTGTCATTCTGCATGTTGAAATCTTCTGTGTGTCTCCACATCTCAGTCTCGAACATATCTTTGTGGTGAATTCTTTCCCATGGTGAAAGACGGTGTTGCTGTTTACTGAAAAAGATGTCATATAGAGACCATCAGACAGTAAACTGCCTTTGACCAGGTGCACAGTGACATCTATGAAAATTCATTAAGGGAGTATAGCATACATTAAGGAACATACATCTTGAAATACCAAAATGTTCCTGTTCCTGCCATTACCAGGAGCGTCACAACAAGGAAGACACATGCAATAGGCACTGCTGTAGTGGATGGAAATAGAAAATGGTGTCACAAAGTGTTACAAATATATATATATATTTTTTAAAATGCATATAAATTGAGTTTGAGCTCTACCTCCAAAGGAAAAGCCCTTCCCAGAAGAGGGTTGGCCATCTGTTTCATTATAAAAAATAGTTACAGAGGAGGAATTAATGAACAGATGTGAGGAAAGATCTGTATATGTGATGGAAGTAAAAAGAGAGGAGGAAATGGAGGGCTGATATCCAGCACTTGGTAGGGAACTAGAAGGTGGGGATGCTTGAAAGCTCTTTGTTGTCATAGGGGCAACAGTGGAAGGAAAGGTTGTAGGTAGCACAGAGGTGTTAAAAGCAGTGGAAATCGGTTGTGGAGATAGAGAGGAGCCAATAAAGTTTTTGTTAAGCTGAGTTGACTTAATAAACGATGAAGAGGTTGTTTTAGCATTAGTCCTCCCAGGAGACACCGTTGTCATATTTGAGTCAGTGGATGTTGTTGCTTCAGTTTGACCTGTATTTCATAGGACATGTAATTAACCTCCAATGGCATGCATTTTGCTAGTATTAATTATTTAATCTAGATTTCTTTTAATAAATCATTGCAGTTTAGTGCTTGAAATGCTGTAGATATAATTACAAAAAATCATAAATGAAAACATCTTATTAATAATAATAATAATAATAATAATAATAATATAGTTATATAACACCTGTGGAATTGAAGCAAAATGCATCAAATAACTGGCTAGGAAGAACAGACCAAACAATGACCCCAATTTTATTTTTGCCACAGTTTGGATTTTCCTTAGTTCGAGGAATAACAGCAATTTTCTCCATAACCCAACCATATCTGCAAAGCATAAACATAGGCTAACTTGAACATAACTGCATAATTTATTATGTCAATTACTTCAACTGTATATTCAGATAAATGTCAAATCATGTTTAAATGAAAAGAATGTTTAAATATCAAGTCAACATACTCTTTTAATGCATTTTACTGTACCTGCATGTCTCTAAGCCATTGCGGTGCGCTGTTTCTACTTGAGCACGGGTGGCTATACTAACTCCCATTCTTGTGCATACATCGATAGCTGTAGTGGCATTAAACTTGTATGCTTGGTTCTTGAGCTGGACTACAAATACATTAGAGATCCCACCATTTTTTGGATAAACTGCAAAATTCCAAAATTAAAGACATTTAACAATGCACTGAGCCAAAAAAACAACTTGTTAGATATACTGTAGGATTACAGTAAATACTGCAAAAAAAAAAAATCAACATGATTCTTAGAAGCTTTTTTTTTCTTTTCTTTTTTTTTTTACATGAATAGACTTTGTCTTACCTTGGATCTGGCTTAGATCTAGACTGGCTGTGCAAATAACCAGAGAGAGAAGAAGACACAAAATTGAACATACTCTGGACATCATTGTAACTCCACTGAAAGTTAGTTTTGCGCAGAATGTACCATCATGCTGCAACACAGCTTAAGATAAGGGAAAACAGGAAACAGGAGATAGAGGATGTTCTGTTAAGAGACCTTCCAGATCAGGGCAAGAGGGGATGCGTACACGAAGCAAAGGTCATAAGACAAATCATGGTTTGGTATAAAAGTGTATGATTCAAATTGTTTGAATGTTATAATATGTTTGTTTTTTCAGTTTCTGTGGTTGGCAGGTTTTAAAATTGCACCTATCCATTTCCTGATACTTGTCATCCTTTTGGCCTATACATATAATAAGGCAACTAACCAGGGACCTGGGTATGCATTGTATACTCCAAAATTGTCTTAGTCAGCCATTCTATCAAAGGAATGTTAACTTCCTAATGAATATTTTCCTCCTGCCTAATCAGGCCATCCATGTTATCTTACCAGAGTTATCTTCAAACATTGTTCTCTCACTCCAGGAAGCATGTTCCTTTTCAATTTCCAGCTGATTAAATGTAAGATTTATTATTATATAGAGATTCTGTAAAATTTCTTTCATTTAATAGATGGTTGACAAATTATGCTCATATAACTGCAAAACCAAAGACCTTAACAATGGTGTGCATTCAAATGGGATTTTGATCAAGTGTGATTTTTTTTTGACAAATCACATAACCATCATTTTTACATTTACACTTTACAGTAGGCATTTAGGCATTATCCATCATCTTACAAAAATGCTCAAGTTTCTGTCAATGGATAGATCCTTACACTGGATGTTTTTTTTTTTTACAGGCTTTTTTTTTTGGAGAGATTTTTTTTGAAGACAGATATTCTTCAGCTGTCGAAAGGACAACATCAACAAGCCCATTTAAATGCAATTCTGCCAAAGGGTTATGATACAACATTCAATGTCAAGACATGTTCAGTGGAGAAATTTTAAGAACACACACCCACAATTATCTCAGAAGGTAAAAGCCACACTGCAAGTAATATTTCAGAGAATGGTTTCAATTGTCTCAATTTACAAATCAAATCAGTAAAAATACATATTAGATCAATATATACTGTATCTATATTGTATAGTCTGTAATGTAATTTTCACTGCTTTTTCCGTATATAAAATCTAACCATTTAGAATTTCAGACAATTAAAGAATTGAAAAAAAAAAGCTACATAAAATGTAGGTTGGCCCACCTCAAGTCAGTTTAAATGCAAGTTATTACTGAATATACATTTATAATAATTTTTTATAATATATAGTCTTTAGAACTATGGGCATTGAGGGTCAGTGGTAGATTTCTCACCACACAAAGGCGTGTTAAATTCCCAGCCCATGCCCAAACCCCAGCCACTGGATGCATGGTGGTCCCAAGCGTGGATAAAATGGGACTGTTGCTTCAGGAAGGGCATCCAGCATAAAAACATGTACCAAGTTGTGTGTGGATCGGATGGTCTGCAGTGATGACACCTCAGTTGGAGAAGCCAATAGAACTGCACTGGAGAAATGAACACCATTCTTCCAATGCATATTCCATACCCTGGAAGACCATTCACATCAGCATGGAAATGTTTCATCGTAGGATAAACTTGAACAGGCTGAAAAACTTTGTGTTTATTTATACAGTTTCCAAACTTGTTTATTAATTACTTTGTTCATTGGTCCATATATACAGTACTGCAAAAAAGTCTTAGGCACCCTGTTTTTTTTTGTGTACAAACATTGTTATACATTGTTATGCTAATTTTATGTCTTCATTATTAAGTCTGTACAAAAAAAATGATACAGGTAAAGTGGTCCTGCATGTTCAGTGAAACTAAGAAGCTCATTTCCTTATAAAACTGCACAAATTATGCCTTAGGCTAAATTATATTACTATATTGCTATATTTAAGCAAAGAGTTCTCACACCAATTTTTGACTTTGTTTCATTAATTACTGATTACTGCTTTTTATATGTCTTTATGTAAACTTTTTTGGATGAAATACTTGCTCTACAGCAGTTATTTGCATGTGTACAAGACTATTGTACAGTACTGTAAATGTCAATTCACACTGCTTACTTCCTGTTGCAACACAAGCCTTCCTCTGATACTTAAGCTCCTGCTATCTTTGGCCCAATAATGAACCTTCTTTCAGTCACTTATATCTTCTCTTCTTACCTCTTGTCTTGAAAATCAAGATTATCTATATATATCATTTTATTATTATTGTTATTATTATTATTATTATTATTATTATTCTTTAACTGTTGTGAGATTTTCCACAATAAGTCCTAGTTATAGCACTACAGCCATGGTTAGTAAAAACCCAAACAGTAAAAAAGTAAAACAGGATAGTGGAGTTGGCTCTGAATAATACATTGGTAACGGAAAGGCTGGTGAATCACCCATGGACAAAACACTTGTAAAGTTTTAAAAGCATTCATGTAGCCTGCCATGGCAATGTTGCCTAGCAGACCTTCTGGACTTTTTGGTTATTTCAATAAATAAATAAATAAATAAATAAATAAATAGTTGTGTGTTGTTATGCTACTCTGCATTTGTGGTTTAAATATTCCAAGTCAAAAGCTGTTCAAAAATGTTTATGCATACAACGACGTTATTAATAACTGACAATAAAAGTTACAATTCTAATATAAATTATATAATCCGTATAATTTGTTAAAAGAATATGACCAGTTGCAGCAGGTAGAGATGGCTCTGGTGATATTATTTATAGAAGAAATGGGCTTTGTTTCACCCTTTTCGCATGCAGAGTTTTCAACCCTCATGAAAAGGTATCCGATGGCCTCATCAATTATTAACTAGAACTGTCGGAACTCAAGCCTTCACATGCCCAACTGCACACAGATGGGAGAATTTTTTTCAAACTCCAGCTCAGCCACAGCAACACATTTGTGGTTTTCTTATTCCCAACTTTGAAAACCTTAAAACCTGGTGTACATGAACAGCACTTTATCAAATCATGAGCCTGAGGACTGTGTCTCACGGAGACCTTCAGAATCTGTCTCTGTCAAAACTGCCAGCTTCAGACAACAGTATGTTCAAGTCCTACTCGGTCAGCAGCAATATTGGAGGCCGATTTGAAAAGGAGAGTTTGGAGGAGATCAAGGTGGTGTCTAAACCTTCTCATCCCCCTCGGAGGCCTGTGAGAGCGGTGAGGCCGGTGAGTGCTCTCAGTGTCAGTGGCTCCTTCCTCCAGATTAACCACCTGCAAGGAGAGCTGGTACGCAAAAGAAAGGTGAGCACTAACTGAAGATAATCAAAATTTTACAGAACTAATGGTTATTTTTCAGCCTGGGTTCAATGTTATGGGATATTTATTATGATATATGTGGAGGGGTGGGAGGTTCTTTGAGTAGCACTATGGTTTACAGAATTAGAACACACACACACACTCACACACACACACACACACACACACCTACTCTGGTGCATAGGTTCACTATGAAGGATGGACAAATCATAAATTTACTAGCAAACCTTCGGGCAAGTCTAAATAAGCTTAAATATACTTGCCTAGTCCCATGATTTTGTATCACAGAAATCTGAGGTGAAAAGTGTACATAAAAAGTGGTACATAATATAACAACATACAGTAGGGTACGCTAGTTAGTTAATTTCTTACAATAAAAAAAGAGTAAAGAACACAAACTTACAGCAACTTTACACAAACCTGTGCTCATGATCCTGAAAAGATCATCCATCATTTGTGCATGCTAATAAAACTAAATAGTATGCGGGATTCAGTATAAGTAGTGTTTAATACAGTTACAGTAACAGTGCTGCTTGTTGGACCACTGTGTAAACATTATGTTTTAAAAATAGATTTTTTTTCTTTGCCAAGGTCATTAAGGAGGAGGGTTTCTTTTTTTTCTTCTTTTTTTCTTTTATGGTGCTTGAATCTTCTTTTGCTCCATCTGCTGGGCAACTAAGAATAAAAACTACTTCTAATTGTTTATTCCTGATTAACCTCCCATATCATTAGGAATGTGAGGACCTAAAGAAGGAAAACAAGTACCTATCCAATGAAATTCACATGGAGAGGATCATGATGAGAACTGAGAGTGAGCTTACCATGAGGAACCTTAGAAACCTCAACCAGGAACTTCAGGCCGAGGTTAAAGAGGTACTCGATTTCAGTCCACCATTAGATCAGGACATGTAGGAGAGGGGAAAAAACAAACAAACAAACAAACAAAAAAAAACCACTTGCTCTAATTTCTTAGTAGTTTGCTACATGCTATACTATAGGTAGTAGGTTGTAGGGTCTATTTTCACTGTAGATTCTGTTTCCTCTTGGCGTTATAAGTTAAAGCAGAAGCTGCATCTGAACCAGCAGAGGGCGACACTGTGCTCCAGGGCAGCAGAGGAGGCAGACAAGTCACGAAGTGAGGCAGAAAAGAATCAAACACTGGCAGAGGCTCGGGCACTAGAGAGAAAAGGAGAGAGAGATGCAGCACTCGCTGATAAACTGCAAGTCAGTGAAGAGCTGCAAAATTTGATTAAGGAGGTACACAATCATCTCTAGGGTGGAGTATGTCTCGACGTAGGGTGAAGATTCATACCTTCTCTTATTTCTCTGTATTAATGAAGTGTTTATACAGTGACGCACTCTGAAATTGCAATCAACCATCGGCTTACTTCACATTATGTTCTACAGCACAAAAACACACAGCTGCTTCTGGCTCAGACTGAAAAAAATTACTTTGAGGCCATGTTAAAACTGGAGAGGGTGTCTGGAGAGAAACAGTTTCTCCTCAAGGAAAACAAGGGTTTGGAGGATGAGAAGAACTCTCTACGGCAGAAAATTAAAGAGCTGATTGAGGAAAATGCAACACTCAAAGAAAAGTAAGACATTTTTGACTGAATTTAGATGAGAAGTTGCTAATTTGCATTAACATTTACAGCATTCTGGCTGTAGGGAGGTGACCTGGAGACGCAGGGCTGCTGCTGCTGAGGAGCAGAGCGAGAGAGCCATTAAAGAGCAGCAGAAGGCCGAGCATGAAAGCAGGCTTACCAAGAGAGAGAAAGACAAATCAGTTAGTGAGTGTCTAAGCTGGAGGGAAAAACACCAAGCTCTAGCAGACATCTTTAGAGCACACGAGGACCTCATATCGCAAAGGCAGAACAAATCAGTGAGTCTCAATAATGGTCCAATTTTAAACAGAGCATTAGATTCTGAACTCATATTTAAACCTATTTGAACACTTTGTGTACCTCGTGTTTATAAATTAATGCAATGTATGATGAAAATCTTTTTTTTTTTTTTTTAAATCTAGTGTCAAGCAAACATAAAAAGCTACTTTCTTTGTATGTCTGAAAGTGACCAGAGAATAAAGATCCTAAAGAACTATGATGGAACTCCGAGAAATTTCACGGTACACTAAAACTTTTTCCTGTTATTGTTTTTTTCTTTTTTAAATCACCAATTACCAATAAGGCAAATTATCCAGTCTTATGAGATTTTTAACCACTTAGGAGGGAGATCCTGTGTATATTTCAGCATCTCAAGCCAGTGATGAAGATTCAGGAAACACCTCAGGAAGGTACATCAATGGACATTTTTCATGTTCTGTTTCTCTTTTTCCAAAAAGTAAACCTTCAAAGATTATCAGGTGTGCAATTTTCTTTTAGGACCCTTCTCAGAGTCACAGCTCCTACAGTGGGAAGAGACACTGGACCAGCTCACTTTAGTGAACTCGCACCAATGGGAGCAGATGCCCATGAGAGCAGTGCCTTGAGGAAAAGTCGAAAAGTGGTTGACTATTTCTGGATTCCCACTGAACATGAATAATGTATTATTACCTTAAAGTACATCAATGATTAAAAAAAATAATAATAAAAAAACTAGTAGGACACCAAGAGGGTACACACTTTACTACACTCTACAAGATCATGCCACTACTTTGTGTTAAGACAGTGAGTTGTTGTGATGCAAGTTACATTATAAGGATAAAAATTCTCTCATAATAGAATTGATGACATTCTTCTTTTTGGTCACTTTTTAGTTAAACCATCTTTCATCACCAAAATTAGATGACACTAAATAAGTCATATTAACTTAAAATCAAAAAATGCTTTTACAATTAGCATTTTTTTCATCTGTGACAGCATCCCTATGGAAATGGATACAGTGTAAAGCAACCTTATACCATTATATCTCATTTAAAATAAGAAGCTTAACTTTTTGGGAATTGATTTCCTTTACTGAAATTGAAACAGTAGAGAAGCATACAGAGCACTAAAAACCTTACCATGACATAACCATGAGTTATATATATATTCTCACATACACATCGCCACAAACACCTCAAAGAAAATGTAAAATCAATGCAAATCGAGTCAATTTAAAACACTTGTCAGTAACAGGTTTCCTGTGCATTACTTATTGACAAGGGAAATAGCTTTTCACGTACTCTGAATATATATAAAAACAGACTGATGGGTTATCTAATCATTTTTAATATTTATTATTTAATCTTTATTAATGATTAAAATATCTACTTGGGTGGATTTTAAGTAGAATTTATATCCAAGGCAATAACAGGCTACTGCATCTACCATTGCAACCAGATTGCAATAATACTGCAGAAGATTTGCTATTGCAACACTACACCTGACAAAGGCATTGCTCATCAACTCCGAGTCAAATGCTGAAGTCAACACAAATGCAGGAGAACAAGGACATTAGCTGTCACCATTTAGATTTTTTCCTTTCTTCCCAACCATCATCAACAGTATTTAATAAACATTAAAGCTTTGCTGCAAATCCTGGAAACGAGTAGTGTGTTGTACATGATATTCTAAACGAGGTAGAAATGGACAACAACTAACAGGTTATAGAAACAAAAATCTCTTGATTAGAGTTTGAAGGTCATGCACATTGAAGGATAAACAGACAATGCACTGCCTAAAGTCACATGGCCTTATTTGTGTGCTCCTTAGAAGCAACCATCTAGATGCATCAACCAAATTTGTTCTAATACACAGACATGCTAAAATGATTTAAACCAAATCACACAGGCATTTATTGTTGTGTTAACAACTCAGACTAAAAATCACTGCTCAGGTTTAGCTGACAAGCGAGCCCCTATGTGTAACTTTCACCAGTAAAACAAATTGATCTATATTAATGTAAATTCAAGTAATATAGCTATACTGAATTAACAGCCAATATTTTGATTACAATAATACGTTTCAATATGTTCACTGGATCTAGCAGCATAGCAGAATGTGTGGTGGAAAAGCATGTGTTGTTGCAGTGGGGGTCTAGTGGATTAGGTAATAATTGATTTTTTCTTTTAATCAGCCTCCTCTTCTGACTCCTCTTCCTCAGCTGTCTCCAGCCATGTCAGCCACTGATTCACCTAGAAGTACAGGTGAAGAAACCGTTTTTACTACACATATTTCCACAATGATAGCATATATCTTACTAGAGAGCAGTGTCAAACATTAATTAGTTGATTAAATTACAATACTTCACTTGGAAAAAAAGAAATTTGACCTGGCCTCATGCTCTAATAATATAAGCAGCTTGGCTGCTGGCTAAGTCTTATATTATGCATGGCTGTTAAAAATATATCCATTGAAATTCGGCCTTTCAAGACTGAACTTGACATTGACCCAGGATTTCTGAATTCAAGTCCTTAAATTTGTACAAGTACTTCTAAACCAATATTATGGTTGGTGGCTGTCGAAAGTCGAGTCAAATCTAGCATCAACTTTCTGCTGGTGTTTAGTTTTACCACAACAGTGTTGCATCAAAGTGGGAAAATAAAGGGAGGATTGTGCACAAGTTAAAATTCCTTTCACAAGCATACTTCAGTTATAAGCTTAATACTTTAAACAACAATTACCTGGAATAAGGCTTTTCCTTTTCCAGGGAACTCTTGTGTAATATCTTCTTTCCAAGCAAGGAAGGCATCTTCTTCAATGATCTCCATATCATAAAAGTGAACAAAGTAACGAAGCAACATGCCTGAACAGGAGAAGCCAGGAAAAAGCACACATTTATTTGGTTTCTGATTCCTCACATCAATGTGCCAAAATTGTGGAAGAAACAGTTGCAAGTGGCTTACCTTTGGGAAAAGCATACGTGTTGCAGTGCACCTGTAGAGCATACAGGGCACTTACTTGAAGATCAGTATGGTCATGGAGGAACTTCTGCATAACCGGCTTAAAAGACAGAAGCAGCTGCTTTTCCTGGTCCAACTGCTCTTTAGTGGGGGCATTTAGATGGTCATCACCCTCGGACAGGCACAGCTCAGCCGAGATGTATTGCAGGAAGCTGAAACACAAAATATGGATTAGGCACTACCACACCACAGTACTATTTGGTACATTATGGACATTTATCGAACTAAACTTTTTATATTATTATAATATCAGAGTTTAGTCTTATTCACTACCTGGTCATGAGAATGTTGATGAAGCCCTTGTCTGTATGAAGTTTTGGTGAGATGTTATCCTTGATCCATTTGTAAATGCTCTGGGGAGCAGGGTCCACTTTGATTTGCTTTAAAAGCTCTTTTTCTAGTTTCATCAGGGGAAAGAGAAAGCTCAGACCCTTCCCTTCCAGAATCTCCACCATACGGTCCTTATTCTGATCAATTTCTATAAGGAAAAAAAAACAAAAACAAAAAAAATACCCAGAATCTTAGTCAGTGATAAATGTCTTACTTATTATTTATGTTTCAATTGGTTTTTCACTTCAATGGTAAAGATAAAATAAACCCCAAATACACTAATGTTAAACATTGTGCATCCTAAAAGAAAATACACACCTGGGAGCATCTTCTGCATGTTAACCTTGCTCTGCTGGAAGTGCTCAGTGAGCCAGTCACGGTCCTTCAGCTTCGATGCTTGCTGTAGGCACAGCAAGAAAAGGGGAAAGTGGGTGCCATTTTCAAGAGGGTGGGCCAATTCTGCTATGCTGACTAGCTCTGCAATGACAGCCCGTGCAGCAAACTGAGCCAGGTAAGACTTCACCAAAGGGATGTCCGTCTCAATCTTGGGACACTGATCCAGCACATTCATGAGAGCCTGGGGGGGATAACATAAAATGATATACAACAACATGTACAGAAAAAATGCATTGGGATTTATCTTTCCTTGAAATATTTGATGCATCTCAAGCAGCTATTCAGAATCTATGAATAAAATTTTACCTGCATGAAATTTTCTCCCGTGACAAGTCCTTCTGTGCGCAGGGCATGAATGAGAGTTCCAACATGCTCCTTATCTTCATCAGACCACTCCAAAGAACACAGAATAATCTTACTTAACAATTCTGGCAGGAAATGTCGAGGAGCCCTCATCTCTCTCACATTGTTGACTGCATCCTCCACGTTCTTACTCTTTAGGTACTCTGCAATTAAGGTTTCCTAAAGGCACACATCAGTCTCAGATGTGATTTTTTTTATTACAAGTGATTGATTATGTAAAAAAATGAGCATAAACATGTATATGAACAAGTAAATATATAAAAGAACCAGGTTCTTTTAACACATACAGTCATTTTGAGCAACTCCTCCTTTGTAGGGGCAGGCTTCTTATTGATCTTCTGAGGTTTTTCTTGAATCAAAGGTGGATTAGTTTTCAGACCGAGCTGTGGAGGCTACAGCATGATGGACAAACACAGGAAACAATTAGGATTGAAAGGAGATATCCAATATAGCTAGTCAATTCTTTTAATTCCTTTAACTCAAAATATTTATAGAGGTTCACAACCTGTCCAAGTGGTGGCGTCTGAGCACTGGGTGGCATCATGGTGGGAATCTGAGGCTGAAGCTTAGATACTTGGTTCTTATTCAACATGAATGACTGAGCTGGTCTCAGACTAATCTACAGGACATAGAGAGTTAAATTAGGTTGGTTTTAAATTTTCACTGTGTTAACAATACTGTTAAAAATCTGCACCCTCATATCTCATAATCGCAGTCAACGGACTAGTTGTCAGCTTCAAAGAAGAGAATAGGAGAAGGAATAGAGAAGAGAAAAAAGCAGAAAAGCTGACATCTAGCAAAAACCCTCAGAATAACGCGTCTTTTTATAATCACCGGGTGCACAAAGCAACAACAGAAGGTTTTCTTCTTGTGGTTTACCTCATCTGCATTGAGCTGTCCCTTCTTGAAGCGTGGGTGCATGTCCTTGGACTGAACTTGCTGCTGGGCAGAATGGATCTGGAAATGCTGATTCTGTCCCTAAGTGTAGGGAAAAAGGGGGCACTTGTGTTAGAATACCACAATATGCTCTTATAAACGTTCAGAGAAACGCACATGTATATGGTTGTAGTATTAGCTGTGTTTGTAACTATATAATATTAACAAGATGATTGTAGCTTCAATTACCTACCTGATTAGACTTCATAAAGGGATTAATAGCCAAGTCAAACTGAGATGGCTGTGCAAAAGCCATGTGGCCATTGAAAAGCGGGTTTGTGCGGTGACGTCCCAGTGTGGGTGAGAATCTGTCCTGGATTACTCCTGGACCAGTTCCGATTCCACTGCCTACACACAAGCAATAGGCAGATATAAATCATACTTAAAAAAACTAACAAAAATGTTTAGAAGAAAGGTGTTTCATAACAGTAATGAACACTATGTTCACTTTTAATGCCACATTCACCTGGCATTTGTCCAAACATGTCAGCCAATCCTCCCAGAGTTTCTCTATCCAGTTTCATCTTGAATGGCATGAAGGGCCCTTCTAGAAAGAAGTCCATTCTGAATCCATGGTTCATGGGTGGAATGAAGACACCCAAATCCTAGAAAAAGGATGACATTTGTTTATCCACTCCATTAAATAAGCTGTAGAAAAGGTCTGGAGAATTTCTAAATACAATAAAAAATTAGGAAACAAAGCAATAATTCACCTTTACTGCTTCCTGATGAATCTGATTAATCGTCTTTGGTCCGTTGTCAATAAAGGCTTTGCGAGGAACCCAATTGTTCTCCCGTAGCTCCAGCGTGTCTTGCAATAGGAAACGAATCCTGGCTGGCATGTCCTTGTTGTTCATTAAGGATTGCATGCGACCAAAGTACTGATCCATCAAAGACTGCGGGTTTAAGAAAATTTTATTATTAACAGAAATCTGAGTGTTACTTAAATTCCTGGTGGAATTAATATTTCTCAAACCCAGACCATTTACCTTGGCTTTTTCATGATCAAGTCTAGGACCCACAGTTCTCATTATCTGACAGAGGCACTCCAGATCCTCGCCCATATCCTTAAGCTGGATCCTCTTCTTCCTTTCCAGAAGCTTAAAGGAAATTTAAAAAAGACTCAGTTTAAAAAAAAAAAAGGCTGTAATATGGGAAGGAATAAATGTAGCACATAATACTCACTGTTTTGATGCACTTATGAAGGATAGATTCATGGATGAGATCAAGTTTGCCAAGTTCCCCAATAAATTTAATGTTACCAAGCATTTTGAGCTTGGCAATGGCACGTTGCTCCTCTTCTTCTGATGTAAGAGGGCCATCTTTCTTGTCATAGACTTTAAAGAGATTGAAAGGTATAAATGTTAGCAAAACCATTCAATTCATAACCAATACCAAAAAGAGAGAAATTAGCATTACTCACTTTCAACATTTTTGGTGCGGTTCTCAAATTCATCTTGAAGTTTGGTTATCAGAAGTCTTCTGAAAGTCTATGAAGCATGATGAAAGGCAACAGGATTTAGTCACAAAACAGTGAGGGGAAAAAACAAAGAATAAAACCTCACTGTACTTACTGTACTCTGTTTTTGTGGGGTTTGAATCTCAGTTCCAGGGCCATCAAAGTTTGGTGCATCCTCTGCCAAACGCAGACATAGCTGAGCATAGAGTGAGCTGTATTTTGGCTCTTCTAAGGCTTTGTCTACGATCTGCAAAAGGAGATTTAAAAAAAGGTCAGCTGAAATAACTGGATTACACTGCTACCTAATGAGGAACCTCAAGCAGTAGAAAATTTGTTCCAATAACGATGTTAATATATACTGTATATATAAGTATAAGGGGTATTCCATTATGCTTGCATTTCATTATTTAACAACTTAATAGTCGCACTGAGATAAATCAATTAAAAAAAAATCCAAACTGAATATGTAGAATGTAGTCCAAACTATCACAGAAACTTCTCTTCATACCTATTTAAGTTGCTAAAAAGTATGAATAAGCATGAATATGCAATTTAGAAACAGTCATCCTATACAGCTAGCCAACTTGGTAACTATTAAACAAGCTCATGTGTCTAAAGTTAACATGTTAATTTAATAAACATTAAAATGGTGGACATTATTAAGGTCTTGTTCAGACTGCCTGCCCGAATCCAATTTTTGCCACATCCAGACTGGAATCAGGTTGCTTTCATGTAGTTTAAAAAAAAAAAAAAAAAAAACCACACACTACACTGAATGTGCTGAAATATGGGAGATACAGTATATATAAGATATAAAAAAAAAGGAAATAATGTGCAGCAACCAATGCAGATAGGTCGATGGGGTGTCAGATTTGGGCTGCCAGTCTGAACAGAGCCAAATCCAGTCTGATCACTTTCAAATAACAGTGTGGACAGTCTGTCCTAAAGATCAGATTTATGAAGCAAATAGGATTTGCCTGCAGTTAGTACAAGGCATAAGACTAGCGATGAAGATAATGTTACACCATATTGATTGGTTTTGGCACAATCACTTTTTTTTCTTTAAATACATAAACATGTAAAGATTCAGCAAACAAAATTTGTACACACTTCAGGAAAAGAAAAGCTTGTATAAATATTTTAATACTAAATTTATTGAGACATCATGAGATTAATACAATTTTACAACAAGTTTTTATTTCCTCTTATATGACAGCAATTTTCAAAAGGTTACACATTGTTATTAAATTGTGCTCATCATAACTGTTTTCATACAATTCGTAACAGATCCACAGAAACATTTATATTGAACAAGTTATTTCACATGAGTAGCAATGCATGTTGGAGATAAACAGTATCTGAATTATATCAAGCGAAAATGCACATAAATAGGATTCAGGTATGGTGACTATAATGGCCCTCCCACTCTACTCCTTTACCCTGAAAGAATCTTGGGTTTATTTTATATCATACATGTAATAATTCATTTGGCTGCTCATTTGCAGTCACGTTAATAGATACAGGGCATACACACACGCCATATGACGAGGTGGTATGATTCAGATCAAGGCAAGTTCCCTCCTTCAACTCCACTTAATCTTTCTTCCCATCTTTCTGGGTTAAACCTTTATTGGAAAACTCTAATCTAGTCTTTTGTTTCCCCAGTTTCCCAGCAGGCATCACCTTGTGTGCAATCCCTATAACCAGCTTGTTTTAAAATTTCAGCCTTATGAAAACTTTGGTTACTGGCAGGGACCACTCCTTGGACTTTACATTAACCACACCAGACCATGGAACAGATGAGAAACCCAATGTCCAATTATTTTGGTGTGTGTGTGT
>JAOVVA010000037.1:26040181-26052509 GCA_028565275.1 Leiocassis micropogon
CATTTTGTGTGACAAACATGCAAAAGAATAAGAAATCAGGAAGGGGGCAAATAGTTTTTCACACCACTGTATGTATTATATACAGTATGTATGAAAGACACATGAAATGTGTGTGATTTTTGTGTAAGGTATTTTATAATATAACCATACAAAAGATAGTACAGTACATATTTGAGCATCTAAGTGGCACTGGCAAAAACATCATTGCCAAACTAAAATGAATCAAATGTTTGAATGTGTTCTCTGATACCACCAGGTAGGAATAGGATTCCTACCTGAAACATTGGTCAATCAATCAGTCATTCTACAGACAAACAACAATACACAGTATATAACTGCGCAGGATACCTGATGTTAGAACAATATTTTTCATTTAACCTGAATTAAATCAGTAACAGTGAAACAAAGTTCTATTTTATGTTAAATTCATGTACGCTTGGATCCCCTTGTTGATGTATTAATGCAGAGCCAATGACAATAATTTATTTTCAATTTGCCTGTTCAAGGTAGTGAAATTTGTTCAGTATGTCAAATACACATAAAACAATATTAATATAAAATACCTGCCAATTAAGCATGATACATTCATATTTACGGAAATATATTCAGACAGCCTTATCCAGAGTGACATTTTATCTGATTATACATCTAAACATTTGGTGGTTAATGGCCTTGAATTGGGATTCAGGGCATACTTAGTGCCTGTCCTAATACTGGATAAATATAGTAGGAGAGTTGCATCAAGAAGGGCATCCAGTGTAAAATTTGTGTGGCATGTTACAGTAAATGTGTGGATCAGATGGTCCTCTGTGGCATGCCTTTAATGGGAGTAGCTCAAAGAACAACAACGATTTCTTAACAACTAATTGCTCTGTTTTTACAGTATATTGACTATACGTGTCCAGTCTTGTAGTCATTATTACAGAATAATATATCAGTAAACTTGTGTCATTCTCATCTATAATGCAAAGCTTTATGAGCCATGTCAGTGGTTTGTTCAACAAGCTTGTACTGATTCACCTTTACAAACAAATTACCTTTCACTAAAAGTTACGTTTCAGTGGTTTACTGAGCTACCATATACACTACCGTTCAAATGTTTGGGGTCACTTGCAAATTTCTTTGTTTTTGTTTAGTGATTTATTTTCTAAATTCTACAACATTACTGGGGATTTCAAAACTATAAAATAACACATATGGAGAAGTGCATTTAGAGTTATCAGCCTGAAAAATGACCAATTAACAGCACCTCAGATTAGAGGCGTTATGAAGTCTTTACAGAGCAGAAGTAGCATCTTCACCATTAACTGTTCAAAGGAGATTAATGCATTTTTTGGACGCCTTCAGCATTCCTTTACAATGTAGAAAGAAATAAAAATCAGGATTGATCATGGAGTTAGAAAGTGATCCCAAACTTTTGAACGGTAGTGTATGGTTTACTATATCACAAAGATGTTTCTTGTTTCTCTAAAATAAAGGCCACAAAAATAATCCAATAATTTGCAGATGCTGACACAACAAGCACAAAGAAAATCTTTACCATTCTCACACCTGCCGAAAATGTAAGCATTACATATGCATTGCCTTTCCTAGCATTCTGCTCTAATTATCAATGAGTACAATGCTGTAAAACAATAAAACAGTATTTACTATTTATCTCTTCATTTTCCTTTCTGCCTGTAGCATTGTAAATACAAAAAACATGAACTGATGGAATGAAAAGACACCAGAGTGAGTCAGCCCAGTGAGTCACACTCGAGTTACACTTGGAGACAGACAGTCTCTCTTGTCAAACCTTTTTCAAAAATGATAGCATACGGATAGATAATAAAAACCTTTGGTCTTAGGACATAGGCATTGGTATTTCCATCTGTATGACCTTGAGTGGGAGAGAGAGGTAAGGGCAGAAAATCAAATTTAATTCTAGAATTTCTAGTGCATGTTGCCAATCAGAAGAGCAAGTAAACCTTTCACAGCACCGTATTGACCATTAGAGAAATCAGAAACATCAACAAAAAATCCAGACAAAATGGTTGTTCAATAACTTTATGAAACAGGGGTAACATTGCTCTTTTAAAAGAACACAGATTAGAATAATTTAGTGATTTCTCTGCTGTAGTACAACCTAACAACTAATCAGGTATTGTGGAAGTGTTTCAAGAAGTTATATCAAACAACAGCATCTATCCCATGCTTAATGGTTGAAAACTGGGCTAAAAAATTATGCACATGTTATTCTACTTCAGATCCACAAAGAGCAATTCCTAAATTTGTAGGTAAAAAGAAATAGTTAAAAGCACAAAATTTGAAGTTATGTTAGAGACTGACTCGGCATATCCACACTTACAGGGTATCATAGCAACCATGTGAAAGAAAGGTCAGAAGCATCAGGGTGCCTCAACCTGCTGCTCGGTAAATCAGAGGCCATAGACGCACCACAAGATTGAGAGGAAAATCTCAACGTTTCAGCTACTGGAGTTGCAGTCAAGACCTTGTTATCTCAGTTCACTCTCAAATAGGAATGTTTCCATCCTGCAAGTGAGTTGGGGAAATCATTAGGAAGTCAGACTTTCTCTAAAGGTCACTGCACACTCTGTCAGTTAGCACTTGAGTGAAAGAAAGATTTAGTCTTCAAACTTTTATGTTTAGAGGTCTAGTTGATCGTGTGTTTTGTAATTCCAGGCAATTAAATACAGAATCTCTAATGTTATAGAAATATATATTATTGCTCTAAAAATATATAAAACATTATTATACAAATATTTGTAATAATCTTATTTTATAATGGCCAACTGTTTTGAGATAAATTAGATGTCTCAGAACCTAAACTTGATCATTTAAAGCATGAAAATTTGATATTATTAATAATGAAAAGTATTTAATTAACACATTTTCATATTTTTAAAATTTAAGGCATTAAAGATCAAAGTAGTCTGGATTAAATTAAATTAAATTAAATCCTGGCCAACACATATTTAAGGTACAATTGTAATGTTGTTAGAGGGAAAACTTGTGTTTCTGAGTTGGTCTGGACAATAAAAAACATTCCTCATATAATTTAATGTACCTCAATAATTATCATTGTTTCTTTTCAAAGGCTCTACAATATAAAATATTTAGTTGGTAAGAATTTACCAAGACCATTGTGATTTTGAGCTTTCAACTTGAAACTCTGAGTTAGTCATTTAATAAGATTCCATTTTATAATACTATTTAAGTCAATTTTATAATTGACTGTGATTATTTTAGGTTTATGCAATATTGGTAATGACAGCAAAAACATGTCATGACAGCTATCCTGCAGACCCTTATAACAGTCACTCTCAGTGAGGACACATATTTATTTTGCTTTTTCATAAAGACAAATTCTCCACAGCTCATGCTTTTTTCAACGATCAAGATATTGTTTCGATGGGCCAGACAGGGCCAGACTTGACAGACAGGGTAAAGAAATCTTGCTCTTACCTTCTCCATTGTGTTCAATTGCTACTGACAACCAAAATTAGTATGCATTACTGACATAAATTAAATTATTAAAAATAAATTAAAATAAATGATTGATTATGATAATCATTGCACTGTGAACATGCATGAGTTTGGAGAACAGTTTGGATTGTGGCAAGATGTTGGAAGGTAGAAAAATCTTCATCTTTATTGATCACATTGACGTCAAATAGGATATCAGGTAAACAATTTTCTTGATTGATTTGGCCTGTCCATTCTAGTATCCAATCAGTTTAAAAATTCTTGAATAAGCTAGAGTTATATAAAGATAGTCATTTGTTTATTTAGGGCTTCCGGGGATCCCAGCTAAACCCTGAGCCAGTTTCACTGCCTGTATGGTGTTTTGCATATCCTCGCTTTGTTCAGGTGCTTATTCTCTGGTATCTTCCCACAATACAAAAAATATGCAGGTACATGCTTTGGTTGCATGAAATTGTCCATAGATGTGAATGAGTTTGTGAATAAGCATTTTTATTACTTAATTTGAGGTTATAGCTGGTTTTGGCTTAGGCAGCACAGTGGTGTACAGTAGCACTGTGGTCTTGCACCTCCAGGGTCGAGGATCCGAGTTCTGCCTCGGGTCTGTGTGTATAGAGTTAGCATGTTCTCATGCTTCCATAGTCTGAAGACATACAGTGCAGATTTGGTTATAGTGTGTCCGCGTGTGCATGATTGTGCCCTGTGATGGACTGACACCCCCATCCAGGGTGAACCCCACCTTGCGACCTGAGGCCTTAGGGTAGGATCCAGGTCTCCCCCAACCCTGTACAGGATAAGTGGAGAGAATAAGTGAGTGGAAGTGACTGGTTTTGGCTTATTTCATAAACGAACAGTTTGAAATTCTTCAGCTGGACACATGATAAAGGTAAAGTTTTAAATGACAGATTTCAAACAATGTGAAAGGCTGCAAACTACAAGAACTACAAGGCAAATCAAATATATGACTAAGCTGTAAAGAGATTATATAAAATGATTTAATATATACATGTAACAGGTGGCTGGTGGTTATTTAAAAAAGGTAATGTAAAACATTCTATTACTGTACAGTACATGCAGTATGAACTAGCTTATTCTTATCTTATCATTCATTCATCTGTATCTAAGACTAATAATAAACTACAGCCACTTGTAGCTAGGAGGGAGTCTATAGAGCAGATTTGGCCATGCTCTCTCACTATCACACTCTCACCAATCAAAGAGACACTATGTCTTCCCCAATGTAATGTAAATAGGAGTTCGAAAGGATGCAGATGCTGGAGTCAAGCACCTCAAATAAAGCACGTTGAAGTCCCTCCCTCCCTGGTTGGTGGTTGTCGCCTTGACGGAGGATTGACCTAACAGAGATAGACAGGTAAATTCAGGGCTCCACAATCCCCGCAACAAAAAAAATGTCTTAGATCTTATACATAGGTCTCACTTTAGTATGTCCTACAAATCGCAGTTTCAAAACTTGCTGTAGCACTAACACACTCTGATGCCATTAGCTACGGCATCGATTACAAAAGTAATGGAATGGAAAGTCACCCTTTTTTAGGGCAAGGCCTCAGATAATGACAAATATTTACAAACAGCTCTGCAAGGCTCTAAGGATCTTTATAGAAAATCACAAGATAACATATTTGTCATAATCCTGGTGCTTATTAACTGACAGTGCAGCTCCTGTAGGGATTCATAGCTTGGTCCTGGGCACTGTATGTTTTGCCTATGGTGTCCCAGAGAACTTTTTAGTGTTGTCTTTTCTCACTGTTTTTGTTTTATTTCCTGCTACAGCCTCTCCGGGTTTCCATGGCACCTCAAACAGCTTCAATTTCATCTGATACACAAAAGAAGGCTACAAAAGACAATGAAATAGCCTATAAACCTATGGCACACTTTTAGAAAAGTTTTAGCTTCACCACAAATTTTTTAACATGCTCAGAAACTACAAAGTTCATGCCCAAAATACCCCAGCTAGCCATGACAACTTGCCACAACTTGAATTCATAGCGAAAAATTCTGTTAAAAAATTGTGAAAATGAGAATATAGCTAAGCTGCTAGCTGAAGAAGCTGACTGCTAGCTAGCTAGACTTCTATAGAGCACATTTCTGAAATAAATGCAAATAGTTAAACAGAACTTTATACCTCATTTAATACTGTATAAAGTTCTTTTTTATTTATTTTTTTACAGTATTTACAAATGACTTCAGACCTGATACTGATCGATGCTTGTATCCGTGTATCTCATTCTGATGTTAGTCATGTTCACTCCTGATTTACTGATTAGCAGCTGGATACAGATAAGTCAAGATTTTTAATTTTAGTCTAAATTACCCCTGCTAAACATTTAATTGCTGCCATGTAATGAAATGTTAGGGGGTTAAATGGGCTTTCCAATGGAGTCTTAAAGCAATTACCTCAGAATACCTTGGCAGGTATTGGTCTTGAAAGGCAGCAGAACACTGATCTGTATTATCAACTGATCTGTGGTAAAGTCTTTTTCTACATTCTGATGAAAATAATTTATAAGATGAAAGCCTTCAACAGCCACACAGCAATCGAAAAAATATTTGCCCTTTGTCTTAAAGCTGAAAACGAATGGAAAAAAAAAAGATTGTTTATTTTGATTATTTAAAATTAATCTATTCAAAACGTTTAGCTTGTTGAGGTAATGCTTCTGTAGTCCAGGTTAATTACATATGACATTTATTTTATAAATGTATATTAGAGTTAAGTAAAATATATAAAGAAACGTTTCGCATGTGCCTTTGTAATATGTGGTTTTAAACAAAAACCTTTGTTTGGAAAAAAATGATAATAAATTACAGTAACACCAAGACATACGAGGCAAAAAAAGTGTACTGTACCCACTGTACTCAACCATGCATTTATTTAACCCAAAGAAAAGAAATAGTATACGTTCAATGTATTTATCCTTGATATTTTTCTAAATTAAAACTTTAACAGTTTCAATGTTAAAAAAAAATTAACAGAAACACTTTTTAATCACTCTGGGTCACTCTAGTCTACTGCCAGCATAGCTAATAAATATTTACTAGTTTTTTGTTCTTTAGATGACCTGCCTAAAGCTTTGGCCCTACTGAGTAATAGCAATATACTTATATAGTTCTGTACTGAATATCACATGTCTCAGCTATTCTCGGTACAAAAAAATTCAATTCTCGTCACACTCTCCAGCTGTTCTCCCAGTTGTACTTTTTAGATTTTTCATAAGGAGGCTAACATACTAATTCAATTTTAAAGCCATACCAAAACACTTCATTGATTTCTTTTCAAACAGGATAAAAAAATCTCAAGGGCACTTTGAGGTGGATGAGCTGTGTTTTCTAGACAGAGTCTTACATGACCTGCATGATTTAAAAAATATTCCTCAGACAAAAAGACATGCTAAAGGTACAGTCTGAAAAATTTACCTTGTCAAGGACTTTAACATAGCTGAGCTGTAGATTCAGGAACCACCATGTAAATCTCACTTTAAAATTCAATTACTGTTTGTTTTACACTTCCTACCAGATATAGTTCCTCTGCACAAATGATTTTATGACCAGGTTGTGAGCTGCTGTTGTACTGAATTTCCTTCTTTTCTCTGGTTTTCTCACATTCTTCAGTAGTATCCTACATGTGAATGAGTGTGTGAATTTGTGTGTGCATGGTGCTTTGCAATGGACTGACATCACACTCATGGTATATTCCTGCCTCATACCCAGTGTTCCTTAGGCTCTGAATTCATCTGGCATGAATAAATAGGTTACTGAAGATAAATTAATGTAATAAATATGAATTATGATTTAAATTTATCTTTGAAAAAAGCTAGATTTGCTGTTATCTCTGTAAGAGTAACAAAGTACAAATTTCAAGAGTATCAGTACAGGGCAAGCCTCTACTCTGTTGGTTTAAAATGCAGTATTAAAAAAAATCCCCAGTTTAGACTGTCATAAATTTTGGTGTTCTATGTCTAAAATTTATAACTCCTTCAGTGTACTAACTATGAAATCGATAAGTTGCTCTTTTGGACAAAATGAAATATAGCAGATTCAAAAAACATAGGTGGTCTTGTGTTTATAGCACATTTAAAAGCAGTGTTACTGTTCCACAAGCTGTTTCCTTTTAATTTTTTTCCTCTTCTTTCTTTCTTTTTTAAAAAAAAATCTTTCCTATCATTTTTTTTTTTTTACAAACCCACCGGAGAACACTGATCCTACATCATCACTTCTGCTTGGACATTGTGAAACCAGAGCTAAAGCTGTAAGGTATTTGCAGCGGGGGGGTCTTCTGCAGTGATATAGAGCTTTGACCTTTTCTCTGAGCCCCAACACTAAATCATTGTCTGTGCCGCAGATTTTCACTGCTGGCTAAGATAAAGTGGATGGCTATATCAGGGGATCTGTCTCAGTGGCCTTTGAAATACTCCAGATTAATTTCAGGGTCAGGAGATGTAAGGGCAGTTACCTCTGGTCAAAATAATCCTGAATAATGAAAATTCCATTACTAAATTGATAGCTAGTGGTGGCATGCTAGTTCGCATGTACAAAGCTAATTATACATAAAACTCTAAGTACCTGACTATGAGCTTAAAAGTGGGGTCTACTGCAGAAAATTTACATAGATTTCACAAGTGAGCATGTCTTTTTTTCATGTGGTTATGTGAGTATAATTTGTCCACATGTTACCTTGCTCATTAGAAAAGTTATTGCTGAAAATAAAATCAATTAAAAATCATATGATGAAAAAAAAGGAATTATAAAAATAATCATGTTGAAAAAAAAATGGTACACCTGCCCTACATATGAAAAAAAAGCATATGCGAACAAAAAAAAAAACCCCTAACAAACATATGTTTACAGTCAGGGTCTGAAATACTATATACCTTAACTTGACTTCTGAGCACAGTCCACAATTTTTTTTTTATAAGGCAGAGTCTTTTGAAGGCTTAAAGTCTGCTTTATCCATTCTACATACAGCTTTGATGTATGGGTGGGGTCATTATCCTGTTGGGACAATAAATTTAGTCTGAGTTCCAAACATATAGCTGATGATTTAAGGTTATCCTGAAAAATTCTAAGGTAGCCCTGTCTTCTTATTCTATTCATTTTGAGCAATCCATCAGTTTCAATTGTGTGAAAACTCTATAATTCCAAATCATTTAGATTCAAACGTGAGGCAATCTGTCTAGCAACTAAAACATGGCCAAAACTGCTTCATGCAATTAAACAATGACCATAGTCATTCCAATACTAATACAAATAAATACCTGAAACAAAAAAAAAGTTACAGTGCAAAAGTCCAGCCCTTAACCCTAATTCATTGGACCACCTTCATTACAGCTATGGCATTGTTGTGGCATTTTTTACACGCTTTTGCAAAGTCACAACATTTATTTCCCCCCAGAGTCACATCACATTCTCTCCAATATCTTGTATTCATGATGGGAGAGTCGGACCAGTGTGTAAAGTCTTTTGCAGCACATCCAAAATATTCTCAGGGGTTAAGGTCTGAACTCTATCTATCTGTGAACTGATGTCTCATTTCCCCTAAACCACTCTTTCATAATTTAAAACTGATGAATCTTGGCATCCTCATCCTGCCATTATCTCCATCTATTCCTGTTGTCATCAGCGGAGGGAAAAAAAAAATCTATTGATGGAAAACCCAGGTTATTCAGTATATTCAGTTAGTCAACTGACCTCATTTTTTTTTGTGCACATAACATTGTTGAACCTAGACCTGACCAACAAAAGCAACCCCAAATCATAACACTGCCCCCACAGGCTTGGATAGTAGGCACTAGGCATGATGGGTGCATCTTTTTATCCGACTGTCTTCTTAGCCTAATGCACCAGTCACTCTGGAGCAGGGTAAATCTGGACTCACTCAAATCAGACCACATGACTTTTTTTTTTTTCAATACTCCACATTCCATTCTTTATTCCCCCTAGCAAATTAAAGCGCTTTCCGATTAGTCTCATTCATTCTTAAGACTACAAGAGTGTTTAATAACAATCACTTGAGTTCTCTTCACATAGCTGTGAGTTATTCTGTTTTTAATTATTTGATTTTATTAAATGTCCTACAATAGATTTATACCCCATCCAGGCCTGCCTCGTGCCCCAAGTCTCCTGGGATAGGCTCCAGGTCCTATTCTATTCTGTATACAGAATAAAGTGGTATAGACTAAGCATCTCCCATCATGCTCATCCAGGATGTTTTTGCGACCACAGTTCCTCCTCAAAGATGATGGTTCACCAGTATCCCTCCTTTATTTAATAATGCATTTTGCAGTTCTTAACCGATTTTTAGTATTTTCAGCAATCTTCTTAATTGTTTTCTTTTCCTGATGCAGGTAAATAATTTGAAATAGGATCTCCTATCTTAGGGGGAAAAGGTTGTCATATTAGCATTATCTACATGCTCTTTAAATGAAAGGCCTTCCTCTGAGCATACTTATAAGTATAAGTATTTCTGTCTTATTATAAGTACAGGAAAGTTCAGTAGGCATTTGATGTCTAATGTCGTTTATACATTCCATATATACAACATTTTCTTAAGCTTACAGCTGTAATCTGCCAAGAAATATACTGTAGCTTTGTGTCATAAGCATCTGCATAGTGGAAATTAATACCATGCATATGAATAATCATACCCCAAGTAGAATACGCTGCCAGGAACTTTTCAGACCCTTTCAAGTTTTCCGCATTTTGTTATGTTTCTGAATGCTTATGTAAATTGGATATTTCAGCTTTTATTAATGAAACACTCCAAAGATTGGTTTTTACTTCATTGTGGAGTATTGTGTGTAGAATGATGAGTGAAAAAAGAATTTGAATCCATTTTAAGATGAATATGAAACATAAAATATGGAAAACTTGAAAGGGTCTGAAAACTTTCCATTGGCACTATATGTAAGGAAAATAACAGCTGGCTAAACCAGAGCTGGTGGAGCACAAAACGTTTTCTTTTTGTATAATTTAATGACTAGAAAATTAATTATGAGCCCTCAATTTAGACATGGGCCAAAAAAAAAAAATCCCTTAATTTCATGTTATTTGTTACCTATTGTTAGATGTACTAGAGGGTGTACTTTCTATCATGTGAAGTGTATAAAAGCCATACTGTATGTAGAAAATTAACATGAACTGAGCATATAAACTATATCTGCATGCATAGTTTTATCGAAACAAACACACGCACACACAAACACACACACACACACAAAACACTCCCCACAAGCAGCAATGCGCAGAGAAGTCTTTTGTCTGGAGAACAGTGAAAGGTGATGGTGTGAACTCCATCTATCCAACTTGCCAGGCTTTTCTATTCTCAACCTTCAAGGTGATGAAGTCTTATGAATAAGACATTTTCAACATAATAAACAACACAGCTATGCCATGACTAACAATGGTCGAGTCCTACTAACTAAAGTTGCAGTAACACATGTTGTATGGAATATAAAAGAGAAGCAGAGACCACATGTAGGCAAACACACAGAACAGAACAGTGTATGGGACTGGCTGTGGTAGGCATGTGAAATGATGGGGGGGGCGTGGTATTAGTATTAGTATTAGGTAGTACCTCTAGCTGAATGCTAACATTTTTTCACTAAACAGAAATGACAAATGGCTTTATTGTATATCAAATCATTGGCATGCATCAGGATATCCTTCAGAAAATGATGCCACCCTTCATTTCCTATTACCTATTTCCTATTAAATTCAATTAAATTATGTAACAAATGTTACTGTTTTACTGGAACAGACTGCTACCTCAGCAGCAACCTCTTTTCCTCTCTCCTCTGTTCCAACCACTCAGCATTCAGCGTCACCAGTATATTAATCTCCAGCCTGATCATCTGACATTACCTGCACCTGTCTATCACTGGTTCATACCTTGCTTGATTGAGTTTTTTTTTTCTAATGATTCATAGCTCATTGTGTGGCTTAACAAATAAACAACATTCCTCTTAAATTGGTCAGGTATGAAATGAAAATGAATGAAAATGAAACCAAAAATTAGAGCCAAAGAAGTCCTTTAGGAAACCTGGAGAATTATTCCTCAAGACTACAAAAATCTACAAAAAATTCTCTATGGATAAAGAATACAGCATTTAGCCATAACATTACAAACAAAACATTATGCCCAGTGTTGCGTAGGTTCCCCTTCTGGTGTCACGGCATCGAGACCTCTGTCGGTGTGTTGTGTTGTCTTGCACCAGGATGTTGGTAATGAACCTTTTTGGTGCCATGGGTTACTGGGTGGAGCCTCCATGGATTGGACTTTGTGCTTTTTCCATCACATCCCATAGATGCTGAATCAGATTAAGGTCTTTGCCTACTCTTTGACAGGCCATGTGCATGGTAGGCTGTGGTGCACTGGCAGTTCTGGTGCCTTTCTATCATGGACAGCATTGGCTTTTTCCTGCAAGTTGTACTACATTGGCTTTTCTGTGGGTTCAGACCGGAAAGACTAGCCTTTGCTCCCGACAGGCCTAAACAAGCCTTGAGTGTCTCTTGTTTACTTGTTAATGCTATGTGGTGTTAGTGTTATGGGTGATTGGAGTATATTCACAAATTTACACAGATAATGTCTGTGTAAATATGTAAAAAAAAAAAGAAGAAGAAATTGTGAACCTATGTTTTTTGTATTTACAGTAAGAACTGTTTAGAGTTCATATGGTTCTTTCTAGTTTTTAAATTCTTCATACAGTTAAAATGTGATTCAAGTCAGGAAATTCTTCTTCTTCTTCTACACACACATATATATATACACTGAACAAAAATATAAACGCAACACTTTTATTTTTGCTCCCATTTTTCATGAGCTAAACTCAAA
>JAOVVA010000037.1:26109421-26123686 GCA_028565275.1 Leiocassis micropogon
TAGAAAATTATTAAGGAAGATTTTGAAAACTGAGAAAACTGAAATATCACATGTCCTTAAGTAGTCAGACCCTTGACTTAGTACTTTGTTAAAGCACCTTTGGCAGCATTTGCAGCCTCGGGTGTTTTTGGGTATGACATACTGTAACAAGCTTTGCACACCTGGATTGGGGGATTTTCTGCCATTTCGTCTTTGCAAATCCTCTCAAGCTCTTGTCGGTTTGGATGGGCACTGTCAGTGGACAGCCATTTTCAGGTCTCTCCAGAGATGTTCAGTAGGGTTCTAGTCAGGGCTCTGGCTGGGCCACTTTAGGACATTCACAGAGTTGTCCCAAAGCCACTCCTGTATTGTATTGGCTGTGTGAACCTTTGGCCCAGTTTAAGAACCAGAGCACTGTAGAACAGGTTTTCATTGAGAATATCTTTGTACTTTAAACAATTCAGCTTTCCCTCAACACTAGCCAGTCTCCCAGTTCCTCATCATGAAAAACATCAGAATCACAGAATGATGCTAGCACCATTATGCTTCACTTTTTGCATGGTATTGGGTAGGTGATGAATGGTGCCTGGTTTCCTCCAGACATAACCTTTAGAATTGAGGCCAAACAGTTCAGTCTTGGTTTCATCAGACCAATGAATCTTGTTCCTCACAGTCCTTCAGGTGCTTCTTTGCAAACTCCAAGCAGATTTTTATGTATTTTGAAGTTAGAAGAGGGTTTTAACTAGGCTTCCGTTCCACTCTGCCATAAAGCTCAGATCGGCAGAGGGCTGCAGTCATGATTGTCCTTCTGGAACTTTGTCTATCTCCACACAGGATATCTGGAGCTCAATCAGAGTGATCATTGATTTCTTAGTCCATCTCTTAATAAGGATTGCTTTTTAATAGATTTACAGACTTTTCTAAAACTCTGTTTTCACTTTGTCATTATGGGGTACTGAGTGTAGATTAATGAGAAAATAAATAATTTAAGCAACTGTAGTGTCAGGCTGCATAACAAAATTGGAAAAAGTGAAGGGGGGGTCTGAATACTTCCTGAATGCACTGTAGATATAGTATGCTTCTACATATTCTTCATTTTATTTTGAGCTTTAAATGTCTGAGCTATATTCTTGTTCCTCTAATATTCTAATGCATCTTCGGTTATAGCCTTGTAGTTCTTCGGTAGTAGGAGTAAGTGCTGGGGTAGTACCAGCCTGGGTAACAGTATGCTTTGGTGTATACTCTAAAACATTGCCATATCTATGGTTTAAATCTTATAAGAGTCAACCTAGCTTTGCAAGATATGTTCCCCTGCAGGCTTTGTGGCTCTTTCCAACCTCTGAGCATCTTAAAAATGAGAAATCTCAGCTCTAACCACTTTGTCACACTATGTGACAAAAGCGCATCATAATGTTATCCGGAAAAATGGATTTTTCCTAAATCCCGCTGGAAGCAGTGCTAGTACATAATCTATCAGGTCAATTTCAGAAAAAAAAAGCTTTTTTTGTTTGTTTGTTTGTTTGTTTTACTTAACAAATGGTTTTCAGGAAACTTGTTTTTAAATTATTACATACATTCAGCAAATATACATAAGGAAAACAATATGACTACATGGTGTTTATTTAACAGTATAATAAAGATGTAACAAATTGAACAATGTAAATCAATACAAATACAGGTGGCATGGTGACATAGTGCTTGCACTGCCACTTCACTCCTCCAGGGTTGGGTTTTGAATATTCTGGAGGTTTTCTTCAGGTACTTTAGTTTCCTCCCACAATCTAAAGACGTGTTGTAGGTTTACTGTTGTTTCCAGATTGCCTGCAGTATAGGAGTGGGTCTACAGTATAAAAGAGTATGCGTTTGCTTGTGGCCTGTGATGAGCTGGTAACCCCATTTAGGGTGTCCCCTGCCTTGAGCCCTGAGTTCCCAGGGATAGGCTCCAGGACCCCAGGCACATGTGCAGCCATCATCCATACTTACTAACTGCCCGGTCAGAGCTACATTGGTTTATATTAGATATCTAATTAACTAAATTAGTTAAAATTAATTAACCTAAAGGTGTACTATTATTTTTCTAAGGAATCCGACCAATGTTTTTCCCCAAATTCCATTTTTTCCAGTTTGGGACTAGGTGGCCCCAACGCCCTCAGTCTCTCATGTATCTCCTCAAAACACTCAGTTGTGCCTCCTGTGTGCAGTGAAATGATCTCAAGTTCATCCAAGTGCAGAACACACCGGTTTTGAGCTATGAGGAGCCATTTGGTACCCACGCCGAACCACTTTGATTCCCTGATTGCGTTTTTGGACCAATCAGAAAACAAGACATGTCAGGGTGAAGGGCTAGAAATACTCTGGCAAAAATTATGCCTATCAAAAATAATTCACCTTTTCAAAAATGGGCCTAAAATTCATAGATTATATTGGGATTTCTACAGTGGATACCATCCATTCCAAAAAAAAAAAAAAAAAACCTACTTCTTTCTCTTTTTCTTTTTCCCCAATGCGTGCTCAATTTTGCACACACCCCCACAAAGCCAGGCCTCCTGCCTTGCTTAAATTTTAAACGGAGTAGATTGGTCAAACCGTTTGGAATATGTCAAAGGATTCATTCATTTTACACTCTGGCTGATTTAAAAAAAGAAAGAAAAAAAAGACCTTTTTAGAAAAAACTGCCATCCTGTGCTCAATTTTTGAAATACATACAAAAAACTTGTTTAAAAGCTGGCAAGTTTAAAGCCTCCTCTAACAAATGTGTAGCAACTATGGTTCACAAAATATGAATAAAAGATTCTTCTGTGCCATGGCCTATGTAGTGAAAGCTCGTTACATTGTCTGTGTCTGTGTATTTGCTGTATTTCAACATTCACAGGAAAAGCGGTGTGCCATTGTGCCCCTACTTCACAATTTCTCCTGGATTTGTCTTTCTAGTTATCTTTTGGGAAATAGAAACATAAATAGAACTAAGTTTGTTCTCAATTATATATATTTACAGTATATGGGACCATAGTGGAAGGATTCATTTAAATAATAATAATAAAAAAAAACAACATCAACAACATTTGGTTTGTACCACACCCACTTCAAGTGTAAATTCAACTAGAGATACAGATATTTTAGAGTACTTAAGTTATACAGATTGAATTACACCCCTATAATCTACCAAAAGGAGTCATCTATATGACTAATTTGGTAGCAATAAACTTATTTATATCAAACATTACTCTCTCTATGGCAGTGCTATGTTCATTATCAAATGATTTTATTTTAACACAGCATAATTAACACTGTGACACTACTAGAGTTATTTTTTTCTGTATATCAGACATTGTTAAAGCCTCTGCCATGTAATTTCATGGCAGTTATCGGTGTACAATTCATATCTGACATTCCACCTTTTATGAATGCTTTTCCATTGTTTATTGCAGGCTTCTGCACAATGCAGTAGCAGCAGTCTCATGTATTCTGACTACAGCGACAGCTTGCCTATTGTGGTGTCCATTAATTCCATGCGTTTCACTTTCCAGCTTATGACATGTTCAGAGGAGCTTTCCTTTCGCAAAACATTTTGCTTTCACATGTATACCCTTCAGGAAGTAGATGGCAGGAAAGCAGCACAAACTCTGGAAAGTTTCCTGTCTGTCATGATTCACTAGGGATAAGATAATGAAAAAAGGAGTAGCTTAATGTTCAAACAAATACAATTATAGCAATTTTATTAATGTAATAAACGCAATCTGATGTGAAGATACTGTGGGTACAATGCAAGTGCTCCATTTGGGGTGAAAACACCACAGAGTGCAATATCTAGTAGCTAATAGACAGCCTGTCAACTCACAGCAGCTTTCGTTAACTCAAAAGGAGGCGCTTGAAAAGTTCCTTATGAAATATACATCAGTCAGTGCAAGAAGAAGAACAAAGGCAAATTTGTGTGTTTGTCAGAGGAAGCTGGAAATGCTTATTTAATAAAAGGGCCACACAGCATGCACCAGCTATTTAGGATGCCATTCCGTTTCTGATGCTTGGGAAATAAAATGCATGATGCTTGATGTTGATGTGAATAGGTGAGCATTAGAGAGCAAGTTTTACCTGTAATGGAGCTTGCTTGAATATCTCCTGACAACTTAACAAGGACAAAGACTTGCCTGCCTCCTTATGGCACTGTCATTCATAGATCGAGCGATGGAAATAATTGCCAGTGAAATCTATTCCCTCATGATGTGCTGCACCGGTTCATTTTTTTTATTTCTTTATTGCATTATTGGCACAGTTATATATCTCAGTGTATTTATATCTCAAGCTCAGTCATGAGCCCTTTCTGTATGTTGGTTTATATTTGGAGGAGCTGACATGTCAATTTGGCTGTTGCCCTAAATGATGCAGACCAGAAATAAGCATTATGTGGGTTGATGTCATTCACTGAGTTTGCGTAAATTGAATTCTCACCACCTCCGTCCCACTTGACACACAATCATTTTTTGTTTGGTTGCTTGTTGACTGATCTTGAATCTCTGATGCCGCTTCTAATTTATTAACAATAAAGTACTAAAGTTTGGGTTCAGACCCTGGGTCAAGATGTTAGGTGCCAGTGTAGTATGTTACAGGGTGTTACGTACTGTACAAGCAGCAAGTAAAAAAAAAAAAAGATGGAATAAGCTTGGAGGGATAGATGTAAAAGTGAGACAGAAACGTAGGGGAAGAGGAAAAACAAGTGAAGGATGGAGGATGCAAAATATCAGCTGTTTGCTTCAAAATAAATCATATAACTAAACAAAAGTTCCCTGCCAAAAACTTAGCATATAAGGTATGTAGTTATGTACACAAAAATAGAATAGTTGGAGCTTTGCTAAACTTTTCTTAGGTGAAAAAAAATCTTTATTGTCAAAACATCTTGTTTTCATGGTCAGAATGCAAGCACAAAAGTAAGGATCAGGCTGTTGGCATGTGTAAGTTTAGCAGGCATATTTGTTTTGTGCTTATAGCTACAGACATAACCTCACACATAGAGATATAACTGGAAGTAGAATGAATACATTATCAGGAGATGTGCTGCCATATTGTCAAATCAGCTCCTTCAGTTCTCTTTAAAATCTGAGTGTGTGCCAGCTGCTCAGCGAAGTAAAATTTTCATAACTATATTATTAGATTTCACCCATATACTCTCACTACTTCTGTATATTAGCACCTAAAAAACATTTCTTTTTTTTAAGCAGAAAGCCATTTGGAAAATACCCAACTATGTGGGTTTTATGAGTATATATATATATATATATATATATATATATATATGAGATATTTGGAAGAAAATCTAAAGTACTAATGTAATAATATGAATACCGTAGTGGGGAATCAGGATGCTAAATTGAGCAGAAATGTTTTAGTAGAGGATATAACAATCTGCTCAAATATCCCACAATTTGTTATTCAACAAAGTAGTGATGTTTGACTTGTAAGGTTTCCATTAATTATAGGATGTCCTTTGCATGATATGTGTGTAATGATCTAATTTGCATTATTAGCCACAACTGGATTGTTTATTCAAATTTGTAATGGATAAATTATTTCACTGATTTACATGTAACTGATTGTTATGTTACATAGTTCACATCACAAGTGATGAATTTTCACCATCACTGAACCAAACTCTCAAATTATTTTACGAAAATCTCCTTTTTTTTGCGCTTGACGGTGCCCCACTGTGTGGTTTGTCTCCAATGCTGGTCACCCCTCCTTTAAACGTCTTCATCCTTTTGTGTACATTGCTCTTGTCATTGTTGTCATGTGTGTAAACATTATGTAGCACAGTAGGAGACCATAAGCAGTAATAAACTGGGATTTTTAAAGATGATTTGAGAGTTGAGTTCAGGGATGCTGTAAATGCATCACTTGTGATGTTGAGTAAGACCTTTGTAGATGAAGAGTTACTCTACTGACGTGCAATTTGAGTAACCTACTGTATGTCAGTTAGTGAAAAAGTTATGCCCATTTTTGCATTACTTTTGATATACTGTAGCCCTTGTTTATATTTTGGGCTGAAGTTTATGTACACTGTTTATGTAAGAAATGGAACACTTTAAAACCTTGACAAGATAAAATCCAATTTTCCCTGGTATCTAGCTACTAACGTGCGACATTTAAGGATAACATGCTTCCTCCAATAAATGTGACTCTAACTGCATCATTTCAAAGTGTTGCTCTTGCTGCTTGACGGGCAGCCAATCTCTGAAGAAAGCAAATCTGCACCAGTTCCTAATTTCAACTCATGATACCCCAGTGACAGGATGAATGATTTTCTCCTGTGCCTCTCCAGAACTTGTTCAAACCATCTTTCTAAACTGTTGTTGCTTTGTTAGTGGATTTTATTTTCATTTTTGTGTCCTGCTACTATATTTCCTTTCAGACATTATACGGTTGGTTTCTTAAGCACATTTAAGGTCAATTCACCTTGGATGAATATCTGTGCAGTTTTACAGTAGTGATTCTCCAGGATAACCAGAAAATATGCTGTTCACTTTCCTACTGTGTCATGAATTTTTTTACTCTGCTGTAATTACAACTGGCCAACTTCAGCACTCCTCAGTGTAACTACAAAAATGTAATGTACTGCCTTGCTGGTAATACGTCCAGTGTGTATTCCATGTTACTTACCAGAAATTGCTGCACTGATTGGTCTTTCAGTTGCTCCCGTCGAGGGGTGTCTACAGCCGACCAGCCGATCTGCACACAACTTAGCACGGATTTTACACCTTCCTGTCAAAACCCTCTAATTTTAACTGGGTTTGTGACCTGCACTGCATCTAGTGACTGGGGAGCAAACCCAGGCTTTTTGTATAACAGGAGAGAACCCTACCACTGTGCCCCCAATGCCCACTGATTTAGTGAGGTCGTAAAATAAAGCCATGAAAAAAAAAAATAAACCCTAAACTATGACTCATCCAATCTAACCAATCATGACCTCATGAATTATTTATTCTCTTATTTATGCAACTCAATAAATAATTCTGACCTGTGTTCTAATCCCTCTGTTGTCACAAATGATGGTAAATGCATTTTTTTTCCTTTTTGACCAAAGTACAGTACATAGGAAAACCCAAGTGCACTGGGTAATTTCAGATGTCACACCCAGGGTTGCTCTGTCAGCACAGGTGCATTTACTGCTGACCACAAAAATAGCACTTGAATAAGAACTGAAAAAAAGGGTCCCATTAATTTCACAATGAAATGACGTTTACCTCTGAGTAACTGTATGTTCGTGCTGATGGAGCCTTATAACTTTCCATATGTTCCTTCTCATACTGTAGATTTTATTGTGCAAAATGAAGGGCAAAATAGTGTGTCTCCCTTGCTTTGAATATCCAGTTTGGCTTATTTATATCTTAAGGTAAATTATAGAGGGGTGGTTTTGCCAAACTATTAATTTTACACCCACAATGTGAATTACTCAGTCTGAAAGTCACATCGGGAGTGGTGATTGCATATCCAAATTAGTATGACCAAATGGCGGGTATTCGCAGAAACATATTTCTATAACCATGGCTGATTAATAGCTAAGTTTCTCTAAATTATGCCTTATTGTCACAATTTTTTTCACAAAGGTATTACTTATTATAACTGCAATGAAATTGGCTTTCATGCTTTAGTTGAGGGTAATGCTTTTAAAGATTGCAAATATCAAACAGATACAAAGAACCTATTCATTGTTAAAACAGCAGAAAGGCAGGTAACTTACAAATGTGATATACTTTTGATTAATTCACACACACAAAAAAAAAAACAGGAGCAAGAATGTTTGGTAGAACAGTCCTTAACACATAATTTGCAGGATGTGAGGATGATTGAAGCTAGATGTGTATCAGAAATCAGGGATGCATAAAATAACAAAAGAGCTTGTGAAACATTTTTCCCAAATGTTCTCAGGGCTGTTGAACACACTGTTTGCCAATGATTGTATACGCCAGTACAAGATGCGCCAACAAATCATAACACAGAGAAGCACTGCAGTCTTACTCTTCTTATCTCTTATACATGTAGCTAAAATATTAAGATTAAAATTGTGATCTTTAAACACAGTGTTGTGGCATAATATTATAATAAATTATTATTATTACTGTTATTATTATCATTATTGGTAGTAGTAGTGGTAGTATATAATAATAATAATAATAATAATAATAATAATAATAATAGAAAAACACAAAAAATATTTCACCTTAAATATTAGTATTGTCTGTGTAGGCTTAAAAGTAAAATAATGAAAAATTATGAGTAGAATCCAATTTATTTTTATTTTTACAGAGGAGCTATGTCTTAAAACTGTTCTAAATTCTTTTGGCAAACTGATGGTCAACAGACTGAACTGCAGTATTTTCAGGAGCATTTCGTGAGTGCCCTAGTTATTGAATGCAGGACACATGAACGTGACTGTGACTTTGTCAATATGGCTGGTTGTTATAGTCTGTGACAGGCATACTTCTAGGAAATGGAGTTTGATGATGTTGACATGACAGTTTGCTGTTTGTGCACACCTCCAGTGTAAGCAGCATTGAAGCATAGCCTTTAAAATGATCTTCATGTACATTCTCCTTTTTACTTTTTTCTCTTTTTGTTTTGGCTCCCTTGAGTTCCCCCCTAATTTAGGCATAGCCAATATCCACCTGTCCTTCTGTTAGGGCACTCTCCCATAAAGATGACAACTACCAACTAGGAATGGCGAAGACTATCAATGGCTTCGTTCGAGACACATGGCGCCACCCAACCTCATCTTTTTGAACATAATGTTGGGGACAGAGTAACACAAATGAAGGAAAAATCTATTTACCCCTTCTGCTTGCGTGTGCTCACAGATGCCCATGACTGGCTAGAGTCGCAATGATTGATGTGAGAGTGCGGGAATCCCATCCCTCCCCTTGAGGAGAGCATGGAAAATCTGCTGTCTTGATTCTTGCCTATGGATACATATTCCTTATTAACCAAATGCACAGTCATGTCTACATTCTTTTAATTTCAAAGCAGCTTAACCCCTTTAACGTCCTTTATATACAGGTACTCTTTTGATACTTTTTGATATGAGATCAAAGAACATTTCTATCATGGAAAATCTTTAAATACCTGCTAGTTTCTATCTCCACTTTGTAATTGATGTCATTGATACAGTTTATCTGATTGCAAATTTAACTTAATGCTTTTTCTTTAGGTAGAACAGAGGCATTTTACTTACTTGCTTACATCATCACTTACATTTACTGTACAAGAGACCTACAGTGGGTATGGAAAAGAATTTAGATTTTCCCACTCTTCTTTGGAGAACTGCTCAAGATAAGTTAAATTTGATGATGACCGTATGTGGACTGCTGTCTTCAAGTAATTCAACAGATTTTCAATGGGCTTTAAGTCTGGGCTCTGACTAAGCCATACAGACATTCATCTGGTGGTTAATTTTGCTGTGTGCTTTGGGTTATTGTCATGTTGGAATAGGTGCCTTTCTGGTCACCCATGGTCGCCTTCCAGATAAAAGATAAAACAAGATAACAAAGACATTAAAGATTAAAACAATATTAAATGAAACAAGGGACATTGTCATAATTTAAGACATTTAAAAACATGATGATTCAAGAGGAGTTTTAAGTGAGAAATGTAGATTTGAGTGCAGCCTTACATCATGTGGGATAAGCGGTTCTGAATAAATGGGTCTTAAGGTGACATTTGAATTTGGTTGGAGAATCTATGCTAAAGGATTTTTTCGGGGAGTGAATTCCAAAGACATGGAGCATTACGGCTAAAGGCTCTAGAGTGACGAGTGCGAGAGGGGGTGTAGCACTGAATGATCTTTGATAAGTAAGGGGGAGCGAGATTATAAAGTGGTTTAAATGTGAGTAGTAAAATTTTTAACTCTATACAGTATTTGATGGGGAGCCAATGAGGTTGTTGAAAGGTGGGGGTAATGTGATGCATTAAGGGTATTTGGGTTACGATACAGGCAGCTCTGGATAAGTTGGAGTTTATGTAGGGGTTTTTGTGGTAGGCCAGTTAGAAGTGAATTACAGTAATCACTACAGGAGATGACCATTGCATGTATGAAAGTGGCAGCAGTGTGTGGGGTAAGGAACGGGCAAAGATTGAAATATTGCCTAGCTGGAGGTAAAATGCCATCGAGGATGACCCCCAGCTGAGGAGAGAAAGAAACAGGAACCATTGATGCAGAATGAGAAACTGCTGGACTTGGATAAAGTGGATTTTGACCATATGAGCAGACCCTAGTCTTATTGCTGTTAAGTTTGAGAAAATTGCAGGAAAAACAAAGTGTTTATTTCGTTTAATCAGTTGGTGAGAACATCCGAGTCAGGCTTTGTGGAGATGTAAAGTTGTGTATCGTCTGCATAACAATGGAAATGTATACTGAATTTCCTAAAGATGGAGAGAGGGAGGAGATAGATAAGGAACAAAAAGGGGCCAAGGACAGAGCCTTGGGGAACACCACAGCTAACTGGGAGAGGCTGAGAGGCTTTTTAATTGCACAAACTGGGTATGGTCAGAGAGGTGTGAGGTGAACAATGCGAGAGGGAGGTCAGTGATGCCAACTGTAGCTAAACGGTTTAATAAAATGGAGTGAGAGATAGTGTTGAAGGCTGCACTTAAGTCTAGCTGGACAAGGATTCTTAATAGTTCAGCATCCACAGCCATCAAGAGATCATTGGTAACCTTCAACAGAGTTTCCGTACAATGTTAAGAACAGAATCCTGACTAAAATGATTCAAAAAGGTTTTTGTCACTGAAGTATGAAGTATGAATCTGTATTTTAACTACTTTTTCCAATATTTTAGGAATAAAAGGAAGATTTGAAATCAGTCAGAAATTGTTGAGATGATTAGGATTAGCCCCTATAACAGGATATTACCACCTTCATGCTTTACTATAGAAATTGTGTTAGTTAGATGGTGATCTGTATTGGATTTCTGCCAGACATATTGTTTGGTGTTATGGCCAGATAATTACATTTTAGTCTCATCTGACCAGCTTAGTTTTTGCAAAGCTCAGTCTTGACTACATGTGGCCTTTCTTGAGGAGTGGCATTTTTCTTGCACCCCTACCATACAAGTCCCATTTGTAGAGAATTTATAGAGAATTCCTGATACGCATACAATGCCCACTGTGTTAAAAATTCCTGCATTTGCTTCAGAGTTGCTATAGGCCTCTTTCAAGCCTCTCTGAGCAGTTTCCTCCTGGTTCTTTCCTCTAATATAGAGCGACGTCCTGATCCAAGAAGGGTCTGTTCCTTCCACTTCTTAATAATAGACTTCACTATGCATCTAGACAGTGATAAAGTCTTTTTTTTGTATTCATCTCCTGACTTGGGCCTATGCACAACTTTATCGTAGAGATCTTTAGACAGTGCCTTGCCACCCATAGTTTTGCCACCATAGATTTTATGCTTCAGGTGCACTACCGGGGACTGAAATCCATGCTATTCATGCTAAGGTAATTAAAATGACCATAGCTAATCGCAGTTGAAAGTCAAATGGCTTTATGTGCCACTGAGTAAGTGATTATCTTTACCTGATTGAGTTTAGAAGTCATTTTTAGGAGGGTGATCCTTTTCCAAATCAGTGATTCAGTTTTTACATTTTTCTTTTTTTTATTTTCTTACATATTGGTTTTATATCTTTTGCACTGATCAAGTTGCACTGAGCATTTACAGGTGGGTAAAACAAAAACTTGTCTGTCTTTATTTCAGGCTGCAAAGTAACAAAATGTGATCATTTTAAAGGTGGGTAATTCTTTTCTGTACTCACTGTATACTAAAGTGTCATGACACCCTGGGTGTCCCAGGATATATACCTGGGAATAACTATTTTAATTCAACTTTGGGTGATATGTGCTGTTCATTTGATGGTCTGTATATCAAATGTGTTAGGCTTGGTATTGAGACAAGCAGTTGCCACAGTTGTTGTGGAAGCTAGAGATTGCTGACCAAGTCAGAATATATTTTCTTGCTTATTAAAATTTTTTAAACATTGGAATACAGCTTTAAAAATGCAGGAATTATCAAATATATGTACAAAAGATCAAATGCAGGTGCTTCCAAAAATATGATGCATAATTTTGTGTTGCTATACTACAGTACATATCAAATAAGGGTTTCGAAAACATAAAAAAAAAAAATTGTACTGTACACAACTACTTTTCTCTTAATTGGAGTGTAGGGAGAAGGACTTTGGCCAGATGTGTTTCTCCCTGGGGTATGTCATGCCTGCTCTGGTCTCCAGTCTCTGACAGGAAAGAGTCTCTTGTTTATTGGAGCCATGCAGCATGTCTGTTCATAACAGTTCGTATTACCTGACTTGAATTGCGTTGGCTCAGAGTTACAGAGTTTGCTGTTTTTATAAGTTATGTTGTGTACTATTTTAATGTGAAAACTGCATCTGCAGAACATTGCACATGCCTTGCATTCCTCGGTAAAGTGTTAGATTCCAAGTGCCAAGCTGTAACATTGTGGTATCAAAACAAGATTTTTCTACATACTGTATATACCTTTTAATAGGCAACTAAAAATGGGTCTAGACATGGGGGTGTCATGATGCCATTTTGAGTTTCTCGCATACAGTAGCTACAATGCAAACATGTTGAACAGAATTATCGCCTAGCAATTTAACATTCTTGGCAAATTTTCCACCATATGCCAGTCTCTTGGTTATGCTTTGTTGTTATGTCAGCAATCTGAGGAATGACACACACAATGTGTGTTATTTTTTATGAGGATAATTAGTTTTATTTATTAATTAAAATGTGCATTTTCTTCTATGAAAATGCTACAACAAGCTCATTTTGAAACATTTTTTGATCCTTCCTTAGAATTCATTGTCTCACTGCTATTTCTTTCATGCTTGCTATTTGTCTTGATTGGCCGCAGTACCTGCCAATAACCATGTATCCAGACTTGTTTTGTGCCTGTTGTTGAGGCATGATGACGTTTGACCTATTTTAGCTGGTGTATGATGCATGCATAAATTCTTTTTTGTCAAGTGCTACCTGATACCCCTAGCACAATGCTGACTAAATTATAATTACAGGATTATTAACAACTCACAAATGTCATATTATAAAATATTCATTATACCTTGACTCATTAGTCATGTTTTGTAATTTTACAGCAAGACCCACACAGAACATTTGCTCTTAAACAGATTAGTGTCAATTGTGAAATAGTAACTAGCTTATCAGATACAATATTAACTGTTACTTAATAGAAAAATAAAAATCCTTTGTTTGTCATATAAACCTTACAGCAGGGTTTTTTTTTTCTTCTTCTTTTTTTTATCCCAGTTTAATAGGGAGCTGAGGTCAGAGCACAGGGTGTGCCATGAAACATGGCCCCTGGAGCTAAGAGGGTTAATTGTCTTGAAGTAGAAGCTTGGCAGTGCTGGGGGCTTGGTCCACCAAACATCTGATCAATACACCACAGCCTTAACCATTGAGTCACTACAGCTCTAATAGTTAGATGATAATGGATTTTTTTTTTTTGCGAGTGTTCCGCAAGACGAGCAAATTTTTTTGGTTTACGAGTACAGAGTATCATGTATCACGCATGCGCTTCTTGTTTTGACGCAGAGCGTCACGTGATCACAACTGAGCCAATGGTTTTTCTCTCTCTTGCGCTGTGAAATTGTTAGTAATCATTTCTTTTATTTTGTGTTCGTTTGCGTGTTTGTACAGTGCAGCGCGCGTGTACTGTTTATTATAACACACCGGATACCGTGGACACTGTGCCCCTTCACACACACACCTCCTTTTTGCCTTCATGCACATACCCCTCCTCCCCTCCTCCCTTCGCTTTCACAATCTCTCTCTCTCTCTCTCTCTCTAATGGAAACACTGCTCTGTCCCGATTCTTTTTAAGGGTAAAGTGCTGGTTAATTTGTTTTATTTTTACTTTACAGCAGTCATACCGTTAGTATGCGCTCACACGAGTGTCATTAACTCATATGTTAATTTTTCTGATAAATGTGTGTGTGTGTGTGTATGTGTGTGTGTGTGTGTGTGTGTGTGTGTGTGTGTGTGAAGGGTTACTGTGTAAGACGAGAAGACTTTTACTTAATCGGTATTCTTCAATCCCGAGGGCAAATAAGCATAGCCAATTCACCTGTTATTATGTTTTTGGGAGGTGGAAAGAAACAGGAATAGTCCCAGATAGCACACACACGTCGCGGAGACATCTATGCGACGTCGTCTTTTTCATCTGGCAGATGTCTGGCAGAGGGCGTTTGCTCATCTGGCAGACGTCGCCGAGAC
>JAOVVA010000037.1:26167602-26180659 GCA_028565275.1 Leiocassis micropogon
GGTTACACAAAAACTACCCAACTCTCTGTAAATAACCCAGAAAAATGACCCAACAGAGGCAACCCAGCGCTTGGGTAGAAAAAACAACCCAGCGTTTTTTAGTGTGTGGTAGGTTCTAACCAAGACCTGGCACTTTGGAGATGCTCTAACCCAGACATCTAGCCATCACAATTTTTCACTTTTCACAAAATTCACTCAGACCCTTACGCTTGCCTTTTTTTTTTTTGCTTCCACTTTAACTTTGAGAGCTTACTGTACACCTGTTGCCTAATATACAATACCCCACCCCTGAACAGATGCCACTATACGGAGACATCAATGTTGTTCATTTGTTTTAAATTTATGGCTGATCAGGATATAAATTGCAGCTACTCTTGCCAATTAAACATTTAAAAGGTTAACATCAATGAGTCTCCTTATGCCCATACTATAGGGTAATTGTGTACAGCTGATTGTCACACCTAAATGTGAGCCTTCCTCAAACTACTGCCACAAAGCTGGATGCACATGGTTATATAGGACGTCTTTCCATGCTGTAACATTACAATTTCTCTTAAGGATCACAAAGGCCAACCTTGTTCCAGCATGACAATCTGTGATGCCATGGTTGAAGTGGCAGCACTTGTTTTTTTCTTTGCACAACGCCTCTGACATCAACCCCTTAGTTCTTCAGTTCTTCAGTTAATCTGCACTCTAGGAAATAGGATTAACAACGTCATTGGTTTATCCAATTGACTTTTTGATTTTGGGTCATTAAAACCAATCTATGTTTTATGGACTAGAACCATGCAAAATCCCAGCAAGCACCCATAAAGTCTATCACTATGTATCCTTCAATTATCAGAGTCAGGCAGGAGTAACTACATGTTATAGTATATTCTCAGCAATCACAGCGGCAGAGTCACATTAAAATCAGTAATTTCATCTGCACTTACACACTATGCATCAGCCAGTCATCTGTGATGCCACACTGAGATGGAGTTAATGTCGTAATCAGACAGCAGCTCTCTGGGGCAGTGGTGATGATGATGAAAGTGTGTCTTTTTTTTCTTCTTCTGCCTCCTCCATGCCATGCTGTGAAGGTGCAGTGGCCAGAGTTGGATTAAAGATCATATTGGTGGCAATGCGGCAGAGGCTGGAATATGAAGCCTTTGCGACAGGAGATCGCAGGAGAAGTGGGTGTTGTTTAAAACAGAGAATGACTGAGAAATTTCAGTGCCATACAGTGCATACATTTATAACAAACTGATTAAATGGGATTTGGGATGTAACTGAATAAAAAATTATATATTCAGACCTAGTAGGGATTTGCCTGAATATGAATACATTATGTGGATTGAACATATAATATGTTTAGATAGATAAAGAAAGATAGAAATAGAGATAAGAAAAGGGGGGTTGCACTGGTTTTTGAATGACAGAAAGCTTCATGTAAAGACTAGAGGTATGCATAACATAACATCCTGCAGAACAATAAAAGAAGCAAGCTGGGGAAAGGATATTATTCACATTTACAGTATGTAGGTGTGAGTGAGCAGTTTGATGCTCATGAGACAAACAGTGACCATGCTGCACATGTTTTTGATGTGCTGACAGTGCTGTTATTTCTATTTCTATTTTTTTTTCTGTTGGGGCATTGTGGGAGGATTCATATATACACTACCAGTCAAAAGTCTTGACACGCCTTCTAATTTCATGATCTATCCTGACATTTCTTTCTTTCTACATTGTAACACAAAGCTGGAGGCACCCAAAATATGCAATAATCTCCTTTGAAGAGTGGATATTGTGATGTGTCTGCTTAGGCTCGGTAAAGTCTTCATAACAGCTCAAACCTGAGTGATCCTAAATGTGTTAATCTGTGATTTTTTTTACCGCTGGTAACTCTAAATGAACTGCTCCTCTACAGCAGAGGTAAGTTTTGATCCTGCTTTTCTGGGAAGGTCTTTATGAGAGTCAGTTTTATCATGGTGCTTGATGGTCTTCCAAATGCACTTGACAATACTTTTCTTGCAAGAATTACTCCAGAACAACTGACTTTCATGAAATATGGGTTATTTCATAGTTTTGAAAAAAGAAATCCAGTCTTGTTCTATAATGTAGAAAATAAACCCAAATTTGTGTCCAAACTTTTGACTGATACTGTAATACAAATAAAAAACCCTTCCAGATTTGGCTACACCCACTTTGGGTTTTAATATGGATGCTGGATGCTGATGGAGCTGGATTCAGATATTTGGAACACTAAACAGGTCCAGATAGTGGCATTGCATTATATGCATAATATATAGAATATGATAAACATAAGTTATGTAAAATCCACTATAATCCACATAATGCTGATCCAAAAAGAATGTTATATGTCCACTTTTATTTAATAAAAAACACATATAAATCTATAGCAGCAGTCCAAGAAGTATTACAGAATTCTGCCTTCTCACATTTTTGTTCTTAGAATATCCCACACTAATGAGCTGATTTTGTCCTGAGCTGATGGGTTTCGTTTTGGTTTCTTTCCACCTGTCAGTAATTATGCATAATTGCCCCTCGATGTAAATGGGTGTGTGAATGGGTATGCAGGGTTCCCTGCAATGGCCTGGTGTATATCCCATCATATCACTGCCAGAGTCCCCAGCATTATAGGATAAAATTGTTACTGGTGATGAATGAATGTATTCAAATTTGCAAATTAGGCAAAGGATCATTACTGTAGCGACAGTACGTATGTGTGTGAACCTCATAACATTAACAGCAAAGCTGTTTCAGGTGGCCTAATCATAGTATACCATCATGCCATTAATACAGTAGTATGCCATTAATAGTGGCTACATTTCTTTCATTCTTATTATTGATGCTCACATTATGAAAGAGGTCATTTTGTTGAATTTTTGGAGCAGGGTATAACTGAGCAATGTTAAACGTCTGAGAGTAACTGAGAGATGTGAGCCATTAGGGCATGGTGTGGCCCAGAGGAGGAGGCAAGAGCTAACTGCCATCCATAACCTTTCAGTATCATTGCTTCCCCTCCACTGACCCAACACTAGTGTCACTACTGATCGAGGACACCCTCCACTTAGCCAAGGGGAATAGTGATGGGTGTGTGAGTGTGTGTGTGTGGGGGGAAAAAAGTGTGTGTGAGTATATGTGTGTGTGTGTTTATTTATTGAAATTGGGATCAGATCTATCAAAACCCATTTCCTGCAGATAGAAAAAAAAATAAACACAAGGTATTATTTTTATTACTTTTGGCAGCTGCAGTTCATCAGTATTTTGAGATACACTACTACTATTATCTTAAAATTCGGCTTATAACAAGTTTTTTTTTTAATATATATATTTCAACATTTACTTCTTATCTCCAATGACTATTTATTAGAAAAAATGACAAACGTTGGACCAAGAGCTTAGACCTCTGACATTAGATATGAAGTCAAAGATAATAAGTCATAATGCGGCTGTGTTATGCAATTTTATTCAGTCAGTAGAAAATGGAGAAGAAATGACCAAAATATCCCTGTGCGAACACTGTGATGTAAATCAAAACTTTATACTCCTCTTGATCAGCTTCGCCTTTCTGTCTGTTCTAACGATCAAAGCTAGCCATCTGAGATCTTCGATGTGTTTAGAATTTTTTTTATTTTTGCACTAGACCATACTTTGCAATCTTCTGATTTATTTTTATTCGGGGGCCCAAGCAGTATGATCTTGTATGTATGGCCAAAACAGATAGGATTTTCTGTTTTTCAGTACAACCATCAAAAGAGCAAATAAAATGCATGTTAGAATTCATTTTCCTTAGATGCAACTCACTGGGTAAAACTGTTCTTGTAAAATATTTAAATAGTGCACCACAATCCAATAAGTCTACAGTGTAACATAGTATATTAATATACTATATATATTATATATGTGTGTACAGTGCACAGATATATAATATACAGTATATCAGACACATCTTCTAACACTATGGTCTTTTATGATTTTTATTCCTTTCCTGGGAGTGTCTTTATGAGAGCCAGTTGCATCATGGTGCTTGAGGGTTTTGCAAATGCACTTAACGATACTGGTTTTACAAGAACTATTCCAGAACAGCTGACCTTTGTGTCTTAAAATAACAACTGACTGTTGTTGTTATTACTTATTTCCCTAATGCCATATGTGTTATTTCATACCTTTGAAAAACTCCAGTATTGTTCTAGAATGTCACTCTAACTCACCCATCGTCTACACCACTTTATCCTGTATTTAGGGTCACAGGGGCCTGGAGTCTATCCCAGGAGACTTAGGACACAAGGCAGGGTACACCTTACACACACATACACACAAACTACGGGTAATTTGGGAACGCCAATTAGCCTAATCTGCAGGTCTTTGGGAGGAAACCCACCAAGCACAGGGAGAACATGCAAACTCCATGCACACAGAGATGGGATTCGAACCTGGCCAGGAATTGAACCCGGACCCTGGAGGTGCAAGGCGACAGTGCTAACCACTACACCACTGTGCCGCCGTGTTCTATAATATAGAAAATAAATCCAAACTTATGTCCAAACACTGGACTGGTACTCTATATAGTATATTTATGTACTATATGAATCGGTTTATAACACAGGGTTTAGATGAGAAAAGGAAACACTCCAAATACAAAATAAAAGCGGTTTGAGGTATGAAAAAAATGCATTATCCAAGAGTTATTTTAATAGACAATTACATTAATAGACACCATGGGGGGCTCTGAAATGTATGTGCTATGTAAATATATGTTATCTTAATCTAGGTTAAAAAAATAAGTGCAATATAGAACCCTTTAATATCATGTATTATAGATAGATAGATAGATAGATAGATAATTTATCTAGAGTACTTTATTAATAGATACTTTTATTATTAATTCCAAAGGTAAATTGTATTTTAGAAATGTAATATTTTAGTAACAGATTTTTTTATATGAAAAAAAATACAAATAAAACAATACTTATTGAAAAAAATTTATGGGTTAATTGATACTTTTTACATGCTGTAATTACATACCAGTGGCACAGTGGCTTAGTGGTTAGCACCTGCAGATTAGGCTAATTGGCGTTTGAAAATAGTCCATAGTGTGGAAATGAGTGTGTGTGTGTGTGTGTGTGTGTGTGTGTGTGTGTGTATGAGTGTGCCCAGCAATGGATTGGCACCCTGTCCAGGGTGTACCCCGCCTCGTGCCCACCATCCCCCCCTTCGCGCCCCCATCGACCCTGTATACAGGATAAGTGTTAAACACAATTAATGAGAGTAAGTGAGTAATTACATACTATAAATAAATAAACAAATAGATAAATAAATACATTGAGACCAGCCGCTTTAATTATAACATTGCAACGTTTATGTTTTGTAACATGTCCTGTGCCTGATTTCCACCATGTAGTAACCACACACGCATGTTGTGGCTCAGGCGACTCACCTGATGTAGAGCATGGTCACTGATGTAGGGTGGAGTTAGGCTCAAATGGCTGTTTCTCAGAAACCAAAAGTTAATTTAATGTGAAATTTGGTCTGCTTATCTGTAACTGGATATTTGATCGTCCTTAAATTAGACTATTAGTAGGGCATAGGGAGCATTAGAAGGTATTTCGCACAACTATAACATAAGTACATACAGTAAGTACTGTACGCTCATCTATGGTCTCTGTTTTGTTCTGTGGAAATTGGCAAGAACCGATAAGAATTTACCAAGAGTGCTTGGACCCCACAGATTGTGGGGTTGTGATTTTACTAAGTGAATGAGCTATCATTGCATACTGTATATAGATCAAGTTTATATATCTACCTATAAAATAAAAAGGAAGATCAAACTAACTGTAGGAAATACAGAAATAGTAAGAGCTCTATGTTTATAAACTTTATAACCTTACATTTACAAGATGAAGAGCATGTAATATTGCTTGGTGTGCCTGGTAAATTAACAGAGTGCCAATTTCAGTCCTTGTTTGCAAAATAACTGCATTGAGACCAATATCTTGCCAATAGTTCCCCCATCGATTGGCACCCTGTCCAGGGTGTACCCCGCCTCATGCCCTAAGCCTCCTGGGATAGACTCCAGGTCCCCGCGACCCTGAATACAGGATAAAGCGGTCTAGACGATGAGTGAGTAGTTCCCCCATTCACACCCATTATGACTGTCACTTAGTGATTGATATTCACCCCCTCCCGAATCATAGCTATTTCAGCATGAGACTTCTCTGCTCTAATAGTTAAGCTTCTGATTAGCAATTTTACTACCCCATAATTTCCACTGCATTCACTTGAGTTGGTGTGGGGCTGAGTGCCAAAGACATCTCTATTCAGGGTAGCTCAGAAATGTTAAGAATAAGTGAACACATTAATCCACAAGTTATTGCAATCTTGTAATCCACTTGCTGTGTTAATTGCCTGCTATTTTGTCTGGGAATGAGGCTTATGTGAAAGGTCGTTCAATGGCTCAGAGCAATTGACCAGCAGCAGCAGGGCTGCGAGAAAACGGTGTTAGCTACTGTCATTCTTACTGCGAGGTCAAATCTATCAAAGCTGTGGTCTAACCGTTGTGTGTGATTGTGTGTGTGTGTGTGTGTGTGTGTATGTGTGTGTGTGTAAGCCTTACTAGGCTTATCTTGCTTATAATGGGAGCTGATGACATATGCCCATATCTCAGTAAGCTATGTAGGCTTAACCTTTCATGCTTGGGTTCACACTTCTGTCCTTCACAACATTCTTTGTCTTATGCTGCCATCGATACATTATCATGTGTCATGGGACAGGATATTGTCTTAGATGTGTGCATTTCATGCATGGATAGTGTTGTTTCTGAGGAAGAAGAAGGCCATTGCCTGAGTGACCTGAGTGCTAATCAATCATAACTAAGGGATAGCTGCTATTGTCTAAACATAGATGTTCTATTTACTTTCCAAAAATACACGCAAATAAGTTAAAATAGTGGTTATACAGTAGCTATAACTCCATACTGTAGAGCTCTAAACTGCACCATTATGAGGCTAAAATTATTGCCTGTCAAGTGCACATACCATTAAACAGCATATGTTCATAATTTAAGATTATGGTGTTCTATAAGTTTAATGGCCACCTCCATTTTCAAGAGATATTTTCCATTTGTGAGCTAATATTAACAGAGAACAAGTGAATATAGTCCAGAGCTTCACAGATCACTACGGAGCAAAAGTAGTATTAGTATCCGCCTTCCTGAAGAAAAACTGTGCACCTTTCACCCATCTTTGTTAAGTTGAAAAAATAGACAATGTACTGTGATGTAATGTCAGCTTACTGTTGGTCTATTTAATCACTGCTTGAGAAAGTATAAAAACTTACAGCATCTTGCCACATTTTATGATTTAAAAGTTTTTTATTGTTTAAAAGAGTGTGATGCCTAATGAAACTTATTGTGATAGTATATGTACAAGTGTACTGTATATGTAGTGTATGTACATTATACTACACAGAGGGGCATCCTTTTTAAATGCTTCGGTGCAACACAATGCTACTATACACCAATCAGTCATATAATTTAAACTATTAAGACATTAAACCCACTTGGGCCACTGCAGACCCGCTGGGTGCTGTGGTGACTGGCTGGAGGACGTTGATGACAGATCCTTTAGATGCAGGGTGGGACCTCCATAGATCATAAGAAGGACCAGCTCCAGCTGGATTCTGATTTGTGATGATTTGGGTCTATCAAAGCAACGATGATAACCAGAGGTGGGCAGAGTAGCCAAAAATTGTACTCAAGTAAGAGTAGCTGTACTTCAAAATAATATTACTCAAATAGAAGTTAAAAGTAATCATACAAAATATTACTCAAGTAAGAGTAAAAAAGTATTTGGTGAAAAAACTACTCAAGTACTGAGTAACTGTTTCATCGTAATGTCCCTAGTAATGTTTTAGGAATTAAGTAAGCAGACAAACAAAATGATGAAATAATGTACAAATTCTGACATTTCCAAATTATAAAATAAATGAAACAAATGTAATAAAATATATGAATACAAATAAATATCTTTACAAAATGCAAATCAAAGAACAAGAAACACAAATTTCCTAATCTCACTTTTTTCACAACATGAAGCTTTTGAAACAAAAATCTACTGTAGATAACATATGTATGTTTGAACAGTGTTAACTATTTCCAGTGTAAGATATACTGTATATTCAGTTGCCCAACAAATGGCTCAGCAGATAGAAAATAACATTAGAACATGTGTACAAGAGGTCTCACTTTACCATAAACTGTGTCCAGCAGAACAAATGTAAGGAGCTTATATCTTTAAGCCTCTAGCTTATTTGCTAATTATATATTTGAACATTGCAACAGAAAAATACAGTAAAACAGCTCAAATAACCGCGACATGTCCTTCGCTGTCTACCACGGCATGTGTGTGTCGTCATGTGACTACATGTGGTAATCGTTTTTGCAGCTGATTGGTCAAACGGAGTCATGTTGATCAATGATTATTGTTGCTACGTCTGATTGGTGAAACACAGTCACGTGGTAGATCCACCTGCTGGATTTCTCTGGCAAAAATAAAGAATTTCTAATGTGTAGAATAAATGGTTAGAAAAGTAACAAGTCGAGTTTAGCCGAATGTAGCAGAGTAAGAGTAGCGTTTCTTCTTCGCAAATCTACTCAAGGAAAAGTAAAAAGTATGGTGCTTAAGTAAGTAAAACTGCATAAAAGTACATTATTTTTACTTAAGTAAATGTAACGGAGTAAATTTAACTCGTTACTCCCCACCTCTGATGATAACCATATGTGGACCTCGGGGACGACAGCAACCCTTTAAAATTAATACACACACTAACATTCTACATATGTTGCATCTGCATCACACTTTACACTGTACATAACTGCAGGGAGGATATTGTTAATATCTCACCCCCCGTTGTTTCGAAATATTTATAATCACACTCTCCAGTGTCACCCAAATGAGGACGGGTTCCCTTTTAAGTCTGGTTCCTCTCAAGGTTTCTTCTTCATACTATGTTTTCCTTTTTCCTTGCCACAGTCGCCTCAGGCTTGCTCACTAGGGATGATTTTGTCTATCATCTAGGACTTTTTATGTTCTGTAAAGCTGCTTTGAGACAATGTTCGTTAAAAACAAAATTTAAATTGAAAATCATGTCATGTTTGTCCAGTGAATTGAATGGGTGCTTGAGTGAATTGGGATCTGGGGAATTTTTAGGCCAGGAAAGTAGCCTTGGGATCTTTGCCTGCTGGGCCCATGCATGGCGGGCTGTGGTGCATTGGATGTTCTGGTGCCTTTCTATCAAGGGAGACATAGATTTTTTTTTTCAGCAATTTGTTCTTTTCTGTGTGGTCAGACGAGACAGCTGGCGTTGGCCCCTGTGAACATGGGTGAGCCTTGGGTGCCCATGATCCTGTGATGAGTATGGTGGTCTATAGCTGGAGATCAATGTTGATCAGTTCACCTGTCAGTGGTCATAATGTTATAGATGAACGGTGTATGTATCTCTATGTCTTTAGCTCTGGAGCTGTATTCAGGTTTAAACCTGAAATCCTAAAAGTGAAGTTTCTTTTTTCTTTTTTTTGTCAGTGTATTTTATTTTTTATGCAGCCTACCACCACAGTATGTCCCCTGAAACACTGAAGAAAAAGGTTAGAAAGTACCAGCACTGACAATATGGTATGCATGAATTCTGGCTCTGACAGTTCCTCAACCTTAGCTACATTACAAAATTTCATAATTTAAACTGTATTTAATTTTTTATATCAAATTTATAAATTGATCTGGTTTCATGTACCAAAACTAATGATTTAATTAGTAGTAATTTAAACTAGACATTTAACCAACCGTGAGTGTGACCAGGCAGTCACTAATAAGAATGAATGGGTTAATGAATGTTGAAATTAATGAATGTGGTCTTAATTTTTCCTACAAAAAAATAGGTCTGACCAAAAAAAAAAACCCAAAAAAACAAACAAATGAAATTAAAAGTAATCAAAATGTTAAAACATACAATAGTCAAGCACAATTGTGATTTTGAATTGTGAAGCGAACTTAAAGTAGACAGACAACACACACTGTGTGCACGGGTGTGAGACCTAAAAGCAAATGGAGCTCATAATGTCCAGAGCGTGTTTGGAAGCGCAGCTAATGAGCAAGCCCATTAGGCATTAATAGTGTTTAAAAGACTTGCGGAGAGGCAAGGAAAGCACAGACGAATGTTGCTTATTTGGTACAGGAAGCAGCTATGACTGTTAGGTAATGTTTGATGAAGCCATGGAATAGTGTGAACAAATAGCCTCATGAGAAAACTGACAATGTCAGATTATCAGTGTATCCTTAGATTTCATCCACATACTTTTAATTTTCCTTTGTTGAATAGTGATTGCTCAGTCTACAAACAACCCTGCTTTTCTGGATGCTGGCTCTTCACACTCTAACCTCCTGACACTGCTTTTAAGAACAGACTGTCAAGCGTATGATTCACAACCTGACTGGTGTTGAAATCGTTACAGAAATCCGGTTTTATTTTCTGTGAACAGATCCTCATCAGAGAGCATCTGGCATGCTATTTTTTAGGCAGATAACTAGACAGAGATTAGCAGTAGCAAGCCCAAACCAGATACGTGATTTTAACACCTTTTATTACCTTAAACTGCAAGTTCTTAATCCTGTTCCTGGTATTGCTTGTTCTCCCTGCTCCTAGCGTACCTGATTCATATGTCAGCTAATTTATCATTTATCACAATTCATCAGCGAATTCATCTATCAGCTAATTACAGAGCCGGAAAATAACAGACTATTGTGCACGTAGTCTCATTATAGTAACTAAGTTCATGGGTAAGTGTAGCTGTATTTTGTATCCTAATTGAATCAAAGTACTTGAGTTTTTTTTTTTTTTTTCAAGTTTAATAGTGTTCATTACATTTACTTTTGATCTACAGAGTTTAAAAATAATCATTTAAGTCTCAAAGACTGAAGGAGAATCAAAAGTTGTAATACATCTTGCTTCTTTAGAAAAAAAAACCTCATTTTATTCAAAACTACCAGATTGTGTACTTTTACTTGACTAATTTATGATCACTTCCACTCAAGAGAATTATTCCTGAAGCAGTAGTAGTAGTAGTAGTACCTTTGACTCAGTGTCAGTTTTTTATACTCCTTGTACCACTGGGTAATTAAGAACCAAAGAGTTAAAGTGGGTAATAGGCATTGGTGCTGCAGTGGCGGACCTCTCATCTGGCATGTGGAAGGTTCGACTTCCAGCCTTTGTTCCACACAAATAAAGTTGCTGGGCATCTTTAGGGCCATTCCAAAGCTTGGATAAAAAGACGAGGGTTGCACTAGGAAGGGTATGCCACGTAAAAACCTGTGCCAAAATCGAAATGTGCAGACCCGCTGAGGCGACTCCCAGTGGGAGCAGCTGAAAGAACAACAACAGCAACTGAGTTAAAGTGTGTTTGAGCATGGAAAAATATTAAAATGTGCAGAACTGCGGATACACCAGGGCCAGGGTTGGGATCCTGTGCCTTATACCCTAGATGACTGGAGGTTCTGTTTTTAGCAAGTGAAGAGGTGAGCTAAGGTTATAAACTCTTCTCGTCATTCATAGGAGCAGAACATTAAGAAAAAGACAAGGTTTCCAGTGCATAGACCTTACTCTGACATTTCACTAACCTCTAAGAATGCTGGGAAATGACTAAAGTGGGGGACGCAGATGAAAGGGACGTTTGAAAGCAGCATCCTCTTTGCTGTCTTGAATGAGACAATGGATTTTAGAGCAGGTAGATATTCTAGTTTGGCTCCGAGTAAAAAGGCATTTGATAACCCTCTTTCTTATTTAAGGCTGTTTGTGCATTGTCACGGTTTGCTGGTGGTTATCACTTGATTTTGTGCAGTGTTAACGACTGTGACTTTTCTATAGTGTGATAATTGACCAAGTAAAATAAATAAATAAAACCCTAAAATAAAACCCTTTGGAAACGAGGTCATCTAGACTTATCCTTTGATCTGCTCTGTCCTCTGCTCAGAAGCTGCAGCATGAAGAGGAATTTATCATAGCAACTGGCTTTGAATGAACAAAATCACAAACAAACGAAAGGAGAAATCGATCGCAAGTGTCTCTCAGAATGATGAACTGGCACTTCTGTCAAAAATCAATGGCTTTTCTATCTCCCCAGGACCTCGGGTGCATTCATGACTCGGTTCAGCCTCATGCGAGCTCTCTTTCTCATTCTCACCCTCTCGCTCACCCCCCTTTCTCTCTTTCTTTCTGTCAGTGTCTCTTTTTCTTCACAGTGTAAAATTTAACCACAGTGTTTTTCTTTTTCTCTTTTTTTGTTCTCTCCCTGCAGTCTTGAAAATGGCATTTTGATGTGTGGCGAAAGCCTCAACCAATAATGGCCCATACGATAAGCAATATAAGTAAGTGCAGTTGGATGTATTTACAGTCGTATCGACATCCTCCTCCTTTTATCTGTCCTGCTCTTTGTGCTCTTGTGCTTATTGGCTGCATGTCTTAAAACCTGTATCGACCTGCTATGCTTTTAGACTTTGCAGGAGGCTGTTGATTAACAGAAGCATAAAACAGATACAAGACGTTCACACAATAAGTGCTTAGATCTTCACACTTTGCTTTTGTCATCTCTTACATAAACCTTTACAGCACTGGACACCCGGTTTACTGTTACATGAAAGTGTGATTGACTTTGGGGTTAATTATGGATTAATTCATTTGTTCAGTCACTTTATAATGGTGTTCAGGTGTTATGCCTGCAAAAAAGTGAAAAAAAGAAATGTGTGTGTTTAACCACTGCGCTTTATTGTAAATTGTAGCTATGTGGCATGTGGCTTAGTGAACAACCATTGTATGGGATGTTAGTTTACTTGTCCTTGTGTGTGTGTGTGTGTGTCTACATGTGTGTCAATTTAAAATTGACAGAAAAGCATGCTTGGAAAGACATAGAGAGAAAATTATGTGTGCACTGTGTGTGTGTGTGTGTGTGTGTGTGTCAGTCACAGTGGCTAGTCTGTCTATGATGTGAGATGTTGGGAAATCTCTG
>JAOVVA010000037.1:26201512-26211702 GCA_028565275.1 Leiocassis micropogon
CCTCCCCCTTCAAAATCACTAACTGTGAAAAAAAAAAAAAAAAAAAAAAAACAGCAGTGTTCCTCTGTGGGATAGTCTGGTGGGGTTGATTGTTTAAATGTACTGTACTGTTCCCAGGGGAAGCAATGGCTGCATTGTATGCTGAGATGTTCAATCCAAATGAATTACTTTAATTCTGATTGAAGATTCCAAATTATCTGTTAATATACACCCTAAACTGGACACTTTGTAGACAGTTTTCATTGATATGCATACAACATGAGAACTGATCTGGCATAGTGGTTAGTACTGTGGACTTGTACCTCCATGGTTTGATTCCTACCTCGGGTATGCATGGGGTTTGCATGTTTTGCTTGGTGGGTTACTTCCAGTTTCCTCCCACAGTCCGAAGACATGCAGATTAGGGTAATTGGCATTACATTGTGTGCATGCATGTGACTTGCAATGGATTGGCCAGAGTGTGTCACGCCTTGTGCCCTAAGTCTCCTAGGTTTAGGCTCCATCCCTGTATACAGGATAAGCAGTATAGAAGGTAAAGAAGGAATGAATGATAACTGATCCAAAATTCTGCATGGAATGTGGTTTAGTCTCACAATTAACATCAAAATTATGAGTCTGAGTTTATTCTGAGTGGCACAACAGAAAATAATTTGCCCAGTTGTTAGGAGATCACAAGACATATCCATCTGTGGCCAAAATTAAGGTTGTGTTAATGGAATCATCATTAAAGCTAGCCAATCACAGGCTCATGTATGTGGAAGAGGGTAAACAGTGCGTTCTTCTGAATGTGTCCCCTGCTAGTTCGGTAGTTGTTTTATGCTAAAAAGAGCTGATTGTTGGATAGAAATTGGCTGGTAACCAAAATGGGGAACACTTTGGGCAAAAAAAAAAAAAACAGAAACCAAATAAGCAAAAAAAGCGATTGTGGTCAGCACATTGATTTTTTTTAATCATGTCTTTAATGCATTCTGCATTATTTGTGTGTCAGCACAATGTTATTTAAGTGTGACGGCAGTGACAACACTCTTTTTGTGACAACTTTCAAGTGGCTAAGCATTTTATTTCTGTCCAGCATTCATCAAAAAGGACCAAGGTTGTAGTAAAATAACCACACACACTTTTTTTTATAAGCTTTTTTTTTTTTAGTATTTATCCACATATTTTTTTTATATTATAAACATCAAGGCCCTTTTTGGGAATAATGGAAAACTTATTAGGATGGTTAAGGTGCATGTAAACATATACCGATCAGCCTAACATTACATATTGTAACATATAGCCTAACATATTGTGTAGGTTCCCCTTGTACACCAGGGCAGTTCTGGCCCCTCAGGGCATGACTCCACAGGACCTCTTGGACTGTCCTGTAGTGTCTGCCACCAGGGTATTAGCAGTAAACACTTTGGGTGCTGTAAGTTGGAGCAGGGTGGGGCCTCTATGGATTGTACTTGTTTGTTCTGACTTGTTTTGTCTGTCCTTGTTTGGTCTGGGGAGCATTGGGTGTTCTGGTATGTTTCTATTGTGGTCAACATTGTCTTTTCTTAGTGATGTGTGGTGCATTGGCTTTTCTATTAGATTAGACTGAATGGGCTGGCTTTTGGTCCCCACTTTTGAAACATCTCACAGAGCACAGTTCAAGCCATCATCTGAAAAATGGAAAGAGTATGGCACATCTGCAAACCTACCAAGACATGGCCATCCACTTAACTGACAGGCAAGGAGAGCATTAATCAGAGAAGCAGCCAAGAGGCCCATGGTAACTTTGATGAAGCTGCAGACATCCGCAGCTCAGATGGGAGAATTTGTTCACAGGACAATCATTATTCATGCACTCCACAAATCTGGCCTTTATGGAAGAGTGGCAATGTTGGAAGAAAACCATAAGAAGTCCCATTCCCAGTTCATGACAAGCCATGTAGGAGACACAACAAACATGTGGAAGAAGGTAATCTGGTCAAATGAGACCAAAATTGGCCACAGACAAACCTTTTGGCCACAGAACACAAACCACTTGTGGGGAAAGTTTGCCAGAAAACTAACACTGTACATGTACATGCACTGTGGAGTGGGGATGCTTTTCTTCAACAGGGACAGGGAAGCTGGTCAGCGTTGAAGGGAAGATTGATGGAGCCAAATACAGGATAATCTTGAAAGAAAACCTTTTAGTGTGCAAAATACCTGAGCCTGGGGCAGAGGTTGACCTTCTAGCAGGACAACGACCCCCCAGCAAGACCATACAGTCAGAGCTACAATGGAATGGTTTAGATCAAGGCATATTCATGTTCAAAAAATGCCCAGTCAAAGTCCAGACCTACATCCAATTGAGAATCTGTGGCAAGACTGACAATTGCTCTTCACAGACGCTCTCCATCCAATCTGTCTGAGCTTGTGCAAAGCTAGTGGAGACAAACCCCAAAAGACTTGCAGCTGTAATTGCAGCAAAAGGTGGATCTACAAAGTATTGACTCAGAGGGGGCTAAATACAATTGCATGGCACACTTTTCTACGGTGGTGAAGAAGTTCAAAACAATATAAAAAACTGAAAACAAAATAACAAATTTAAAAACATAATAACAAAACCAAAAACAAAATAATAAGACCAAAAACAAAATAGCAAATTCCAAAACATAATAACAAAACCGAAAACAAATTAACAAATTAGAAAACATAATAACTAAACCAAAAACTAAATAATAAAAACAAAATAACAAATACTAAACCATAATAACAAAAACCAAAAACAAAACAACAAAACTGAAAACAAAATAACAAATTCAAAAACAAAATAAACAAAACCGAATATCTGTATATTCTTGTGTGATCCTCATATGAGAACTGTTAAGTATAAATCTTTCTCCACTTGAAGACATTGATGAAGTTCATAGTCATCAGGTGCTAATTAAGAGAAACAGTAGACTCCAGGTCTCAGGAAGATAAACAATAGCAGTATGTTTTAGTCATACTGTTTTATACAGAACGAAACAATTAGTCGTCAACATTAGACAAAATGAGGAGAATTATAATAAAAAAATGAAAAAAGGAAAGTTTTTGGTGACACTGAAATACAAACATGTCACTTCTGAAAACACATCTGAAAGTTTGCATTAAAGATATGTTTTCCACAAATACTGTCAGATCTCCCTCAGATGTGCCAAGTGGCCACTGCTAATAGATTCTGAAGTATGTGTAATTAAGATAATGAATGCTTTGATGTACCGCATAAATCCACAGCTGAGGGAAAAAAAAAACTCTTGTGGACTGATTTAATATAAAAAACCTCTTCATGGTGCGGTGTTGTCTACAGGGAAATGGAGAAAGGGTTTCGTTTTTATAGTGTGCATCCTCCTCTCCATATTCATTTGACCTCGCTTTCTATCTTTTCTCTTTCCCCAAGAGTCTGTGGTGAAGGAGTGCATTTCTACTCTACAGCAAATATGCAGCAGTGCTTGTGCACACACTCGCACTGTCCTTCATGGATGATAACCTGATTGTGAATTCCAATTACATATGTATCAACAAGAGATTCATCCAATTTAATCACCTTATTTTCTCATTTTGCAACTTCCCTCAAAGTCAAGTTGCTTTCGTTCTATTTTTTTCTTCTCCATCATGTGGGCCGTACAACCCATTTCCATTTAAATTAAAATGACGCACGTGTTAATATGACGAATAATTCTGAAAACGAGAGCGAAGGCCGGAGCAAATCTCAATGCTGTACTCGGCTCAACGGAATTGCATACATGACATTTTCAATGTGTGCTTCCTAATCCAGCCAGGTTAATGTGCTGGGCAAACCTGACCTGGCTTTTTCATATAGATGTTTCTCATAAATGTCAGTGCGGCACTTTTTGATGGTGTCTCCATGCTTCTTTATAGCCCTCTGTCTCTGTCTTTACAGTGCAAATGTTGTTAATGGCTAATTAGTTGGGCTTGATATGGGTACTTTGCTGCTACTCAGTTATTCACTTGACAGCAAATATCTTTTACACAGTATACCTTAAGGCAAGATACTGCAAGTGAATAGTGTCTTTTTTAATAGTAGGTATAACAATCAGTCTTATAAGGTTAGTATAAGGTTAATGTTCTTACAAGTATTAAGGAAAAGAGCTGTCATCTAACTAAATGTGCATGAATTCACATACTTCATAAAAGTATAAATCTAGGATTTAATGATGCTTAAAAAAATGAAACAGTGAAAAAACTTGCAAGAGCTCTCTTTATTGGAATGTCATTTATGTTTCTTTTTTTTAATTTATTGATTATATATATATATATATATTTATATTGATATCTTCAAAGGACACATAATACTACACATTGCCAGCATAATTCAATTCACCTTTTTCAAAAGGGCATAAAAATCCTCTAAAATCTTACCAATAGAAATAGGAAGGAACCTGTAACATGTCATGAATGCAAGTCATCTACAGTAGTTTAGACTATGAGGGGAAAATGATTTTGACCTTTTTAAGGGACATACTATACTATAGAACATGACATGATTGTGCGGAATGGTCTTTTTTTCAGGCTCAACATCATTTCAGATATTAAACTGGATAAATAGTAGATTTTTGTAATGTAACAATGCAATACCCATGTCTAAAATGGATGTCTAGAAGAACTATACAGTGTAACTATAAAGATTTTACATGCAAAGACATGGGAGCGTACACACATATAGTACATAACAACTCTTATTGATTTATTGCTGTATAAAAAGCTCTCGATATGCTTTGCCTTGTCCTGTACTGCATTTATCTATCCTGAAAGTCTTTGATAAAGCTTTCTCTATCATATAAACCCACATTTTATATATTATAACATACTTTCTATATATCATAAGCTTTATTGTTAGGTTTAAACCTAAGTGTGTTAAATATCGACAGACAGCTTTTTATGTTGCACATCTAAATGGGCAAAGAGCAGCTCAGTATATACTGTAAGTAGGCGTTAAGTTAATTTTTTTTATAGGTGTTTGAGACTCTTCTTATATGTGCCAATGTTTGTATGGATTGATAAAAGCTGGGTTCTGTCTGCATGTTGAAGAATTAATAAGGCTGTCTCATTTAAATAGGAGAGGGTTTGAGACAGGCTGTGTAAGTCCCAGTTTCCATATTCTTGACAATGCCTTTGATGAGTGCTGATAACATAGTACCTCTCTCGGGGAACCTGCATCTTCTAATACAGTGTTTCCTGCACAGACCCAGCTGATCTGAGCTACAGTATATGTTATTATACATCCTCAAAGCAGAAAAATAAGCAGTTTGTAGAATTTTTGAATTCTCTGTTATGGATGTTAATCCAAACAATACATAGGCTAGACTGTAGAGTGCCTTTGTGGTTTGGGGTATATGTGAAGCAAACTATTTAAATGCTGTTTATAATCCTGTTAAGTGTTTGAGTCTTATAGTAAAAAGAGAACATTCCTATCTTTTCGCAGTTCATTTAGATATCAAGTCCCTTAATATTTTGTAGGTCTGTCATTGTTATAAACTACAGCAAGAAATAAGTGCATTTATGTCTCAAAGACTCAAGCTGATGCATTGCATGGTAAAAAAAAAAAAATCCCCAAGCCATCAGGTTGCATTTTAAAAGTCTGGCTAGCAAGCCTGGTCAATCACAGTGAGTGTTAAAGAGATGGGTCGAAAGGGGAAAGGAAAGGAGAACAGGTCACTTACAGCCCAATCAGCAGAATACAATCAAGTGGATCACTGCAGCCAGCGTGACAAATGTGTTAGCTGCCCATAGAGAGCTATGTTAGATTACTCTGGGCATAAAAAAGGTTGCTTTTCCATCACAGAATTCGAGCTATCAAAGCTTAAGTACTATAGGGAAGCTCTAAAGGCTGCACAGCATTGAATAGGATCCCCAGCATTGTGTGGGACGATATAATTACAATACTCTGATACAGTGTGCTTTCAGTGGTTTTTCTTTGGGTATTACTATTTTTTAAGCATTTCCTTATGATTTAGCATTTTATTTTGTGTATACTTGGACAGGACACCAACATAACCAAGGACAAATCTGACTGACTGTAATAAAATCTAATTAATTTGTCGAAGCCTGTCATTATACACTTGCTGAACACCACTAAAAACCAATTATCACAACCAAATTTCTACAAAAATATAATTAACACTGCAGTTATTAAATAGCTTTTAATATAAACACGCTCTAAAATTGAATAATGGATTTTATTTATTTTCTTCAGTAGAATCCAAGTGCTAGCTTCATGGCCTGACAAACACAATTAAGGTGTATTGAACCAACAAAATCTAGGACTGTATTTTTATGCTGATGCAAAAGTTAAGATTGGTGTCTTGCCGTTCAGGTTGGGCGTAAGCCATTTTTTCACTTGTAATCTGGTACTATTTTTAACAGACATGAATTATTTTACTGTCATACCATGGGTTGGATGCTGCAAAGGGGGGTATGGCATTTAAAATCCTGACACAGGGTAATATTAAAAAACAAAAAACATGTCATCTGTCTAGACATTCTCTTAGCACAGATGCTGTGTGTTTACAGTCTGACTCAGTCTTTAATGGGTGGTCAATACTTGTCAGCCCCTTTCCAACAATATAAGGCTACTTAATCTGAATGCTATAGCAAGTAAATAAAACAGATTTCTTTTGTACAGGCTTCTAATAATACATTCAGTTTAACTCCGCTTTCAAATTATGATCTCAGTAATTACCAAAAGAGCCACCAACTCTACACCCTGCATAAAATTGAAAATTGTTTTAATGTGCGAAACTGTTTTTCACTGTGGTGAATGAGATTACTTACAATGCTCTTGGGTAGGTGGCTTTAATCCCCTGCAATGTGTATGGGTTCTTTAAAATACAACAGTTGTGGGTGAGATCGAGATTTACAGAGAAACTCATCTTCTAAGCCTTTCGGCAATGTGTGTTTGATGTATTGTGATCAGACATAATTAGTATGCAGTGTCCCATAGGCATTCAGCTCCATTCATAAAAACACAAAGTAAGAATTTGGCAACTAACAAGCTATTAAATATAGCTAATCTCCTGTGTTAATTGTAGGCATCTATCGCATACTGTACACTATAGAGCATTTTCATCTTTTTTGCCATCTTTAACCCGTTAACGATTGTGGATTTTGTATTGTTCCGAATAAAAAAAGTTGTGTCCAAGCATCTGCAGTAATAAATAGAATGTAATATATTATAGCATCTGCAGTAATATAATATATTGTAATAAACCATCTAGAGCCAGAGACAAGTTTTATTTTAAGCTTTCGCCAGCTAAATTTCCCACACTAAAAAACGATTTGAAATCCAGGACTTAAATCAAACTGTAGGTCATTACATTCATGTCATTCTCAGGTCTCAGGTCTTTTTTGTGTGTGTGCTTGAGTTATGATCATGAAAATAGATCCTGAAATTTCATTTGCAATAACCACATATACTGTACATATACAAAAATGAAAGCAGACTGGTGAAACATTAACTTAGGCAGAGTATAAATTATTGATGTGAGAAAATTAGTACTTTGTAATTATAAAGCTCCTTGGGGGAAACTTACCAAGGGCTGTAAAGAGGCGTTAATATTGAAATTCTGCACATCGATATCTATGGGCTTAATTTTTGCTTGTACATTTGTTGTCTTGGGAAAGTGCTTTTTGCTTGCCTGATATCTACTTTGTTAGAAAGCTGTATTATGTACAGCAGTGTTGTCTGACAGTTCGTGCTTTTAAATAACAGTTTTCTTCTTAAACATCATAGGAATGTACAGTAAATACAGTACTGTGGATTACTGTGTATAAGCAGTTGTCTCACACCTCCCGGGTTGAGGACCACTCTGTCTGCATGTTCTCCCCTTCTCTTGGGTATCTTCCAACAATCCAAAGTCATGAGGTCTAGGTTTCCAAATTGATCATAGAGATAGTGTGTGTACGTGTGTGTCAGTAAGATTTCACTTTGCAATGGGTTGGCACTTCATCTAGGGTGCACCATGCCTTGTGCCCTAAGTTACCTGGAATAGGCTTCAGGGCCCCTTAACCATACACAGGATAAGCAATATACTGTACACATTGCATGGATGGATGTTTAATATACTGTAGCACATTTTTACCCACTTGCATTTACTGTACATTTCTGGCATTTGGCAGACACCCTTATCCAGAGTGACTTTAAAGCCTCTTAAAAAAATCCTTATACTGGTTCACTAGGTCAGGGACAAACAGTACCATCACTCTGATAGGTGTTAATACGGATAGAACAGTATGAAAAACACACTAAAAGATGGCAATTTAAGTTCTTCATGAAGAGGAAAGTTCTTAGTCGTAGTTCTGGCATCTAGGCTGTGTGACTCTCAATGTGGTTTATTAGGATTCATGTTTTCTAACACAATAGGTATCAATTACTCCTGCATGCATCTAATTTGTGAGGATTTCCAGGTCATCCTGCAAACAAATCTTCTTCATTTGGCCCCCATAATTATTATAATGTATAGCACAGTCATCCTTTTAACACTGTTCTAGTATCTCGTTTTTGGTAAATCTGGTGCCAAAACTTATAGCACTTATAGCAAATAGGTGTTTTTCGCTAACGATACCCAGCTGACGTGTCATGATCTATTTAGGAGCTAAAAAACCCTTATGTCACAATGAGCTTTACCAGTTAACATTTATAACATATATCTGTGTGGCATTAATTTTAACAGGAAATCTCTATCCTTTATATCTTATTTGCTTGTATTTTGTCTTATGGGCTTTTTAAAAGAGCCAAAGAATGTCCTAGCGTAATTCGAGGATAAAATGTCTCTGCACAGAAGTGCAGAAGTTTGAGGCTCGAGGCTTAGCCAAGCCATGTGCTGGGTGTAAGATTCTCATTGGGGCTGCTCCTTCTCTGCCCATCAGTTTATGCTTCACCACATAATCAGTTGTCTGTGCAGTCATGTACTGAGTCAGACATGCTGCTCAACATTATGCAGTAAACAGGACAGAGTAGTGATGCACGGCCAGTAGATGCAGTGACAAGCATTGTCACAAATTAGTAGTCTAAGGCTATGTTCACATTACATGCCACAATGGGCAACTGTGTCAACTTTTTGGACAGATGGAATTTGCAGTTCATATTCATGATTATGAATGACTTTTATTTGACTCTAATGTCAGAAATATCAAAATTAAACCACATCATATTTGCGTGACCACTTAATAATTTCCAACAGTGGATCTGATTTTAACAAAACTATGTTTGGGATTTTGTTCTGGGGGATGGCAAGCATTTAGTCAGCTGTATTTGTTGAAATCCAGAAGAAGGAAGTAAGCCAAATGCCTTGTTTTAGCTGTTTTTAGCAGCTGTTGCTAAAACTTTAGCGACATCAGTGAGCACCCACAGGGAAAAAGTTACACAAATTGACCCTTCTCATTCACGTCACATGATATATCCAGTTTGCCTCTGTGTCACATCACTTTAGGCTGTAAAAAATCACTTTAGGCTGGCCTTGGAAGAATAATGATTGTCATTTATGATTTTTGTGGTGATTTTTGAGGAGAACAATGTATTAAAGATGCAAGCTAGTGAATGGCTAGTCCAGTGTAACTAGCAACTAGCTGGTAGCACATTGTTTGGCATTATTAATTATTCCTGTGAGCTTCCAAAGTGATTAAAGCGGGTATACAGTGGAACCTTGGATTATGAGCATAATTTATTCCAAGCTCGTATTTCAAAACACTCGTAAATTAAATCGAATTTTTCCAAAATAACGGAAACTCAAATTACTTGTTCCACAACCCAAAAAAAGAAATACATAAAATTAATTATCACAAAATATAAAGTAAAAATAAAAAAAATTAACCTGCACTTTACCTTTAAAAAATTAAAAACGAATCTCAACAGATAAGTGTTTCTAGTTTGTGCGCGCAGGCGCTGTGTATGTGTGTGTGTGTGTGAAGCTAAAGTAAGGAGCCCCTCCCCCTTTTCATCTTACATAGTTACCCTTCCTCCACTCTTTTCACACACAGGCACACAACGGAAACACTGTTTTATCGGAAAAATAAACAAGAAATCTCTCTAATGGCACTCGATTGAGCGACACACTAACTGAATCACTGCTGTAAAGTAAAAATAAAACAAATTAACCGGCACTTTACCTTTGAAAAGAATCACGACAGAGCAGTGTTTCTGTGTAGAGCAGAGAGAAAGAGTGTGTGTGTCTGTG
>JAOVVA010000037.1:26211802-26223364 GCA_028565275.1 Leiocassis micropogon
TGGTCACAGTGTTATAGTAAACAGTACACGCGTGCACGGATGTTGATTATACCAGTAAGAGACGTGCACTAAGACCCTGCAGGGGAAACGATTACCCACAATTCCGCAGCGCAAGAGAGAGAAAAACTGTTGGCTCAGCTGTGACGCTTGCGTCAAAACAAGAAGCGCATGCGTGATACATGATACCCTGTACTCGTAAACCAAGACTTGTTCGTTTTTCAAGTCAAAATTTATTAAAAATCTTTGCTCATCTTGTGGAACACTTGCAAACCACGTTACTCGCAATCCAAGGTTTCACTGTATTTGGTATTCCTTCCCTAACTAGCAAAAAAAAAAGATGATATTAATTATGTAACACAGACATTATCACTTTCTGTCATCTAGCAAAAAGCCTAGAAATAAGTAACTTATTATTGTGTAAAGCAGGTCAGTCAGAAATGAGAAGAGAAATGTGAAAGTGGTGTGTACATTCCTCTTTGTGAGTCTGGTTCTATTGTTTGTTTCTCAGACCAAGCTGTAGTTGCTAAGATTAGGACTTATCCATCCTGTGCTCAGCAATATATTGAATTTCACCTCGCTTGCAGGATTTTTCTCTCATAAGGCCCATCTTCCCTTTCATTGGCAGTCTGCAACAAATGCTAGTCAGTGTTAGTAATTTTATCTGATGAAAGAATTTAGGTTGGCTATGTATTCCGAAGGTGCTATTGTATTTTATTTAAAAAAAATATATCCTGTGCTTTTTTTTCTCACCATTTATTCATTCATACATGAAGTGTAAAAATACTACACATGAATATAAAGATTCTGTAACAGGCACAAAGAAGCTGACTCACTTTGCCTGGAGTGGCATTCGATCTGCACAGACAATCATCTCAGCACACATCCAGCAAGGTTGAAGGGCCTTGTGCTATGATGCGAAGCTGCTTTAAAAAGCTTAAATTTCCCATAGTGCTAATGAAATGGCGGCTTTACCTCGGGCCCGCGGATCCTTCCGCAGGCGCTCTAAACTGAAGTGACACTTACAGGCAGGGGTGAATGGCAGATGGAAAGAAACAGGCTCGCCCTGGGATAGGGAGACCTTTGAATAAGTAGATTGACAGGTCTCGCACTCAAAGGAGATGGAAAAGTGCTTGTACCTCTTTTGTGCTGACGATGGTCAGGATTAGATCATGGTGGCGCTGGTTTTTGACATTCTGTCAAGCATTTCACTGCATTTCTGCTCTGCTGGAAATGACAGCTGGCTCTATTTCCTGGAAGTGTCATTGCCTTTGTCCCAGGGGTGTTTTTATTTTGTATAGTGTGTTTGTATCAAATAGTGGCAAGAAAATACTGCCAAGTGATCATTTTTGCAAAGTCAAGCTAGGCTCTTGTAAATAAACCGAATATCCTTATTATTGTAAGTAGTATTGGTGCATAAGGTCTACTTAATTTCAAGCATTTTTAAAGCATTGAAATTATTTAAAATATTAGTTAGCATGCAAAGTTTATACACTGTAGCAATAATTAATAAATGAAAATAACAAGTGACTTGCCTCTTGTTTAATTCATGCTTTTTAAAGTAAGGTCAAATACTCTACAGCACCTCGAATCAACGCCTGCATTAACTGATGTTCATGCCATTAATAATTCAAATGAAGCCCAGAAAGAAAAACATGAAAATATTGCTTAATGAAGCAATATTGAGAACACTAAGAATCACGGTCCGACTCTCTCCTTATGAAAACAAGATCTTGGAGAGAAATTATTGCGACCCTGGACTGAAATAAATGTTGTGACATTGACATGTCTGTAATGAAGACAAGGTCCAACAATATACTGTATGTGTGTGTGACATTTTTGAGTCTAGGCATTGTACTATATTTAAACAAAGAAAAGGGCTCCTTAATTTTATCTTGAAATTCGAATGTAAACTTCCAAATTTGCAATGGGTGACATTATATTTGGCAGGCCTGTGAAGCTTGATCCAGATAACATTTACTGTAGAAACAAACAAGATGGCAGAGGGTTGCTTGTTCAGGTGTGTGTGTGTGTGTGTGTGCGTGTGTGTTTATAAAGCTGCTGGAGAGCATAGAGGAAAAAAGGAGAAAAACCAAACACCCGTGCATGTTGTTTCAAGCCTGCATTTCGTTTCCTCCCTTCCTCTGAACTGAGAGAGTGTCACAGGAGCACATGAGCGCTCAACAAGGCCGGAACAACTCAGACAGCAGTTTTCCCAAGTTCAAGTGTAATCTCTCTCTCTCTCTCTCGCTCACTCTCACTCTCCATGTGATGGTTTATATGTAAATAAGGTCCCACTCAGCTTGCTTTTTTATTTGTTTCTCCCAAATGTTCTCCTGTTTTAACACACTTTCTTAGCCTGCAACAAAGTGCAACTACAGAAATGTCTTTCCACATTTACATCACTGCCAGTATTCGCTACAGAACTTTTGCCTGCAAGACCTAAAAAGTTTAGTATAGCAATTAAGACATGAATCTGATGAATTTTCATTCAGTATAAGTTTTAAAACGGCCTTTTCATGGCCATATTTGTTTGTGGCCACGACAAACAACTATCAATTCATACATGTGCTAACTTGCGAAACGATGAAGTTTATGCTTTATTAATGTTAACTGATGCTGTTTATAATTAAGCAATATCACATGAGAGGGAGTGCTGTTGTGCTGGATATCAATATGGCCATGATGTGGTCAAGGCTGCAGCCCGAGTGCCGAAGATACAGTATGACAGCCGTGCTAATATTCAGTACAACAGTGTGACCTTGAGTGTGATATTGCTTTTATATAATTGCTTTTATATTGACAGCTAGTGTGTTAGGGTGTACAATCACTTGTTCAACACACAAATTAGTGCCATTAAATAGGGGTTAAAGAGGGATTTGGGATTCAGCCTTGTGTTTGAAGCTAGTCAGCTTCGTAGCTCTCCTTAGGCTTAAACAAAAACGGACGCAAGTTGGAACGGCTTAGTAGCAATTATTAAGATGACATGAAGTGTTGTTTAAAATGACATATCGTTATCAGATTTGTTTACTTGCTATACGTTAGTACGTCTGTGACTGGTTTTGAATGTGGGTGTTCGCAGATAACAGATCTCTCCTGAGTATGCTAGATCGTACTGACCTACTTTCACCCATGCTGCGACCGACAGTAAGTGTAAATAACACTTTAAGTAAGTGTAAATAACAAAGGGCTCATACTATATGGTTAATCATTCCAGTGCCACTACTGTCTATTATAACCACTCATGGAACGCCACTGGTCAAATCAGATTACTCGTTCGAAACTAACTATTGTATAATGTTAGTGAAGGGAACCTCAATGGAACTTATCTAAATCTGAATAAAAATATTTATAACCAACATGTACTAATTTTGTAATGAAATTCTAAGTGAATGTTTCCATTTACATTACATTTGTCAACATAGTTTATATACAATATACACTAATTAGCCATAACATTATGACTACCCGCCTAATATTGAGTAGGTCCCCCTTTTGCCACCAAAACATTAATGACTTATGGGTTCTGACCCCATTCTATTGAAACCAGCATTAACCTTTTCCTAGATTTGAGCTACAGTAGCTCATCTATTGGACCAGCCTTCACTCTCCATGTGCATTAGTGAGCCTTGGCCACCCATGACCCTGTTGCCAGTTCACTGGTTTTCCTTCCTGGGATAACTTTTGGTATGTCCTGACCACTGCAGCCTGCAAACATTCCACAAGACCTGCAGTTTTGGAGTTGCTCTGACCCAGTCCTCTAGCAATTACAATGTGACTCTTCTCACAGTAGCTACAGTTTAAATGTCTCATTACAATGGCAGCTAAAAGTGGGTGCGATATATTAGGCAGCAAGTGAAACTTTTTTCCTGAAGCAAATAAATGGGCAAGCTATAGGATTTGAATGTCTTTGACAAGGGCCATATTGTGATGGCTAGAGGGCTGGGTCAGAGCAACTCCAAAAGTGCAGGTCTTGTGGGATGTTCCTGGTCTGCCGTGGTCAGGACATACCAAAAGAAAGAAAAACTGATGCACGTGGGGAGTGAAGGCTGGCCTCTGTAGTCCGATCCAATAGAAGCACAACTGTATAGAAAGGTGATAGAGAAGTGTCAGTGTGCATCACTGTTTTGGCGGCAAAAGGGGACCTACTCAATATTAGGCAGGTGGTCATAATGTTATTGCTGACTTGTGTAGGCAATTTATTCTGTAGGTTTCCCACATTACCAACAACTCCTTTTGATTACATGCTGCAAAGGGCACCAGCAAGATTTCACTCTGCTCAAATCAGAATCCAGAGCATTACAGCTGATGCTGCCACCAACTCTTCATCATATAGATTGCTAACTAGAGGAAATCAAAACACAGCACAACTGCCTTATATAATGGCTACATTGAATTCTAGGATTTTGTTCTGATTGTCAATGTTTGTTGTGTATCCATTAGACTTCACATTAATATGACAACAACAAAACTATGGTAGTATAATAATAATAATAATAATAATAATAATAATAATAATAATAATGTGTGAAAACATTCTAAAGCGCAGTGTTATGAAGCATAGACTGGCCTCTTTTTTCTCATACTCCAATCTTCAAAATATAAGCGTTCTCTTATTGATATTAAGCATCATCTCTCAGCTAATAACAGACATTTGATGCTCACACTGCAGAATAATAAATCATGTCTGCTGTTTTCTCTCTCTCTCTCTCATAATAAATTCTCCCGTGGGATCAATTACCAGGATAGAGGTTGTTATAAATGGAGCATTGATAGAAATGTTTGTTTTGAAGCACAGTTCAAGGTCAGTGATGTGATATGATGACTGCGCTAATGACCATTAAAGGAGTTATCCAGTAAAAAGCGATAGACAAACAAGATAGCTTCAATTAAGACCAAGTTAACGTGAAAATGGATTAATATCATACAGTATGCATTTACATAAATGGGGCTCACAACACTGGACACATGGACACAATAAAAAAAATCACAAAGTAGCATTCCTACTAGTTATCATCTTCCCCTTTAGTGCATTCGTATTTATATTGTCTGCAGGATTCTTCATTTATCACATAAACTGATGTAGGACTGACTCATGAGCTGGAGTTTCATTCATAAAAGGGAAATACTGATGGAAAGAATGGCAAGTGAATGATGAGTCATTTAAGCTGAATTTAGATTAATAGACCTTGGTCAAATATAATTATTCATTTCAGTAAGTGTGTGAACGCATGGTGCTCAGCTCATTGTTCCTCATGGTGAAGTCAGTGACCGTGGGACATTGCTTTCTCAGAGCTCGACAGCCTTATCAGTCTTATACCCACCAAATATTATTTTCAAATGGTGACATCCATTACCCAAACCCGGGGCTCTGGCACAAGCATTTAATTGCACAATTAAACTCCAGCAGTCTGGTATCTATTGAGCAATTAACCTTTGATAAACCAATTACTGTTTAGGGTTTGACGGCCCTGGAGGGGTTATGTTCTAGTTTAATAGAATGTGCTATAAAATTGCCAGCGTTTATTGTTTTTGTTTCTGGCATATTGATTTCAAGAGCCATCTTGCAGTTTCCCAAAAATGAAAAACAAACATACAATTAGTGAAAAAACGGAGTGAAAAGTTTGGAGGGAGAGAAACGAATAGCTGCCATTAAAGCTGGATGTGATGAATTATTCAAAAGGAATTTAAGCATGTCTTTAAATGGTGCTTAGAAGCACAAAGTGGGAACTCCATCTGCTTTTGATGTTTCAGGCACTACTGTGTGCAGAGTACATGCCATTAACGGCACCAAGCATCAAAGCAACATCCTCAGGTCTGAAATACAGGCTCAGATGGTGCTGATCTGCCATCCTTTATCGTGGCTGTAAAATAAGTATAAACCTGTCAAAAAAGATTTATAACCTGTCTGGGTGTTTAATGGGCAGCCAATTATATCCAAAGGGAATTCGTTGGACTCTCTTTGTTTGATATCTGTAATTTTTGTAAGAGAGGACCGTGTCACTCAGCATTGTCATAACACGGTCATCAATAGCCACACATGACGTACTGTACCTGAGGTCATTGTTGACACATGGCAGACACTCAAAGAGAGGTCATCCATCATCACTAATGTGACTCACACAAACTGGACAGCTCCCAATCCCATTTGTCATCACGAACGTCACACACATAAATTTGTCTTAGGCTGGTCTCCAGCAATATCATTTTGCTGCAGCGTGACAGCTTGCGAGCCTCCCGAATGCAATAATAGAGAATTGATTATATTCTTTATAGAGTGCAGTAGCCCCAAATGCATTTTGTGTTCTTCCTCTCATCAACTGTAATGAAAAAGAAAAAACAAACAAACAAAAAAAAAAAAGTGGGTTGATAGATGTGTCTACTGTTCAAAAGGATTTTTATCATTTTTACATATTAGTATATGTTCTATTTGGGACTTTTTCTTCAAATCACAAATTATTTCATATATTTTTCTATATCATTTTTCCATATCATATGAGTGTTATATATATATAAATTATCTTAATTGTGATGACAGTAGGCGGCACGGTGGTGTAGTGGTTAGCACTGTCGCCATGGACCTCAAGGGTCCTGGCTCGATTCCCGACCAGGCTTGATTCCTGGCTCTGTGTGCATGGAGTTTGCATGTTCTCCCTTGGTGGTGCTTGGTGGGTTTCCTCCGGGTACTCCAGTTTCCTCCCACAGTCCAAAGATATGCAGGTTAGGCTGATTGGTATTCCCAAATCGCCTGTAGTGTATGAATGAGTGTGTAAGTGTACTGTATGTGTGTGTGCCCTGTGATGGATTGGCACCCTGTCCAGGGTGTACCCCGCCTCCTGGAATAGGCTCCAGGTCTCCGCAACCCTGAATACAGGATAAAGTGGTATAGACGATGAGTGAGTGAGTGAGTGATGACAGTACGGATATTGATGTTGTAAAATTTCTTTAGCATTTGATTATTTTCAGTCTAAAAGGGTAGAGGTGTGACTACAATATTTGCAAGTAATTAAGACCCAGACTGTGTTCTCCTGCATCCCACCTCCACAAAAGATGTGAATTGTGGGAGGATATCGTCATCTATTTTTGCACTATGGCATGCAATGAATCAAATATATGGTGAAAAATGTATTTCTCTTGTGATGCCTCTTTCATATATTTATCTGAAACTTAATTTCCTGCTCTTGCCTTGTTTGCTGTTAACATCAGAGGTGATAGGAGTGTTTAAATGAAAACTACTGCGTCCACTCCCACCTGTTCCACACTTATCATGGCAATATAAAAAGCAAAAAGAGCTGAGAAAAAAATAATAATTCACATTTGTTCATTCGGCTTCAGCAGAAAATCGATGTAATGAAGCATATGTGGTCTGTCCTGCAATTTTCATGGAATGAGTTTATTGCCATCTAAATGTTTTAATGAATCTGACTGCCAGTTGAGGAGGTGGAGCGAGATATGATATGTTGTCGATTTCTCAGAGTTATCACACATTCAGGAGAGAGAAGCACATTTGTCATGAATGACACACTTATGACACAATGATCTGATTGTATAATTCATGCCAATTCATTTTTAATATCTGCACAGAGTGAATTGAGAGACTTGTTCTAGGTTAAAAGACTGAACAATGGTTTCAAATGGAGTGGAGAATGATATATATTATGACGAAAAAAGAAACAAAAATGGAGCCTAACATTTCATATCACAAAGACGTACTGTAAATCTAATTAATGACCCTGAAATACAATCTCAGTGTTGATTTATAAATCATGGTATAACAGCTATATGGTATAACAACTATAAAATGTTGTTTGCTCACAAGACTATCTTTTTCTAATCTTGAATTTGATAATAAAAAAGCATGCAGCAGTGGCTTATCCATCTCCACCACCTACATTTAGTCTACATTCCATCTGCCCGCTGAACACTCCTGTCCCTCATTTTCATTTCTTAAAACTGTGTATCTATACACTGATCAGCCATAGCATTAAAACCCAAAATATTATGCCCAATATTGTGTAGGTTTCCGTTTAATATTGTGTGGGTTCTGGCCCCTCAGGGCACAACTCCACAAGAGATGCAGGAGTGTGCTATGGTGGCTGGCACCAGCTAGTTAGTGGTGGATCCTTTGCGTACTGTGGGTTGTGATGTCAGGCCCCCATGGACCAGATTTGTTTGTCTAGCACGTTCTGTGGATGTTCAGTTGGATAGACATCTTGTGGAATTTAGAGTCCGGATCAACAACCTTAAACTCTTTGCCTGCTCTTTGCCATGGCTAAGAAGCAACTAAACCAGTGAATGATCTTAGGATGCTTTCCTGTTGGTATGACACAGGACTGACGGTAGCGCTCCCCTTTTCTTCTCTAAGCAAGCTCTTTCCCGGATGCCCCAAACAATGGGAAAGGGGTTGAAAAAAATGAAAAAAATACTCAGCTGGACAAACCCTGTACATTTTGCAGAATATCAGTCTGTCCCTGTTGTTTTTCCTGGCTTTTTTGCTGCACTTCTTGAAATGTATGAAGGTGAGCGCTACCATCAGTCTTGTGTCATGCCAACAGTAAAGCATCCTAAGACCATTCAGGTGTGGGGTTGCTCACCAGCCAAAAGAAGAAGAAGAAAACAGCCATGGTTAAAGAATAGTACAAAAACATCCTCCAAGAGCAACTTCTCCCAACCATCCAAGAACAGTCTTGTGACAAACAATGCCTTTGCCAGCATGATGGAGCACCTTGCCATAAGAAACTGAAAATTAAGTAGCTCTGCGAACAAAACGTCAAGATTTTGTAAAACTCCTTTGACACCTTTGAAATGCTTGTAATTATACTTCAGTACACCATAGTAACATCTGACAAAAAGATCTAAAACATAAAATATGTAGCAGCAGACTTGGGTGAAAATTTATATTCGTGTCATTCTCAAAAATGTTGGCCACGTCTTTAAGTGTTTACATTCTGGTAAAAAAAATTGTCTCCATAACTAGATTTCCCATTCATTACAACTATACAGGGATGGATTATTTTATGTAACTCATCCCATAAAATTTTGCAGAATTATAGGCATGGACAATTTGAGTTACGGCTGCATTGTAGGTGGCAAACCGCTAGTTGTCTTATTTGCATAACTTTAACTTACCAGCTAACCAGAATTGCTGTAGCTTAAGACCAGAAGAAATGAGGAGTTGCCATGGGACAATGTGTAGGATATGGATGACAGAGTTCAATCAAATGCAAAGTAACAGCAAGTACAGTAATAGCTAGCTGACAAGCAAGATGAAATCTTAGGTTTGTAGTTACATTTTTTAAAATAAATTGCATCAATTATGTTAATCTTTTTTTTGTAATTTTTTCGCGCTTTTTAAATCACTATTCTTATCTGGTATACATCTTTTCTTACTTTATATTGTGCATATTTATTATTAACTGTAGTATTTGTACTGAGATGATGACAGAACAATGTGGCATTATGGTGGAATATAAATAGATATTTTTAATTAATCAATATCACATGAGAAGGAGTGCTGTTATACTGAATATAAACGGTTATAGACACGAGGGTGCAGCCTGAGTGCAAAAGATCTCATTGCAGTGCTGATATTCAGTACAACAGCACAAGCTCAAGTCTGATATGATAACCATTTACAGATTTTGCTTCACCAACACATTTCCTTCCATGCCTGGTGGAACAAACTAAACACGACAGGCGAAGCTGGCAACCGACAGTTAGTGTAATGAACAGATATCTGGCATATACAGTATGAGAAGATTAAACCATGGACAGTCCTGAGAAACTTACTAGATTTACTTTATATTCCCACATATTCTGCTTTAGAATATCAGTTCCGGGGTTGAATTCCAAATAGTGTAAAATGAAAAGCTGATGTGTTAGCGCAGTCCCTTGTTCCATATACCAAGTAGTGCCTTTGATCGGGGGTTAGAGAGGGATTTGAGATACAGTCTTGTGTTGGAAGCTAGTACTGGGTGGCTCCAGTTAGCCATGAACAGAACGACACAGATGGTTCAGATTCAATTCGAATGACTAAGGAGACAAAGCATTGTTTAAGATGACAATGATTTCCAATGTGCTCCCCTATCTGGTCTTGAATGTGGGATTTGGCACACAGCTGCTGTCCCTTCTTAACAGTACTGTGCATCATTCTGACCTACTTTCCCCCATGCTGGTGACCGACAGTTAGTGTAATTACCAATTGTTAGAGCACCTGGAATGCAGCATGATACATACAGTATAGTTAAATATCCTTTATATCACCACTCTTTTTTCCGACCAGATTACTCAGTCAGAACTAATGGTTGTATAATAATCAATATATAATTTATTTAATCCCTAATTTTATGTTTATATTGTGTATATATTCTGTATGACCATCTTATTGTGTTGCTGTAAAGTATGAAGGAATGGTTTGAGTCAGTAAGACATGAATTGCGATTGAGAACGAAATATGAACATAATACAGTACATGTTGGCTTCCTTTAGAATTTCTTATACATCTAATTTAGTGCTGTTGTGAAATTCAGATTTTCACTGTTCTGGCACTGAGCAACTGAGAGCTCCCACTCACCATCTTCCTGATCTGGTTGGCTGCGCTGCTTAGAGAATGAAACTCTGTGCTGTTTGGATTTAGCATGTCCTGTTTGGTCAGAAACTCATTATGGACCACCATCTGCACACAATGAACACAATCCAACTTCTCATCTTCTCCCACTCTCTAAAACAAGAAACAGAGACAGAGAGATCAGGCTCAGCCAGCATAAAAAAACCCTCTACATGCAGCAACCAGGAGTAGCTTAAAAAGACTTATTTAAAAATAATAGATTTTTTTTATCTTTAAATATCATCTGCATTTATTTTAAATATCTTTCCTGGGAAGTGCTGAAAGCGAAAGGGAAATGTATAAAAGTGTTACATACAGCTATAACCTTTAACTACATTATTATCGGTGAAGACTGTATAACAGAGACTTTAAATCATATTTTCTTGATTTTCATCTGACTATAACAGTTTTTTCCTATACAGTTAGGTTGCATTATATGTCTGGATCTGTGTGAGATTAAGGACTGAGGGAGCGTAGGGGAGGATTTCCCACAGCAGATGAGGAAGATTTGAGCCTGGGAAGCTGAAGATTGTGCAATAATCTTTCTGAGAATTACAGCAGACACTTCACTTTGCCCTGCTTTGGTTTGTGTGCAGAAATGAGCCATGAGGCCATGGAATATAGTGCTTGTGTTTTGTATTGTGTTTTGCTGGGGATGTAAGTGACTATAAATACATTATTCGAAATGAACAGATCCGTTCAAAACAGATACAACAACAGGAACAGTTGAGGCCAAAGGTTTACTTATAGCTAGACTTAGTGGCAGATTTAGATATGGGCAACATGATCAGCCACCCAGGGCTGAGAGTCCACCGGATTGTGGTAATGCAGCCACCTTCAAGAGGTTGATACCCCTCTTAAATATATATATATATATATATATATATATATATATACTACCGTTCAAAAGTTTGGGGTCACTTGCAAATTTCTTTGTTTTTGTTTAGTGATTTATTTTC
>JAOVVA010000037.1:26224164-26234461 GCA_028565275.1 Leiocassis micropogon
TCAAAGGAGATTAATGCATTTTTGGACGCCTTCAGCATTCCTTTACAATGTAGAAAGAAATAAAAATCAGGAACGATTATGTAGTTAGAAAGTGACCCCAAACTTTTGAACGGTAGTGTATATATATATATACACACACTGTATATAAATGAATTATAGTGTGTCTCAGTATTGGGCAAATACAACATCATCAGACGAATAACAACATATAACTGTTTTAACTTACATACAAGTCTAATCACACGCGGCTTCACCTCTAATCACGCCTGATCCTCCAGCACTTTTTGGCTGGTCCCACCATCTCTCAGAAACTGAGGAAAAAACATGCATCTAGGCTGTTTTCTTTTCTGGCACCTACGTAGGTTGTGGAATGAACTTCCTCTAGATGACCGTACAGTGAGTCACTGTCAATCAATTTAAATGACGACTAAAGACCTATCTTTTGGTTCGGTATTTGGGTTAACACCCCTCCCCCCTTGATGATAAGAGCATCAGCAAACTGCCTAAATGTAAAATAAAAGCCATGACAGCACAATTAGAAGAAGACTAAACAAATATGGCTTTGTTTGTAAGGGTTGCAGGAGAAAGCCACTTCTGCCTATAAAAAACATGCAATCGTGACTAAGGTTTGCAAAACTTCAATGAACAAAGCACAAAGCTTCTGAAACAATGTCCCATGGATAGATGAGTCCAAAATGCAGTTGCTTGGCCTTAATGCTTGTTTTGCAACCTTGGGACCTGGGGACCTTGTGGTCAATAAATCAACTATGAACTCCTATGTATATCAGAGTATTCTAGAGACAAATATGAAGCCATCTGTTTGGCAGTTTAAGCTTGGTCGAAATTGGGTCATGCAACAGGACAATGATCAAAAGCACACCAGTAAGTCTACATCAGAATGGCTAAGAATCAAGATTTTGGAATTACCTAGTCAAAGTGAAGACGTCAACTCAGTTGAAATGATGTCGCAGGAACTTATGAGAGCTGTGCATATGCAAATTCCTAAAATTGTTAATTAACTGAAGTAGTGTTGTAAAGAATGGGTCAAAATTATGCCACAATGATATAATAGGCTGATAAATTCGTAGAGGAAATGATTATGTCAAGTTATTGCTGCTAAAGGTGGACCTACAAGCTACTGAATTATGGTGCACAGTGAAAAAAGTTAGATTTTGTTGTTCATTAAAAGTTGAATTTGCCTAATTCTGATACCTGCTACCATGATATTTATAGTTTTTTTATGTTTTACTCTACTGTATAGTTTCTCAGATATATTTCAGTCTTCTGTCTTGTGTGAAATTGTTAAGAATAGGCTAATATACACTTCCCAGCCAAAAAAAAGGAACCACTTGTATTTAACTAATCATGCTGTGAGAAGCTTCTCATTTCTTAAACAACCATGTCAGAAGATCTATCCTGTAGTCCTGGCAAAGATGCTATGATATAGAAAAGTCAATTTATTGGCCTGCATCAAGAAAAGATAACAGCTAAAGAGTTTGCTTAAACTACTTATACTGCGTTAAGAAATGAGGTCAGCTGACTACCTGAATATATCGAAGGATCAAGAATTTTCATCAATTATTATTTTACTTAAGGATTCATTAGCCTTAAATTGTGAAAGAGTGGTTCAGAGAGCATGAGACATTTTCACACATGGATTGACCACCACAATGTCCAGACCTTAACCTCACTGAGAATCTTTGGGATGTGCTGTAGAATGTCTTTACACAGTGGCCTGACTTTCCCACCATCAATACAAGATCTTGGAGAGAAATTAATTCTACTTTGGATGGAAATAAATTGTGTGATATTGCATAGGCCTCTTTAAATTATTGCACAGCTGTAATCAAAGCAAAGTCCAATGAGCAAGTACTGCTCTGGTGCTCATCAGAAAATAAATAAATAAATAAATAAATAAGGTCAATGCCTTTAGATGTTCAGGTATGCAGCAATGTTATCACTTTATGAGTATAATATTATGTATGTAATAACATATGCTAGCATAAAACGCATGTTTGTTACTGTGGCATAGTGCTTAGCACAGGGTCGATGGGCCAACTTCAACCTTGGGTCTGTGTGCGCGAAGCTTGGATGTTCTTCTTGTATTTGGAAAGCTTCCTCCCGGTATTGCAGAGAAGGCTGAAGGCATTTCCAAATTCCCAATGTTTGAGCGAGTGTATGCTTGTGTGCACTGCATTGGATTGCCACCCCAACCAGGATGTACCCTGCCTTCAAGTCCCCTGGGATAGGCTTCAGGCATCCCCTCTTCCTGTATAGGATAAGCCGTGATTGAGAATTTATTACTATTATTTTTTTACACACAAGATCTGCCACTGCCTAGGCTCACAAAACTCAGTCTCTGTTTTTCTATTTTTTTCACAACTCCACAGATTTCATCTTATTATGCATTTATTTTGGCAGGTTAGTTAGGGCACATAATTTGTTCCCATCTGAGGGTCATTAAACAGACAGCTTTAATTTACTATATCAGAATTTCAGTGGGAATTACCAAGTTGACTGTTTCTTTAAAAGGTCTAAAATATTTTAGAAATTGGAATGGTGTTTAAAAGCTTCTGATTAGCTAATCGCCATAAACTGGGTGTTCACCTGTAGCTGTAAAAGAGCCTACATGTAAAGCCAATTAATTTTTAGTCCTGATCCCATGGAAAAAACAAAGCAACTCAGCCAAAACCTCACAGAAAAAAGAAAGTACAAATCCTCCTGTTTCCAAACAACTAAAGTCACTAAACTATCTGGACAGTCAGTTGTTTGCAAAGTTAAAACAATTGGACAACATAGAAATTGCATTATTCAGGAAAGAGGCACCAGTTAATTCTCACCAATGAACAAACTTTGATCCAAAAATGTAAATCCCAAAGGAGTTGGTGGCATCAATTATGTAAATCTACTATCAGAGAGCCCTTTTTCATCATGGCCTAAAAGACTAGCATGAAAGGAAGAAACCCCTACTCTAAGACTGTCATGAAAAAAGGTAGATTGAACTTTGCTGGCGATCACCCACATTTTGAAGGAAGGTTTTCTGGCCAAATAAAACTTAAATTGAATTCTTCCATGATGATCAGCACTATGTATTGAAGACGGTGTGCATGGGGTGGCAGGATCATGTTGTGGGAGTGTTTTGCTGGAATAGGAACTTGTGCACTTCAGAAAATATTTGCCCTCATGAGAAAGTAGGATTTTCTACAGTAGAAATACTAAAGCAAAACATCAAAGCAGCTGAGGCCTGGTCACACCTGGATCTTCCAGCAGCACAGTGATACTAACCATGCCTCCAGAGTCATTTGTGTTAAAATAAGAACTAACTGGATATACAACATGAACTCCAGGTGGTCCCTGAATCTCGCTCTGAGAGCCAGTAGAAAATCTCATGGACAGGGACAAACAAAACTAATAACTCCGTTTTCCCAGAGTGTCCCAGAGGCACCTCAGAATACATAAGAATACGGTATATTGAGTATTCCAATAACAATTTTTATTTGTATAGGATAAAACCTGATTTATGCCGAGTCTCTTCAGCCACTCTCTAATGAGTTTTTTTGTTGTTGTTGTTGTGTGTGTATACATACTTTTGGATTACTTTTACTTTTCATAAAATTATGTTTATTAATGTCTTCAGGAAGTCTCTTTTTGCTGTGATCCATGATTATTCAACTTTCAATTCAATTACAAAATGGAGTCATAGAAGGAAAAAGATGAAAGAATGCGATGCTTCCAGGTGGCCCAATCACAGCTTTTGCGATCTGCTTCGCTGTGATGTGAGGTAACATTTCTGGTGAGGTGCACGTCAGGCAACACTGTAAGGTATGAAGTAGAATGCACAGCTATATGAGAGTGTAGACCTGACGAAGGAAAATAAATCAGCCTTACTTTTCATTCAAAAGCAAAGACCTGATGGAACAGTTGTAGGACCGATTGAAAATGCATGCTTTGACAAGATGTCTTAGTGAAAAGGACACCTCAGCTCAAATTAATTATACTAAATCCTAATGAAACCCTGTTTCAGATATCGTGCATTAAAATCACAACAACATGTCTTAATAAAAAGCAATAATCCCATCACAGTGTTGTTTCTTTTCTTCAGAAAGCCTATTATTAATTTCCATTCAGAACAAAATATGCATACTAATAACGCAGAGAAATCTTTAACACCCTACCAAAAAGCCTGACTCAGGATGTCTGGCATATCCAGAAGTTTAATCAATTTATAGTTATCCATTCAAGTCTTAAGCTTCTTAAGACAAGGTTGTGATGTTACTAAGAAACTGTTAAAATATTTTGTCCTGAACGCGTTTCCATGGCGGACAACTTAAACTTGCAGCTTGCATCAAAATTTTGAGGATTCTCATAGAAAAATTCAACAATTACACATTTTAAGTCTGTTTAAGTGGATTGTTTGCCATACAGTACAAGTCATTGGGTTCATTGTTACTATAGAAAAGATCAACTTTTTGAATGAGCTCATTAATATAAACTACTATCTGAGCCATGTTCATATGGTAAAATAATCAATGTGTAACAATGAGCAGTGGTGGCTCAGGCGGCTGAGGCACTGGGTTGCTGATCAGAGGGTTACGGGTTCACTACTGGGTCACCACTCTCGGGTCCTTGGGCCAGACCGTTAACGCCCCATGCAACCCAGCCAGTGCTATTTCCAAGCCTGGTTAGAAAATGGAAGGGCTGTGAGAGGGAGGGCATCCAGTGTATAAGAAAAACCTGTACCAGTTCTTGCGGATAAAGTGATCTGACGTGGCGACTTCTAGGATAAAAGGGACAAAGCCCAGAGAAAGAAAAAAAAAATCGGTTATGTATAACTAAGACTTGATGAAATATTTGTACAGTAGAAAGATTTACAACTAACACTGCCTGGCCAAAAGAACGTTGCTGTTTGGATGTAAATAAGCAAATACTTAGCCTGGAAAATTATTACAGTGATTTATGATATGTTTTAACTGGCAACAATTCCTTTTGTTCGGATTTGTATTTATTCTTTTTTTTTTCAGCCAGGCAGTGTACTATAAAGCAAGAACCAGATGACTGGCTCTGTCCTATAAACCATATGATTGTGCTTGCTTTGGGGTTTGCTTTCAGTAGGATTAAATGGCTATGCTTACATACTTTCAGAAGGATTAAATGGCTATGCTTACATCTTAGCCTTCAGCAACATGGCAGCGGACCCTCTTCCTGTCGCCAGCTCTCTACTTTGTGCCACATTCACATATTAACAACAGTTTAGGCATAATGGCTGATTATTCTTTACAGATTACACATAAAGGAGGCTTTCCCACACTCTCGAAATCAATCTGGGTATGTATGTGTTCGAACTGTTAGATGCTCTTGCATGCTAAGAGAGCTAAAGTGGATCAATGTCTTTGTCTCTGTATGCCCGAAGCCGTGAGATGCAAATCTGAATTGAAGTCTTGGGAGATTTACAACAAAGAAAAAGGAAAATGATATCAGGCGGAACACAGCAAAAATAATTAAATTAGCTAAGTGTGGAATGACATTTGATCTAATCAAATCTAATAAAGTCAGGGAGGTCAGGTCAAAAAGAAAGGGCAATCATCTAGTTAACGACTATTAGCCGCCGCGGCTTAAATGTCTGTATGGAGGCGAAAAAATGTCATTCGAAGAATAAAAAGCCAGATAACGTCCCTCTGTTCACCTTTGAGGAAGCACACTGAATCCAAATCATAAAAGTCTTATTAAATTTGACTCTAAAATGGTCTATATTTTTTCTACTGTCTCTACAGTCTACAGTTTCATACTGGATATGAAATGGTTGCAATGTTTTAAAAAATGTCTTAAACCACTCAATGAAGAGACACATGGGGGGGAACGGGGGCACAAGGAAATTTAATAATTCGTTCTGGTTGATATTTTGAGCTCGTTTTCTGCTTGTACATCCTGTTATCCTCTGCTCTTGCTTGCACATTATTGTGCTGTATCCCAAGTTTTAATTCAGCTATTATTTTATCATCCTAATCCACACCCTGGGATCTGCTCAGAGTGTGTGTGTGCTTCGTGTGCTTTTGAATAGATCATTGATTAAATGTTAATGTTTCAGGCGCTCATTAATCGGATATGCTATGCAAACTGACACCCACATTAAAAAGCTGAGCCGAGGGAGGAGGCGATGTATTATGAGGGCCTCAGACCTATTCATCCTTCTCCCCTTGGAAAGGCCCTCATGCATGTTATTGTCTTCTATTTTAAGTATCCTCCTTCTGAGTAGCACCCAGAGTGAGATGAGCCAAAAGTTTTTTACTATCTGTCTCCCGTCGTGCCGACAGCAAGGTGTGAGTGACGCACAGATTTAGTTGTCTGTCCAGGAGAACAAAAGCGTTTTCAGTGCACACACAAACGCAGCCGGAAGAATCCCTGGTGGTTATTCAAAATGCCAAAGTCGACTCAAGTTATGGTTGTTTATTCGTTCAAAGTGAAATGACATTTAAACTAATGACATCTTTAACAGTTCCCAGTTTGTTAGCTTAGTGCTGAAAACACACACACACACACACAACAGAGATAGAGTTTCTTTTTAATGTATTGCTGGTTTTTAAGTAGATGACTGGGTATTATTCATTGAATTATGAACTTGATTAGCCCCATGAGAGGTCAAAGCCTTTATTTATTATCTTCCATAGCTCATGTGCACACTCATACCTTTTCACTAATTGGCCAGTCGTTTGGAATGAAGCTAAATGATTTATCATTGACCATTTTAAACCTGCTCTATTTTTACTTGGTCTTAGATCACTGTCACCTGCTGTGCTAAATGAGAATAACTATCCTGGTCAACCTAAAGGACTAAAGGACTATGGTGCAAAAGGGAGTTTTTTTTTTCTTAGATAAATGTCCCTGTAATAATAGAAACACAGAAAATCCTTTTTTTTCTTTAGTATAATAAATATTCTATACAAAACAGTCGACAAACCATCAATAGACTGTCCTTAACAGTCATGTATCTGTCATTAAGCCGCCGTGTTCAGAGTTGAGAGTGTTTTTTTGTACTCTGAATTTGACATGCCAACAGCACTGATTTACAACCAGAGAAAGCTGAGGTCAAAGTTCTTGCCTGAATGTCAGATTTTCTTTTTTTCTTTCTTCTTTTTTTTTTATCAATAGGAGTTTTATTTCAAAAAAACGCAAAACCTGAAACAAACTAATAGATTATAAAAAACAATTACTTTAAACTCAGTCTTCAGATCTGTGTGCATGGTGTTTGCATGCTTGGTGAATTTCCTCCCACATTCAAGTCATACAAATTGGCATTTTCAAAACTGCCTGTAGTGTGTGTACTGTATGTGTATGCATGCTTATGCCCTGTGATGGACTGGCAACTTGTCTAGGGTGTACCCTGCCTAGTGCCCAGGTCCTCTGGGATAGGCTCCAGGGCTCCCGTGACCCAAGATAAAATGTATAGAGAATGAGTGAGTGATTCTTGACTAGTCTTGACATTAATAAGATATCCTTACCCCACCCTTGTATTTGACTCTATGAATGGAGAACATTTTATGTCACAGTGTGTTAAAACAATGTTATCAAGATATTATTGGGACAGTAAAATGATATCTACTAAATGTGTTGGATCCCCAAACATCAAAAAATACCTTATGCAACTCTACCAATCGTTTCAGTAATTCAATTTAAATATTAATCATATACTTTTCCAAGTGCAGGGAATGAAATTACAGTCAAACGTTTTCAGGTATTTAACCTCCTACACACTATGCAGAACTAGAAGATGAATATTACCTTATGTAAGATTATTGCTGTATATATACTACATATCCTACATGCATAGCTGGAAATTTTCCTACAGTACATATTGTTGTAAAAATGTCTGGGGTTGGGAGGTTAGTGTAAATACAGACTTGAAAAACAATTTTTTTAAAAAGCAAGGCAGGATTCAGGCAGAGCTGGGCTGATTCGTAGCTGGAGTGGGAGGCCATCAGGTTGAACCCCACAGTATGCTGAGCAGGAAGCATGACTTGGGGTTGGAGCGCAGTACAAAAAGACCTCACCCTGGACATACTGTATTGGTGTTCTGGGCAGACATCCTAAGGCTGAAGTAGGGCATGGGGTGCCTCCCTGTCAGCCTCACCCTGGACAACTTGGCAATCTGTCCCCACTACCCAAATCCTGCTACATTCCCCAGGCTTGGATGTTGCTGTGCCATTACCAGTCAGTCCCACAGATGAGGCGAGCCAGTGAGCACGACTAATATGAACTTCATCTACTTCCCTTCACAAGGCTTGGGATCTGCCAAGCCTCCCTGTAGAACTGACACTTGAGGAGAAACCCCTTGGGGATGTAATTGAGGCTGTCATAGGGCGCCATTATGTTCATAAGCTTCAAAAGCTTCTTCTGGAGTAAGCAGATTGAGTCCCCTGCTGGCAACTCTCATGTCTCCCTGATGTCATCCGCTACATCAAATTTAAGGAATGTTGATCTGTCAGGGATTTGGAGAACCGGATGTAAATGCAGACTTTCCTTTATTGAACATAATAAAACATGAGCAAGAACTGGAACTAGGCTATAAATAGTGAGACTATGAACGCCTACAGTAGCATGACAAAAACAAAACCTCAAGTAAACTAGACCAAATAGACATAACAATGTTGCCCTTTATAGGGCACCCAATTAGACTCTTTAAAATTAAAAACATTTAAAAATTTTAAGACTTTTTCCAAAACTTTCCAAACTTTTTTGATTATCCAAAAAATTTTCATTGTTGTCATTTGTATGTAGCAAATCAAGATCAGTGAAATTTACATTTATGGTTCTTTGCCCATCTAGAGTAATATTTGATCTAAAAAGTCAGTTATCATCAGATAAAGTTAAAGGAACATTTACAGTTCAAGTTGGCAGTTTACATACACTTAGGTTGAAGTCAGTAAAACTTTGCATGGCACAAGTAATTTTTCCAATAATTGTTTATGGATAGATTATTTGATTTATAATCTGTATAAATACAAAATGTAAAAAAGTCCAGGAGTCTGGGGTGAAGGCATGCAAAATACCTGACCATCAAAATAAAAGAAGTGATGGTATGAACATTTCTGTGCCAGATTTAATAAACTTCTTTAAAAGAAACTACTAATAACCTACTTGCTCAACATAAACAACCACCTGCACCAATAGATATTAACTAGAAAAGCTAATCTGAATATTTTTACTGGGATTACTTAATATTTTCACCTCTGAAATAACAGCACTAAAGTGGTATAAGTGAATATTGGAAGTGTACCGGAGGATGTATTTTAAGACCTTCCTTCAAACTCGGAGCCTCTTTGTTTGACATCATGGGAAAATCAAAAGAAATCAGCCAAGACCTTCGAAAAAAAATGGTGGACCTCCACAGTTCTGGTTCATCCTTGGGAACAATTTTGAAATACCTGAAGGTACCACTTTCATCTGTACAAACAATACTGCACAAGTATGAATACGATGGGGCCATGAAGAATTCATACCACTCAGGAAGGAGACATATTTTGGTAAAAAAAAAAAAGTACAAATCAATCCTAGAACAACAACAAAGGACCTTGTGAAGACACTGGAGAAAACAGGTACTGTATAAAAGTATCTATATCAACAGAAAAATGACACCAATATCAACATAACCTGAAAAGCTACTGAGTAAGAAAGAAGCCACTGTTCTAAAACCACAAAAAAATCCAGCTCCACATGGAGACAAAGATTTAAGTTTTTGGAGAAATATCCAATATTGGCGTTGTGTCTACAGACAAAGCGGGGAGGATTGCAAGCAGCGTCATTGTTGTTGGGTGCTCTGCTTCAGGAGGGAGTGGCATAGTGAGGAATCATGTGGAAGGAAGACTGTGTGGATATATTAAAGCAACATCTCATGATATCAGCCAGGAAATTAAAGCTTGGTCACAAAAGGTTCTTCCAAATGGACAAGCATACTTCCTTGTCCATACTTGTGACAAAATGGCTTATGGACAATAAAGTTGAGGTACTGGAGTGGCCCTGACCTCAATCCAATAAAAAGAATTATGGGCAAAACTGAAAAAGCATGTGTGAGTAAGGAGGCCTACAAACCAGAACTAATTACACCAGTTCTGTCAAGAGAAATGGGCCAAAATTCCAGCAACTTATCATAAGAAGTTTATGGAGGCTGCCTGAAACTTTTGACCCAAGTTAAACAATTTAAAGGCAATTTTACGAAATACTAAGTGTATATAAGGGTCATTCTAGAATTGCGGGTACATTTCAAATAGAAAAAATAGTATTTTCTTTTTATGTTAAACTTTTT
>JAOVVA010000037.1:26241777-26262959 GCA_028565275.1 Leiocassis micropogon
ACCCTAGCATAACATCAACCTAGAGAACATTCTAGTGTCTGACCCTAGCATAACATCAACCTAGAGAACATTCTAGTCCCTGACCATAGCATAACATCAACCTAGAGAACATTCTAGTGCCTGACCCTAGCATAACATCTGCCCGAGAGACATTCTAGACATTGACCCCAACATATCATGAGCACAGAGAACATTCTAGACCCTGACCCCAGCATAACACCAGGGGACGCACCGGGCAGGGCACCTCAGAGAACATTTTAGACACTGATCCCAGCATAACACCAAGGAACTCAAAGGACAGGGCACCTCAGAGAACATTCTAGACCCTGACCCCTGTATAACATCAGCTTAGAAAAGCATATTATATGCATAAAATCAACCATGATATCATGACTTAAAGTTATCTTCACTTGTGAGGTTGGGATTCCCCCAGCCTCACAAGTGCCTATTATGTTCTGTTCCTGTTTCCACCACTCTTCTTCTCTTCTTTCAGTCTCATCCATACCTCTAGCACCTCACCCTTTTGCACAGTCAACTCGTTCGGATTGCGTGCCACAAAGTCGTAACGGATCGTCACACATTTTTGTTCAATGGCAGACCTGCGTAATGAGAACAGAGTTAATAGTTGTGCAGCAGATGTTGCTCAAGAAGAATGAATGCATTTTTGTTAACTGCTCGTACAGAGATCCGTGTTTTTAGGATCTTTCGCTGGCAGCATGAAGGTTTTTATAAATCTTAATTCTCCTTGATCTTGATATTCCTCCTTGATTTTTCATTCATTATTTCATCATTTACAACAACTTGTATGGTCGATGCTCCACATGACCTAGGATTCATAAATAGACTTTAAACTTATGTTTTGCATCACTGGAGAGTCTTCCAGTTTTTTTTTTTTAATATAACAAGCTTTTTTTTAAAAATAACTTTAAGAAAGAAAAGAACATCTTTTTGTAGCTGCTATAATGTATTGTAAACATTGTTGTACAGATGTTACACAACATTTAAGGTTTAAAAGTATGATCTGGTGACAAATGTCTGTAATATATGATGAGTAAAACTCTTGACTGTTGTTACTAATAATTAACTTTATGGTGGGAACAGTACGATTGCATAATTTGATCCTTTATTTTCCTCAAAAAGCACACCCATTTTGTTCCTAATGTAATTTTTCAATTTAGCAGTGCATCATATAGCCTTCTGTGATGTAGTGGGTTTTCTATTCTGCCCTAAAAATATGTCAAAAAAGTAAACAAAAGTACAAATTAACAATGGAAAAATGAGCCCCGTAGGTTAAACAATGGACTCGCTCTCTCTCTCTCCCTCTCTCTCTCTCCCTCTCTCTCTCTCTCTCTCTGTTCGATTTTCAATGTGTTTTCCAGTTTTAATATTTGCTTTCCATCACCAAATAGGTTGCTTAGTATTGCCATTTTTAAACAAAGTAAGCCAGAAACATTGCTGCCACTCAGAATCATCTCTTCAGATGAGAAATTCACTTTGGCAAAACTTTCTCAAGTGCATTATTCTCTATCATCATCTGAAAAGTTTGTCTGCAAAGTAACTTGAGATGAGGTTTATTTACTTAGCCACTCATACTAATTCGCTTACTGGAAAATAATACAATTCATCAGAATAACACAAGTATTTTGGCTACACTTTAAACCCAAAATGAATTATGTGTCTCTACTGATCCTGCAGATTATCAGTACTTTGCAATCTGATGTAAGCCTCCACTGGAATGTGAAAAGGATAGCAAGTATGCTACATGCGAAAGAGTGGATTTCAAGTATTATAACAAGCAACTTACGACTTGAACATCCTTAATTAGAAGAGCCTGTGCTTGCTTTGCTGTGAGCCCCTGCACCCTCTTTCTCAGTGGAAGGAGATTAAGTCGATGTGCCGCAGCCTTCACACGCAGTGTAGGCCATGAATATTTTAGTAGGCCTGCACAAAGCGTGGAGAACTTTAAACTCGACACACTGGTCCCCATGCATCTTTAATGTGCACACCTCCTCCCGTCTTTTTGTCCAGTAGCAAGGGGAAGAGGATAAGCACTGCCTCCAGTATCCGCCTCTGTCAGGCTGTCTATTTCTCTCCCTATAAATAAATTAGGAGCGTGAACACAGGAAACCAGCACGCCGTTCCACTACACACAGATTCGTTTTCGCCTGCAATTGCAGTTTTGTATAACAGCCCTAGATGTGCAAATATTATATAAACTTCTTAGCACCGTTGCATGTTATGGCCCTGTAATGCACACACACGCACACACACACACACACACACATACATATACACACACACACACAAAAATACATTTGTAACAATAAATATGTGTCAAAAAGTCAAAGGTAGACCATGATATCCAAACCATAAGTACACTCACCAGTCACTTTAATAGGAACACCTGTACAACTGCAGATTTAGGCAAGTATCTAATCAGCCAATCATGTGGCAGCAGGGCAGTGCATAGAATCAAGCAGATATTTACATTTCATGGCAGATGTCCTTATACATAGCAACTTAACTTTTTTTTTTCATTACACACCTGAGCAGTTAAAGGTTAAGGGCCTTGCTTGAGGGCCAAACAGTAGCAACTTCAGAAAGTGGTGATGTGGTTTGAACCTGGGGACCTTCCAATCAGTAGTCCAATGCCTTAACCACTGAGCTATCCCTGCCCAGAGATACTGGTCATGAGCTTTGATTAATGTTCACATTAAATCATCAGAACGAAGAAAAATCTGATCTCAGTGACCTGTCATCTCAGAAACTGCTGATCTCCTGAGTTTTTTCATTATTTTTTTTTTTTTTTTTTTTTACATGTGAAGGATTTTTTATAGAATGATGCAAAAAAAAAAATCCAATGAGCACCTATTTATTAGAGTTGACAGGACATGTACGGTAACTTAAATAACCACTCTTTACAACAATGGTTAGAAGAGAAGTATTTCAACCAAACCTTGAGGCAGATGGACTACAACAGCAGAAGATAACATTAGGTTCCATTTCTGTTAGCCAAGAACAGAAATCTGAGGCTATAATGGGCACAGACTAATCTAAACTCAACTGAAGATGCCACCTGGTCTTTTTCCAATCTTCATTACATTGCTTCATTACATGCTACTGCTAAGGCATGAAATCTTCAAAAAGTGAAAAATAATGTGAACGGTTCGACAGCAGACGCAATTTTAAGACGTTTGCTTATTTTGGCAAATTATTATTTCTGACAGGCAAGGTTCTCTATAACAAAGTATTTATTTTGTAAAAACCCCTACTGTATATAACCTTATTTTAGGAGTTTTACACTTTTTCGAGCAAAAGCTGATGTGTTGAGACCAGCTAATAGCATTGCTTCTTTCTGTCACATGATCCGTGCAGCTCACTACAAACCACCGCAGTCAAAGTATGAGTTTTTTTTTTTTTATTATATTTTTTTAATTAAAACTTAACCGACATATTATTGCTACTAAATTGCTTAATTTGGTATTTGTGCTTAATAGCATCTTTCTAACTCAAAGAAAACATCTACAGTATAAAATATTTTTTTCAGTTTGCAATACTTCTTGCTTAATTAAAATAAATAAATAAATAATAAATAAATTTTCTCATTTTGCTGTTGAACTGTTCATATAATGGGCCTTTACAATCCACCAGATCAGTTTTAGTTTGCTTCGGCATGGATTCTAAAAATCTACATCTACATCTACATAAATTTTTTTTTTATTTGTGTCTTTCCAATCATTTTGAAGATCACATCATAGTATTTATTCCATTTTGTCTAATTGTATACCTGTCCAGAAGCATCTGAACCTGCTATATTTCTTCACTTATTTCTTAAGGTTTTTTATTTAATTTGTCGTCTACTCTGTGGGAAATCATTCCCATTTAGGTTCAATTTTACTATCCTTGAAAACACAACTGACAGCAGCTACAAGCATTAATATGACCACAGTGGTAGACAGTTTTGAATTTTGTGACGCATAGCCAGAGGCCACACACAGGTTCCATTGGCTGTTAAGTATTTCCTTCTCGCTAAGCCAGATTTCACTTGTACAGTGAATAATGACACTGTTACAGTAGGTGGCATTAGCTGTAAATGTCAGTAACTGCATTTTTGTTCCCACGGGACTGGTCAGTAAAGGTTCACAGAAGCTGATTCTTAAATAGTCATTTTCAGAATGTCATTTTTTTCTCATGGTTCAAGCTGGAGGCTGTCATATAGCAAAGAATTAAAGGCAAAAGATTAAAGGTAAAGATGTTAAATTTGTACAAATAATACATTCACCACGTGTTGCTGAATGGATGTGCCAAAAGTGCTAAAAAATGGTAGAGCAGAAGTGACCATTCCAAATGGTGGTATAGTAAAAATTATGGGAAGATCATGGCCTCATTGTTAATTATAAATTGCATGTTTTACAGCTTGCTAATGATTACTTGGAAAAACATGCATGAGTGAAAAAAACTATTATTTTTCTGTCAAAACACAAATTTATGAGCAAATTAACTTTTCATTAACTTTTCCATGTTGCACATTACTCATTGGTGACTGTAAGAATAAAATATAATTGTTTAAGAAACCACTCAGTAATATAAATCATGTAATAAATTACCATCCTAATAGACAAGAGACTCTTTCCTTACTACAGCTGTGTTACACACTGATTTATAGTATTCTTAAAATGTCAATCAGAGCTTTCTTTTTTTAAGGTGGAAATTAAGTTTAAATAACACATGTGGAACATTCATAGGGCAGGTGTATTTAAGATCAAAGAATGAACGCTTCTATTTCAGCAAACAAAATCAGCTCTTTCTCGCCTGCATGTCATCAAACAAATGAACAATAGTGTTTACCAAACGGCTTTGTTGTACAACATACCCAGTTATTAAAATGGCATCTAATTAGAGGCATTGAGCAGCCGTTTTACATAAGATTAATTGTGTTTTTTAAGAGCACTTTCTCTTCATTAACATTCCGCCATGTAAATGGTTCCCCTGAAATATTCACTGATGCATATTCATTTCCAGGAACCTTGCAAGTAGTTAGAGGAATGTGGATGTAAGGTTCAGGATCTACTGTAGAATGCATGAAACGCATTGGGAGAAGAAAGGAAAAAAATGTGTGGGGAAAACTTTATGCAAATGAGAAAGAGAGACAAAAATAGAATTTTGGAATTGGTGTGTGGAAATCACTTTTTAGAATAAGTAGTTTCAGACCAGGGTCAAAAGTGAACTTCAGAGAGAGAAGAACAGATAGAAGAGGGAGAAAAAGGGCGGGAGAATAAGATAGACAGATTCTACCTTCTACAGTAAATCTTCTGTGCTGTCATGAATAATATGTGCTGTTCCTTGGTTAGATATTGGTTTTCACTGCACTGTAAGAGCTGTTGTCCTGTCGTTCTCATATTGGATATGAAAAAAGTAATCTAAGACATAGGCTAAATGAATGATACAGAATATGCTTCTGAGTAAACACACAACTTTCTGACAGACATCTGTTTCTGCAGTGTGGAACATCAATGCAAAGTCTTTACTTTTTTTAAGGACATCATCAAGAACATCCAAGACTTGCTGAGACATTTCAATGTCAAACGGGTAAACTGTTAAAGTACTCATAAACCCAACCCAAAATCCTGAAGTATTGAAATATTTTTTCCTTTTTTTTGAAATTTAGTTTTCTGACTTGGGAAACTTAGCTTGGCATCTCATGTGTCATTTTTTGAGTTATTTGATAGTAAAGACTATTTAATTCTGCAGCATAATTCTGAATTACAGGATTTAAAATCTGCAAGAATAATTACAGGCTGAAAGTTATTCCACATAGCTACGAGCAAAAATGTCAGTGAAGAAAATAGTTCTCATTAATTAAGGACTGATTGCTTTACAAATGTGCTACAGCCTCATTTAATTCTGTCGGGGTATCAGTCTAAACAGTCTTTACTGAAGGAGAAAATACCCCTTTTTTCTTCTTCTTCTTCTCTAGCCTGAAGAACATTGCTTAAAATCTGATAATGCTGTTCTCAGAAAATTTCCTATTAACTATTCTAAATGGCAGTGATCAAGTCTATGGAAATTTAAAGCTGCTTGGAAATGTTCAGATTCTTCACACTGTAGTACATCCATTGTTTGCACAATGATAGTCTGAATATAAAAGATAACTGTCTCCTATTATTGGAAGTACACTTAAGTGATTAACAGTATTGTGGAGTGCAGAAAGGAGCTTGGCTCATGATTAAGAATCATTAACTTAATAGGGAGGCTAGGAAAAAAAGGAATGGCAATCTTAGAGCAGGTCATAATTACATAATGTGATAAATCTGCACCTACAGTAGTCCTTTCCTCAGGCAATAGTAAGATTTAATTTATCAGATATTAATGATTGCATAAAAGTAAGCAATGTGGAAATGAACCTCTGGATTGGCTTTATTCTTAGGAAACAGACACCACTGAGAATATTACAGCTGACTTATTCTATAGACTACTATCTAGTGTAGTTTTAGACTAATCCCATAATAGGCAGTGGAGAGTCATACAGTCTAGCATCTTATATTGATGGTTCTAGACATACGTTTTTGCAACTGTGTCTGATGCAGCAAGTGTATTTCCCATCACAATGTTTAAGACTCACACAGAAGAGGTAATATTGTTAACCAGGGTCACCAAGTTTCAGCAAATTGTCCAGACTAACCACATCTGAAAATAAAACACACACACACACACACACACACACAAAATACCAGAAACAAGCCTAAAATTTGTCCATTAGAAAAACACAGACACGTTTTTCTTCTTTTTCCAAGCTTTCAAGTGTGAAACAAGGTCACCGCAGTGCACACACATTTTTGATGTTTGGACATTATCCACTCCACAATCATCCTTTCATTCTCCCAATGTTTTCAATGATTGTGTTCATGATAGATACACTGTCTGCACCTACACTGTTCCTTTGTTTGTAGAAATGTATTAGAGTTTTTTTCTGATCATTTTCTATTCAGCAAATTATAAAAAAACAAAAAACAATTTAAAACCATTTTAAATAAGCATTTCAGTGCATATCATACAGTGTATGAATGTGTATTTGACAAATAATTTTTTTATTTAAATTTTGACCAAATGCAAGCACCAAATGTAAACAGCAACCCTGTGATTTACTGTCCAGAACATTTGTTTCTCCTTAACCGAAAATGTCCAGCAAGCAAGGGCCCCTGAATAAGTATAAATATAATATAAATATGCACAAAAGATCTACAGTATATAAATATTTGCACATTTTTATGTTTAAAGAAATGTGCTTTTTAACTGTATCTGTTAATCTTTGTTTTGTTTTGTTTTTGTGGAAAAAAAATATTAACCTAGACTGGTGAGAAACCTTTATTTGCAACATAAAAATGACAACAATAATACTGTAACCTGTGAAAAAATCACGAAAGTTATTTCCAAGTACTTCAGTAAGTGCCCTATAAGGGGGTTTATTTTGTTACCTGTCTGTTTATATAACCTAATGGAGGAAAAAGAGACTAGAGAAGTCATATGTCCTCATTAAATATTCATCAAGAATGCATCTGGGCTTTGAAAGTTGGCCAGACTCTACTGAGAAGAGCTGGAGTAAGGCCACTGTAAGGCTTTTCATTTGGATTACATGGATCGCAATATGCTAGCAATGCTAGCCCACTGTTTGTCCAGAACACACACTGATTTGGATCGCCATTATTGGTTAATAAGGTTGTGTGAGTGCATCATATTCACTGCCATGTCTAGCAATTTGTAGTGGAAGTATTGAACAGTCTCTACAATGTATATTTCTGCTTTCCTCAAATTCAGTGTATGCTACAGTACATAACATTTTTAGAATGCACATTGTTTCTGTGGTTCCTTCTTCATTTTGAGAACTTTTTTAGGAAGCACTATTGCACAGTAGTAAGAAATGTGATTACTTTTAGTATTTATACAATGTAAAATAATATATATGCTGTATATTCTTTGTTACCAAATATGAGAAAATGGCTCTAATAAAGTTAAGAAAGCTAGTTGAACTAGTTTAATGCTTTATTCTGTAGAGTCTTCATTAGAAAGAAAGAACGGATTGAAACACGGTTGCAGCAGATTCAGCATGTTGGCACGAAAAAGTAGATATAGTCAGGACATTTGCCGAAGGACAATGACAGGGTTGCCAACAATCTTGCTTTTGGCATGGGACTCACACTTTCAGGTCCTGTCTCACACTCTCACACTACTCAAACCCTTCTCATGCCAATTTTGAAAAGGATCACTACCACTTTAAGAAAAACCTTCTGTTAAATTAAGAGGGTACTCAAAATCTATTTAATTTGAGTGTAGATTTCAGTTGATAGCGTTTGATTGCAACTGGTAGCATTGCAAATTGAATTTGCTAATCATGTGGTAGTCTAACAAAGGCAGCTTGTGAAAATGTAATGCTGTAGACCATATGGCCAAAAATATGTGGACACCAATCATCATACCTACAGTATAGGTGCTTTGTAAATGATAATCTTCTGGCAATGCTTTCCACTAGATTTTTGAGAATGCTATGGCGATTCATTCAGCCAGTTGGGTGCTGATGTTGGGTGAGAAGGTCTGCCACCTGATCCCAAAGGTGTTCATTGGGATTGACGTCAGGGCTCTGAGCAGGTCACTCGAGTTTCCTCAGTTCCTTGAGTTCTGCTAGAATAGGTTTGAACATTTCAGTCTTAGTTTATGTAATTGTAATGCTAAATCACACAGAGACATTATAATTATATAATGCTTGTTGCCTATTTTAATAAATACTTTTTGGTGATTTACATAACATTATTTTAGAGCTAACTGGTTTTGAAATGTTGTATATACGGTGACTGAAAGCAGAGAACGTGCAATCCAAGCCCAAGTCTGGACACAAATATTTTAATCCACTTAACTAAACTTAACAGTATCTGTACAATGGTTGGTCCAAACCCAGCTTACCCAGAATACCACCAAGCATGTGAATCTGCTATCAGCTCCAGCCATCAGATCATCTGTAGACAAAACTCCAATTCCAGCAAGAAATTAATATACATTTTACTTAAAGTAATTATTCTATCACTCATAAACATACGAAAGACTCAAACTATCCTAACCAACATTACACAAACTTCCAAAACTGTGCCTTGACATATACAAGTCTAAAAATGCATCTAATGTTAATATTTTTGTAATCTAGAAGCATATGTAAATTTTTTGCTTAAATTGTTTTTTGGTAAAAGCTTAAACAGCAAAAAAAATCTGTAGCGTCTGTAACCATGTCAAATTCATATTGCAGTATCTTGACAAATTTGCATTTTAGAATAATACACTTTTAGGTTTATGTCTTTTTATGTGAAATCTAAATTGGCCAAGCTTCATCTAAATGACAATTAGGATTATTAAAAAAAATACTTCAATAAAGTTATGGACATTACATAAAAGGGCATGAAATTGTATTTAGCAAATATGTTTATTTTTATCTGATAAAAATATAAATGTGTATGCATATGGATCGGGATATAATAATCATTAAGTACAGTATTATAAAAAATGGTGCCATATGATGACTCACTCACTCACTCACTCATCGTACAGTATAACGCTTTATCCTGTATACAGGGTGCCAATCCATCGCAGGGCACACACACATACACACACTCACACTCACACACTCATTCACACACTACAGGCAATTTGGGAACGCCAATTACCCTAATCTGCAGGTCTTTGGACTGTGCAAGGAAAGCGGAGTACTCGGAAGTGTTATATGATCCTATCTGAAAATTCACTTTTTTTAGGTGAGACGTTTTAGCACCGATAGCATGTTTTGGACGATAACTTCTCATCTGGATCTGTGTTGCTGTTGTTGTTTATAATTTCCCATAAACATAGTTTAATGTTATCCATATTCCCTGACATAGTGCAAGGTGTGCTAGTGGCCCAGTAGTAGTCTCTTCATATTTTTGCTAAAATACAGTATCTTTGAAGTGCAAAGTCTGAATAAGTTTGGGAAAATAACAATTAACTGTTATGCCAACTTTGACCACTATTTCCTCTGAGACATTTTGGGCAGAACATGTATAATTGAGGCTAGTTTTGTTTTGGTACTCGAAGTAAAAAGAATAAATAAAGAGGGCCTTTGACTGACAAACAGACATTTCAACCTCGGCCTTCAGGGCTTTTAAAGCAAGAGAAAATTAGGACTGTTCGTGAGTCTTCATTTCTTAGAAAGAGAAAAAAGAAAATTGCTGTTTTGAGACTGCCATGGACTTTTTTCTCACTAAATGTGCTGAGGGGAGATAGTGCTGTTTCATGTTATCTGCCACTGGATGCTCACCCTGTAGCCATTTTCTCATCATCAACACACATCCTATAAGTCACCTTGGCCTTTTTTCCAGAGCTTTGAAGGAAATAGCATGCACCCACAGATTTCCCATCATAGACAGAGAGGAATGGGGCATAATTTAGGAAGCAGTTTGGACTGTATTTGAAAATGGTCTATTTGCTGACTGGCTGCTGATGAATGCAGACTTCAAGAAAGCACATAAGTGGCTGTGAATTTGCTGCTTTTTTAACCTTTAATAACTGTTCCATAATAATTCCATTGTTTGGAAGTTTGAGTGACATTACAGGATGTGCAAAATAGACATACACAAATACATTGCTCATGCATGTGGAGAAATGAACAATGGGACAAAATGTTCATTTTAGTGCAGAGATAAGCAGGCGGTATCGCAGCGGCCTCCAGCTCTCCAGGCCTCCCTAACACTGTAATCTGGGTCAAAGTGCTAACTGGTGAGAAGGGCCTATGAGAGGTTCACTCACAGATAAATCATTTCTCATGCCTCCAGTCCTCATTATGTTCACTGCAGATATAATTTCAAAGCCTTTCATGTGTAACACTGTCCTTAAAGGTGGACCTGCAGCTCTCAGCCTCATGGTACTGAGAGAGAGAGAGCCACTCGACATGGCACCTTTGGAACATCACACTAGCACGCAGCTCTGAAAATCAGGTCATCCAATGCTTAAACCACAACACTTGAGGGCCTGTGTAACACAGTATTTGAAATATGCCACTAATGGACTTTGGAGAAAAAGGGAGAGGGCATTGTAAGTAGCAAGGTCTTGTTAGAAACGAATCTGAGAGGCAGAAAAGGTTGCTTAAAAACTGAATATTCTTTTGATATTTAGGGACTAGGGACAGAAATGACTGGCTGGTCTAAAAACCTATCAAAGATAATTTTAATTAAAAAAAATGTTAATCAGAGGCACAGACATGGAGGCTTTCTCAGTTTGTTAATTGTCAGCTAAGTAAATGCTTTGCATAGAAGCATCATAAAGCCCTCACCTGCAAGTGGTCATGGACAAACAGGCCATTCAAAAACAGTTTGCTTGCACATTTCTATTTTTAACTACAGTAAGGTTTTGTTTTAATATGACATAAATAATTGAATCATATGAATAAAAAGCTAACTGAATGTAGAGTTCACTTTAGGCAGCAGAAACAGTGAGTTGCAGGTGAACATGATAGAGTTTGTAAGAAACATGGGTGTTGGCAATTGTATCCTTTGGTGGCCACATTTGTGAGTTTGGGGTTCTGGGGTTTTGGAGTTGTAATAAACTGCAAGTTATATAAATATCCAAGTGCAGTGCCATGACAATTTGTCCCTTCCTGATCTTTTATTTATTTTTTGTTTTTGCACATTTGTCACCCTTAAATTATTGAGATCATCAAACATTTTTTTTTGTTTTTAATATTACACAAAGATAACCCAAGTAAATATAAAATGCAAAAATATAAAAATATTTTTAAATTGATGATTTCATTTATTAAGGGAAAAGAGCTGTCAAAACCTACCTGTCCACAATGTAAAAAAGTAATTGACCCCTTGCTCAATCATGAATAGACTGTGATTTTTGAAAAGCTGAGTTAAATTTTGCTTGCCACATCCAGGCCTGATTACTGCCAGACCCTTTGAATCAAGAAATCACTTAAATAGAATCTGCCTGACAAAGTGAAGTACTGTATGCTAAAAGATCTCCAGTGAACCATGGTGAAGAAATCTTCAAAGAAATCCACAAATGGAGAAAACTTGTGAATAGTGGTGAACCGTCCCAGGAGTACAAAATTTACAACGAAGACTCATCAGAAACTTCTAGAAGCCCAGAACAACATCTGAAGACCTGCAGTCCTTACTTGCCTCAGTGAGGGTCAGTGTTCATGATTCAACATCCCAGAAAGAGACTGGGGAAAATGGCATCCATGGGAGAGTTTTTGCCAAAGAGTATCTTGATTGTCTCCCAGACTTTTGGGGAAATATTCTGTGGACTGATGAGATAAATGTTTAACATTTTGGAAGGTGTGCATCCCGTTACATCTGATGTAAAATAATACAGCGTTTCATGAAAAACAACATAGAAACAGTCAAACATGGTGGTGATAGTGTGAGAGTCTGGGGCTGCTTTGCAACTCAACCTCTGAATAGTTAAAAAAATATATAACATTATGGTTTTGGAGTGCCCTAGTCACTGTACAGACTTAAGTCTGATTGAGATCCTGAAATTGGCTATTCATGTTGGAAAACGCTCCAATGTGGCTGAATTAAAACAATTCTGCATAGAAGAGTAGGCCAAAATCTCCCCACAGCGATATGAAAGACTCATTGCTAGTTATCACATACGCTTGATTGCAATTGTGGCCGCCAAGGGTGGCACAACCAGTTATTAGGTTTAGGGGGGCAATTACTTTTTCACATTTGGCCAGGCAGGTTTGGACAGGTTTTTTCCCTTAATAAATAAAAGTCATTTATTTAGCATTTTGTATTAACTCAGGTTATCTTTGTGTAACATTAAAATTTGTTTGATGATCTAAATCATTTAAGTGTGACAAATATGCAAAAACAAACAAACAAAAAAACGGAAAATGGCAAATACTTTTTCATAGCACCGTATTTAAGTATGGAAATAGTCAAGCTTTAACTAATACTTCAACTAATGTTTTATTCATTAGTTTGGTTAATTTGAAGTAATTTCTTAACATGATTTTATGTATAAACCAGACGCAAGTTTTCCTGGTTTTTCTTTCTTTCTACATTGTAAAACAATTCTAAATGCATTCAAAATGTGCAATAATCTTCTTTGAACAGTTGATATTGAGATGTGTGTGCTACTTAACGGCTCGAATCTGAGGTGCCGTTGAAAATTTAATTTCTGAGGCTGGTAACAATAAATGAACTCCTCTGGAGCATATACACACACACACACACACACACAGACACTCTCTCTGTGCTGCTCCCAGACACCATGCATTTAGATAAAAACAAAAAAAAGTCAAGTTAAACAGATAGCACTGAGAACTGAGCTAATAGCAAAATATTCAATATATTATTTTAGAGCATTTGTAAAGGTTTCAAAATTAAGATTAAGAAGTCTATGTAACATATAATTCTGCAAGGTATCCTGAGTGTAAGTGCACAGATTGGAAGTACAGTACATCATTTTCAACCTGGGTGCGTTTGCCTCTGGGTGCTTCATGGTGTCTGGCATCAAGGAGGTTGACATCAGATTGTTTGTGTGCCGTAGGTTGCAGGGTGGCGTCTTTGTGGTTCGGACACATGTGGCGGGCTGTGGTGTACTCGGTGTTCAGGTGCCTTTCTATAGTGGCCAGCATTGATTTGTTCAGTGATTTGTGCTGCATCAGCTTTTCTGTGGGATTGGACCAGATGCCTGGCCTTTGGTCCTCGTGGTCATGGGTGAGCCTTGGGTGCCCATGAGCCTGTCACCAGTTTGCTGTATACAGTAGTTAGTGATCAATTTAATTCTATTCAGCTGGTGGTAGTGTAAAGGTTATAGCTTATTGGTGTACGTTTTCTATCTCAAACAATGAACTGCATAGATTAAGATTAAGATTTAATTATTTTTCACATGCACCTTACAAGAAAGAAAGGTTTGTGTGCAATGCAGGCATATTATATGTTTATATAGTTATGAATGTAAATTGTTAATAAATTAAAGGAGATTTATTTCTTTTTTCCACTTCATGTACAGAAAATATACTGAACTGTGAAACTGAGGTATGTACTGTACCGAACTGCAAATTAAAAATCATATTCTATCTTCCCCCTCAACAGCCCTAGCGAATGTGGATGGTTTCGTTAATAAACTTTTCTACTTTTAATGCTATCAGCCTTTGTGAGCTGCTGTTGTTGTGTCTGTGGCTCATTTAGACAATCTGCATTCTTTTATGCGCGTGTCTAGACAGGCAGTATATATAGAGCATCTTTGTAGTCAGCATCAAGGCAGTGTTTCGCAGAGGCGGCTCTCCCTTGTGCAGCTGGGTCTTGCTGCAGGCTGGACTGTGCCCAGATCTACAGCAGAAGGATGGAGTGGCTCATACATCAAAAAAAGTTCTTCCTCGTAATCACTCACTACCAGAGGGAAAATAGGCTAAGGCCAAGTGTGGACAAAGAAAATCTTTATATTAGTCATCTCTGTAAGAGATAGCTTAATTTAAACATGTACTCCGGCACAAGGCACATTTTAGGCAATTGGCTGCCATGAAGAAGCTCTTCATTCCTTTCCCTGAATTAACATGCAAAGTACATAGGAAAAATCATGATGGTGTATGCTTACTGACTCACTCACTCATCGCCTATACAGTAAGTCCCCAACTTATGAACATTCGAGTTACAAAATTCCACAGATACAATCGAACCGCCGAACCGAACATTCGTAAATGGGAACAAATCAGGAATGTTGCTAACCTGTATTCTACAAAAAAATAGACACTGCAGTGCACTAGATACCAATATTTACAATTATATACAATGTTCTTATCGTGTAAGTGAATGTAGAAAATGTCCAAAGTCCAATATATTGTATCTGTTTGTGTGGGGGCGGTGCATGAGAAATTAGTCGGCCTCACCAGTTTTAATAAATCAGCCTCGGAGCATGATGATAGAAAATGGCTGTGCTGTAACTCTGTCCTGATGGTGAATTATCCTAAATTTAGGAAAATCCTTAACTTCAACGAGACGAGTTCACAGTCAGAAACAGCTCTGAAACAAAATAGTGTCCGTTCAAGCGCACAGTAAGAACCATGTAGCGTTGTCCTCTCCCGACATCTCCCTGGGCTCCCTTTAAACAAGGTCAGCTGACCCCATTGAGTCAACCTGGTTCGCGATTTAAAGGTGCAGTCTCGCGAGAGTATAATGTAGAGCCAAAACACTAAACCTGTGTGGTTTACATTGTATATTTGCTATTTGCGTCAAATGGAATGCAACTCGTTCGTAAGTCGGGGAATTACTGTACCGCTTTATCCTGCATACAGGGTCGCGGAAGGGCCTGAAGCCTATCCCAGGAGCATGAGGCAGGGTACACCCTGGACGCAGTGCCAATCCATCGAAAGATGGTATGTGTTGTTATAGGAAAACTTTTCATTAAGCTAAAGTTGAATATCTTCTAATTACAGCTGTGTGGTTTGTTTCTGTATGTACCTCAAATTACCAGTTTTAAAATATACACCATGCAAATACTGTACAGGTCAAAAGCTCCAATTAAATGTCACATCAAACATCAGAATGAGGAAATAATGTTTTCTTGGTGATTTTAACCATGGCATGGTTGTTGGTGGCAGATGGGCTGACTATTTCTCAAGCTCCTGATCTCCTTTATCACAGGACAGGATGTATACAGCTAAAAACATGAAGCCATTTCCTCAGCAGCCTCTCTCTTTCTAAAGCTTCACTAAATCCCCTTACAATTCCCAGCGTAATCTGTTATTATGAGGGGTGTTCAAATCAAACCGGGATTTGTGATGGTATTTCTTCTTAATGAAAGCGTAAAACTGATTGACATTTACAGAAGACTTTACGCACAATGCCATCATGAGATAAACATGTTAAAGAAGGCTGTGTGTCCGTGAATGACAATCCTGGCCGAGGTGGCTCAGAGCCCACTGCAGTCGTTCCCTTGAATGTTCTGCAAGTGGAATGCCTGACCCTTGATAAATTGTCACCTGATAACTTGTTACCAACTTGCTGCAGCAGAGGATTATATAAAAAAATAAAGGTAGTTTTTACTTTCATAATGTGTTCTTTTATTCTGGCCCTTGTATATAGTACATTAGAGCGAACACATCAACACAAACCTGTGATTTGCCCTGCAGACAGAAGTACTTTTAGACCTACTGGTATAGAAAAGACACATTCTGACTGTTCACATTTGAGAATTTAACAGCACTATGTTATAAAGACCAGAAAATAGTTGCATAAAAGGTTGCTCATTCAAAATGTATTCAAAACCATAGGTAATGAATAAAATTTTTTTGGTTCATGGTTATTTGGCAACATGAACACCTTATTTGTGTGTGTGTCTACATATCGTATATGTATGTTTATTTGGGCAACACTATAATTTTGTATAATTACATTGTCTCAGTATAAACCTGATGAAGAGATAATGGCGCCTAAATAACAGCTATTAGTTATGTGTTCAGTACACGCCCTTTTTCCCCAGCAAGTGCCGAGTTTTTACATCAGGTGGATTGGTGCTAAAATTACATTGATTTAAAGAAACAGGCCAGTTTTCTGGTCAGGCCATCTCAGTAGCATCTGACACTTGGTGTCATGCTGAACAGGAAACATTACCATTCCATTAAATTCATTCTCAAAACTAATATCAGCAACAGTGCATACATTGATTGTTTATTTTTTTAATTTCTTCGCGATTTCATCACCTTCCTTATTAAGTGGCTATTCAAAATATTATTTTAGGAAGGTTTTTGGCATCCTTACCTGACATCTTGTCATGCTTTATGCCACACACTATAACTAGAAGCACCTACAAGCGGCATCGTCTAAACTGCTTTATCTTGTATACTGTACAGGGTCGCGGGGAGACTTAGGGCACGAGACACCCTAGACGGGGTGCCAATCCATCGTATTGAAAAAGCAAAAACAAAACTTTTCTGTTATACACTAAAAACATTTGTATTTGGGATCAAAAGATGAAGATGAGATAAATGATCAGAATTTCAGCTTTCATTTTCTCTGGTTTGTGTTTGTGGTTATGAGATCATTCTCTGGATAAACATCATAAAACAACTGACAGCATGTGCAGTTCATGATGCTGCTACTGCTGCTGCTGCTCAACTCACTGGCAGTAAAGGAGTGGGCAGGAGCTCTGACACAATTCTCTAGATTACACAGTGTGTGTGCATACATGAACACAAGTATACACAGCACGCACACACACACACACACACACACACAGCAAGAACTGCTGACAATGTTTATATACGTGTGAATGTTTACATATGTCTGGTACTCTGCTCGATGTGTTTCTCCAGAGAGTTTATAGAGCATTTTTGTGTGTGAAAGTATGATAATGAGAAAAACTTGTACGTGCAGGAGATGCAGTGTCAGTACCTTTTAAACTAACACACATGCACACACACCCACACACAGAAAGAGAGATCATGAGCTCTTGATACAATTTTTTTTTCTTAATTTTTACTGATTTCTATTGTCTGAATGCATTCTATTGACATTATTAATGCAGCTAATTAATACCATGCCTACTCCTACAGTACTATAAATTGAACCATAACCTCTTTTTTCCCCTCCTATTATGAAACAATTGATCCCCACCACAAACATACATACATAAATAAGTAAATAAATAAAATATTTTGGTAAAAGAAAATTTATTAATCTACAGTAGTTTCTCTATTTATCCGTTACTGTAAAGCTGATGCTTATATTGACATTTATTCCCATGTTTACTCATAATTATTATATCAGTGAACAAATTGCACAAATATCAGGGAACATACTGTATGAATCCCAAATTCTTATATCGGAACTATATCTCTTCTAAAAAAGATTTTGGTTTAAATAATTTTCAGTTGTAAATGTTCATAAATATTCCTGCAACATTATTAACATTATTAACATTTCCATAGGGCTTATGTTTGTCCATTTGTGCCTTTGGTGACCGATGTTCTATTAACCATGTAAAGCCTTATTACAGTAGACATTTTACAGAAAAATAACATCATAGCAAGGTAAATATTTGAATAAATATAGTCAAATATATCTTGTATTTTTTTTGTATAAGACTACAATAAACAAAATATACTGTATGACTGTTAACACTATTTTTTGTCATGCTCAATGTTTAAGCATTGATTTTCAGGAAAAAAAGGAAGTTGTTTTATAATGAAATAAGTGAAATTTAGGCCAAAAAGCATAAAAAGATAATATTATTCTGTAATTTAACTTTAATCATAAATAATATAGACAATGATAGACAAATTTAGCTTATTCTATTATATAATGAATCTTATTCTATTAGATAATTTTGTCAATATTCAAGATCACTTGCTATGATGTCATTCTAGCATGTCTGTTCAATACTTACTGAACATTCTGTAACCCTCTTCCCCTTAACACACACACTTTAAAACCAGTGCCATTAATGGGTTAACAATGAGTTCAGTGAAACATAATTAAGCATTAATAATTAATGTTGTTGTTAGTCACTTCCTGAGATAATTGCAAATGATTAATCAATAACCTGATATGAGCACTTCCTATTACATTACTCACAAATTACAGCAATTGTGCCTACAATCAACATTCTGCATCAGACATGACTTTTTGTACAAACAATATATATATTGATCACGGCAAAGGATTTTTATTCTTTTCTTTCCAGAATGTTCTGTATTATTTCAAATATATTAATGTGTTGAAACATTCTTATCTCATACACCGCACAGTATTTATTGCCATTTTTCTGCTCTTTTTTGGCGAAGAAACCCTATTTAACTGGCAGAAGCTGTGACACAAAGAGAGTGAGGGCTGCAGGCTTAATTGATTATTTGCACAGAGCTGTGTATCAGCGAGGTGCAGCACACCCAGGGGAAATAATGTAAAACAGATAACAAGATCAAATGCTGGAGAATTGCTTTCTCTTGCCAGCTTTATTAATCTGTTTCTTTCACGTTCAAACTGGCTTTCCCACACCTCACTCTCTCCAGGTTTTTATATTAAGGCAGGGTATGCCTTTGTGTCCTAATTAATCCAAGAACTTCTCACCTGACACAGGGTTTATCGGTCAGCTTGGAGAGACAGTCCATTAGACAAGATTTTTGAAATGCCTTAAAGTCTGGATAATGTTCTTCAGATTTTTTTAAAAAGATAATCCATGTTAGTGCTGCATTGTATTATAGGAACACTGATTACTATCAAATAATTTATAAAGTCATAAGTACTTGTAACGCCCGTAAGGTTTGTGCTGTGTTACTAATAGCTTGCTAGCCTAATAATAAATCTGTATAAATAAAAAAAATAAGCATTAGCATGGTACTAGCAGACCACGAAATGCGACTGAATGAGAGTTTTCTCTGCTTTGTGCCTGGATTTTACATCTAGGCAGACACTCCTATCTAGAGCGACATACATTTTTATCTCATTACACCTCTGAACAGTCGAGGGCCTTGCTCAAGGGCCCAACAGTGGCAACTTGGTGGTTGTGGGGTTTGAACCTGGGATCTTCCGACCGTAGTCCAATGCCTTAACCACTGAGCTACCCCTGGCCCTGATTTTGTTACAGCATCAAGCAAAACTGGCTGGACAGAATTTAATCCATCGATGCAAGGCCTTTGATAGTTGTCTGCAGCAAAATTTGAAATCAAAATGTTTAGTAGAAGTGAAGTTACAGTATGAGCAGTTTTTTGCCAGATTATAAACCGCAAGTTTTGACAGCGTACTACACATGCATCAAAATGTGGGCTCGTCTTACATCGACCACTGGACAGAATTTAATTAAACTTTTGCAGTACTTAGGTATCTGTCTGCAGTTTAACCTGCTTCATAAATAAAATTAAAATGTTGAATAAAAGCAGTTATGAACAGTTATGTGCCGGATATAATAATCTACTTTAAAATAATCTAGTAATAAGCTCCTTGCTCAATGTAAACAAATACCTCCACCGATCTTAGTTAGGAAATCTAAACTCAATATTTTACTGCGATTAGTTCATATTTTCAGCGCTGAAATACCAATATATAAGTGAGTTTTAATGTGCTGGTGTCCTTTTAAGAGAAAACTTAAAGTAATATTTATCAAAAGTCAAAGGTTTGGACACAACTTTGTCTACATCCTAGAATAATAATAATAAAAATAAAAACTATGAAATAACACAAGGCATTAAGTCAGTTGTTATTTTAAGACGTGAAGGTCAGCTGTTCTGGAATAAGTGCATTTGCAAAACCCATCAAGCACATGATGAAATTGGCTCTTATAAAGACCTTCCCAGGAAATAAAGAGCAACACTTACCTAGTTTTACAAAGCTCAAGTAGCAAACCCATCTCAACATATGATTATTTAGCCAGTACTAAAAATTGTGATTTATGTAATAATTTGAGTTGCACTGCACTATACTATTGACAATAAAAAATATTTAATCTTTAATCTAAACCTGTGTGTGTGTGTGTGTGTGTGTCTGTGTGTGTGTGTGCATGCGCACAAAACAGAATCAGTTCTTCACACAGTTTTTGAAATAGCCAGGTACTGTAGGTTGTTCCAAATATCTTGGAAACCTAACCACAGATCTTCTGCGTTGTAGGCTGCCTCAAATCCTTCTGTCTCTTCATGTTATCCCAGACAGACTAGAGGATGTTGAGATCATTTCCAGGACTTCTTGTTCTTCTGTATGCAGAAAATCACTCTTAATGACGTTGGCTGCATGTTTGGGGTCGTTGCTCTGCTACAGAAAAAATTGCGTTAAGTTAGACACCTCATAGATGGTGGTGGATAACAATCTGCCTGTATTTCTCAGCATTGAGGACAACATTAAGGACACTGAGGACACTGCCCAAATCTCCAACTCCAGTTGCAGAATTACAGCACCAAACTTACAAACAACCTCCACTATGCTTCACTGTTGCCTGCAGACAGTCATTATTGTGCCACTTTCCAGCCCTTTGGCAAACAACCTCCCTCCTGCTACACAGCCAAATATGTAAAATTTGGACTCATCGGTCCAGAATACCTGCTGCCATTTTTCTGCACTCACATCATATGTTCCCTTTCAAAAGCTTCACTCGATGCTGCGTGAAAACGCTATGGGAACATCTTTTCGTGTTGCCGGTTGTGAAGCATGTGTGTATCAAACACG
>JAOVVA010000037.1:26263059-26283851 GCA_028565275.1 Leiocassis micropogon
GCTGTAACCCTGTTCCCTGAAAAAGCGGGAACGAGATGCTGCGCTCCAATGCCGCACTGCTTGCGTGACTGGACGTCAGGGTTACAGCAAAGTAACCTGTGACATTTTTGTGTATAGTTGAGTCACTTATCCTTGTTTCCATGTCGAAGGTATGACTTTTGGGACGCAATTCTTTAATGAGGACCACTTATGACCAGATCTTAACAGTATACCAGGGTCCCAGTGGTTTTTGGCAGTTCTTTGCTGCTGGCACTGGGAAGTAAGCATGATGTGTCTTTCATCTGCTGGGTTAAGTTTTCTTTACCAGTCACTGACTGCAGTCTGACTACAGTCCTCAACATTGCCTGTTTGTTTGTGTTTCTTCAAAATAGCTTAAACAGCACATCTTGAACCCCAAGTCTGCTTTAAAATTGTTGCCTGGGAGCAACCTTGCTAATGCAGTAAAAATACCTTGTATCTTGTTGCTGTGCTCAGTCTTGCCATGGCGTGACCTGTGACATGAAACTTTCTTCCACAACCTTACCTTAGTAGCAGAGGATGGATGTTCCTCACCCAGTCTGAAGCTTCATACAAAGCTGTTTCTGTTTCATTTAATGACTGTATTTCAACCTACATTTGAAATTGATGATCCTCAACACCTGCTTGGTATAACTGGTTAATCATACACCTGACTCTGATCCTACAAAATCCCTGATTTTGTGCAAGTGTGCAAGTGTAAGACCTGATCCTAGCCATTGGGCAGTTATACCAAATATTTATATGATTTACTGTAGATTTTTTTTTTTGTTTAAATTGGAAAAAACTAAAAAATATACTTTTTAAAAAATAATAAAAAATAATTATTAGTTTACAGCACCTGCTTAAAACTTTTGCAAAGTACCTATAAACATATACAGTTCCTGTACAGTACAATACACACATACATATATATATATATATAGTATGTAATAATATATTTTTTGAGGCTGGTAGCTCTAAATGAACTTCTCCTCTTCAGCAGAACTAACTTTTGGTCTTGCTTTCCTGAGATGGTTTTCATATACATCATTTACTAAAATTGTTGCCAGTTGCCCAGGAATAACTATATTGTCATGATTGTGATTATTTTTCCTTAACAATTCATCCTATTGTGTTGTATCCCTTTAATCATTGATTCATGCTTGTTCTTGTTGTACTTTCATGTTAGAAAAATAAAGCTGAGCACCAAATTTGTTCAGTCATCTGTTTAGATTAGTCAGTGACTTCAGATAATGAGTACAATCCACATGCAGATGAGCCTATATTTGGGCAACCCGTATGGATTTCCTATGATCGTGTGTATTCAAATGAACACAGTCCAGATGCGTTATCTCTCTCTATAGTGTACATGCTTAATTTGCCATCGCAGTGTTTCCTCTGAGGTAGGAGATGAATGGTTGAATAACATTCCCTTCAGAACACGCCTCTTCAAAAGTGAGGTCCTTGGCAGACAACAAGGAGATGTAAGCTCTGCTTTCTTGCTCAGTCTGGCCCCTGTCAGAAGCAATTAACTGTTAAATTCTACGATGTTTGAAAACCAAAAACAAAAGCTTGTATCAGAGGATTTGTTTCTTCAAAATTGTTTTATTCATGGCTAGTAGAGTTCAGCTCAATTGAGTTTAGTGATGACTGATATCACCACAGATTTATACATTTCTAATAGACATTTTGCAGTCAGCCAGAGGCCATGTCTAATGAGGATGGAGTTTGTGAAAGGCTATCTGAGGGGGTGAGAAAGCTTGACACTTATAATGTATTTATAAATAATTTCCCTTCAGAAATAAAGAAATTCCTTTCTTTCTGGAAATATAAAACAAGCATCTCCCTTGCCCATGATCTATTGCAATTCTACATGCAGGATCTCTGTTTTATTCAGCAATGTGTCAACCTGTTATGTTCTCTGCTGTATATGCATCATATTTTGAAAGGTCTGTGTAGATTCCTGCCCCAGTTTCTCTCACTGCATCAGCAGTAAAGTGTGAAGTGGCATCCCTGAGTGACCTGCTGTGGAGAAGTTGAGTCCACCTGCAGCCTAAACAGCTGAAAGGAACCAGACCCACCATTAATCTGTATTATCGTGACATAACCCCACTGCCACTCAGATGCAAAACAGCATGAACTAGAAAATTTAAAAACCATCCAATTGTGTAATTGTACAGTAAACCTCCATTGGTCTGGCAAAGTGATTTTTTTTCGCTTTTTATTAACAATAGAGCACATGGGGCGAGGAGGGAAAGACAAGCTCAAGGTGTAGCACTCAAGAATGTGTCCACGCATCCATCAAATAGTGTTTTATAGAAATCCTATGAAGATCAAATATTTTAACCTAAATATATCTATGTAGAGTCTTCACTAAAGTATATGTTGTGGGACCAAGTGTTTCATGTTTTTAGAGTGCCTGTTAAATAAGTAAGGATTTAAAAATTCAAGCCCAACAAAAAGCAGGTTATTGTTATTAACCCCAAGTTGATTATTTTCGCCCTAAAATGTCTTATTCCTCCAATACCAAAGCAGTTTTCCACTGATGATATAATTTTTTTTATTATTAAAGAGAAACACATCAACACATCAACTTTTTCAGATACATTCAATGTTGTGGAGCATCTGTGAAACAAATTAGTATGGTAATTAGTAATTAGATTAATTAGTTTATTAATCTCCCTGCTTGCAGAGGGAGATGTGAAAAGGACAGTTACAGACAGGATCGCCAGGTTGATCTGCAAAATCTTGTGATCAAAATTTATAGCGAACAATAAATAAAATTTAATACATTTCCTTACAAGTAAAGTGTATACACTATGTTTATATTGTACAGAACCATTTCAGTTGTAAGATATATGGCAAAGAATGTATTTATAAAGTTGGCACTGTGCCGTAGTGGTTAGCACTGCCAGGGCTGAGGATTCGAGTCCGGCCTTCGGGTCTGTGTGTTCTCCCCGTGTTTGGTGGCGTTCTTCTGGATTCTGGGATTAGGTTAATTGGTATTTCCAAACTTCCTTTAGTGCGAGTGAGTGTGTGTATGTGTGCTTGTGCCCTGTGATTTACTGGCACCCCATCCAGGGTGTACACTGCTTGGAGTCCCCTTGAAAAGGCTCCAGTCCTCCAGCGACCCTGTACAGGATATATATATATAGATATAAAGGGAGAGTGAGTGTATTTATCAATTGTATAATAATAGAATGTCCATTCATCAGGAATGCTTGAGCACCACAGTGACCTTGTATCTAACACAATGACTAAGAAAGGTTTGGGTTTTTTTGTTGGTATTTTTTGAGATGTAGTTGGGCTGGATTTTGATTAAAAGTGATGACCTATGTTAGTGATATTAGGTCTTCTGTTGTGCATGCTAAGATGCTTTTCTGCTCACCAAAGATTTAAAGAGTTATTTTAGATGCACTATTTGTAAACTCTAGAGACTGTTGTGTGCGAATCCTAGATGATCAGCAGTTTCTGAAATACTGGACCAGCCTATTTGGCACCAACAACCATACCAATTCACATTTTCCCCATTCTGATGTTTGATACTACCTGAAGCCAATGACTTTTATCTGCAGTATTGTATGCATCGTGTTGCTGCCACTTGACTGAATGTCTGGATAGCTGCCTAAATGAGCAGGAACTGTATATAGTTTTTTTTTTTCTGTTAACGTAGACAAAGAGTGTTTTTTACTTAAAATAATTAATATATTTTACTAAAATACTTAAAGTCAGGCAAAATGCAATAAAGTCTGCCATAAGGCCAAAAAGGCTACCCAGGAGATTTGTTTTGATGGCAGATGACATACAGTAATGTCTGATCTCATGTCCCACTGTGTTTTTTAATGCCTAATTCTCAGCATCTATAAAAGATTTAAAAGTATAATGAGAGCTTAAGCAAAGGGCAAAAGAGCATGGACAACTGAATCAGCCTTGATAATTGAACATCACATTGCTAGAACAACAGGTATCCAGTATGTTTTCTAAAGCGCTTCATTAAACATCATTAGTCTGTGAGTTGTGATATTTCTATAGGTGTTGAAATGGACCATGGTGTTGTTTGGGCTGAACATGTTAACTGCTGTTAGTGCAGACAGCAATTGACTGGCCAATTCCCTGGTGAAGCAGACTAGTGGTCAGCCTGATCGATACCTATTTGGCTATGGAATCTAGCATAGAGCTTTTTTGTATTCCATTAGTGGTCCCTTGTGGTTAGCAAGAGTTATAGAAAAAAGGGCTAAGGAGATGCTTTCACAAGAATCTTCAACAGCACTTCACATTTTATATCTATTTTTGGCTTGTTTAGTGTAATTTACCATTGGAAAAACACCCCAAGCCCGCATATTGCACATAATGGAGCACTTTTAGTTTTTTTTTCAAGCAAAAAAGTGATAACGATTGCATCCACTCTTCCTCGAATGAAGGCTACTGAGAACAAAATGGCCCTCTGCTGCTAGGAAAATAACGAATACATTTTATCCTATCTTTGCTTCGTAGTGCTATTTTCCCATTTCTTCCTGTCCTAGGTGAATGGAAACATGTGTGTGTGTGTGTGTGTGTGTGTGTGTGTGTGTGTGTGTGTGTGTGTGTGTGTGTGTGTGTGTGTGTGTGTGTGTATGTGTGTATGTGTGTGGGTGTGTGTGTGTGTGTGTGTGTGTTTGTGTGTGTATCCCTTTAGGAACCTCTGTAGACCAACTAGGGACGATGGAGGCCTCAATACTGTGTGTGTGTGTGTGTGTGTGTGTGTTGTGTGTGTGTGTGTGTACACAGATATACATATATAAATACACAGATTCAGTATATACAAAGTCAGTCAAAAAATATATACAGACTACAGAAAAAGAAAAACTTGTATAAATACTTTAATACAGTACTAAAAGTATTGCTATACAGTATGTTTTATATATACATATGTATGATATGTGATAATATCATTAATGTTATATATATATACAACAGGACAATTCTTAGCACATGCTTAGCAGCAAATGCAGACTTTAGTAAATTTAAATAACAGATGCTTAGTGTCAAGTTTGCTAATACAAAGTGGGTCGTAATATTAATCCTATCCTACTGTTGTGTTCTTATCTGATCTTAGTACAATAGCTTACATGTAGCTTCTTATTGTCAGGTTAATTTGAATGTAGTGCCTGGGAAAGTGGCTTTATAATTCAACTGAATTTCTGCAGTGCATTGCCTTACAAACAAATAGATTATACTCTGTTTTCTGTGCAGATATGCAGTGTGAGCATGGGGATAATTCTCTAAAGACATGATTGTACAAGTGTTCTGCAACAATGAGCTAAGCCTCTTTTCATGACAGTATTTGCATCTGCCATTTCCAACACCATCCTAGACTCTGTGTAGACAAGACAGGATTGGGCAGTCTACTTTATGGAGAGCTGCTGATTTACACAGAGCCGGATTTTTCCACACAGAACTAATCATTATTATTCAATACCACGTTTCTTACTGGTGTAAAGTAATAATTTTAGCGATGGCATTTTCCTATGCTTAAAATATGGCATTTTATAAGCATCATATTAAGTATTACGGTAATTCAGCACTGATGTAGCTTCATCTTTCTCTTTTTTTTCAGATCTGAGTGGTAGTGTCTCCATCATGAGGTTTCTGTTGAAGAACCTGGATAAAATGAGATGTTTACGTAAGCGCTCCACCATCCCCTTTTTGGTGATTCTCATCACTTTTCTGCTCTTTATGAACCTTTACATGGAGGATGGCTATGTGCTGGTGAGTGCTAGTTAGCTTTATCTCACATGGAAAATATGAGAGAAATATTAAGTTATTATTTTAACAAAAACATGTGGTATCATTACTTGAACTCCTACATTTAGGATTTTATGATCTGCTACTGCTTGATGAGTTTTCCTCATCTGTGTTCACAACTCAAGGGCACAAGGCGGGGTACACCATGGACAGGGTGCCAATCCATTGCAGGGCACACACACACTCACATGCTCATTCAGACACTATGGCCAATTTGGGAATTAGTTGCATGTAAATTAATTCTGTGAAGGAAAAATCCCAAATATAATATAATGAAATAAAACACTTCTATGTTAATAGATTTTATTATAATTTGTTAATACTTTTAATATAAAATAACTGTAACATACATAACAAAGTTAATGTTTGGTATCACAATGTCACAAGTGGTGGAGAGGCAAGATGTATGCACAGGCGAAACTTTATTATACATGTTAAACACACAAACAATCTCTTTGGCAGTACAGTATGCTTAGCAGAGTTAAAACTAACAAAACCGACGCAACAGCTAGGGCTATGACTTGCTAATTAGCAGTCATAGGAAGACAAGACAAAGAAACTCAAGAGCAAGCGCCTTGAATAACAATACTTGGCTGCTTTCCATTCCACAGTGTACTTCAAAGTATGCTCCCTACTCCCTACTTTGTGTTCCCCGTGCAGGAAATGTTGGTTAAGGGAACCTCCCGCGACAAAATTACATCATTTGAAACACTTTGCAACATCACCAGAGTTACCCTGGTAACATAAGCACCTCGGATACCTGTTGCTACTGTGGAAGTTTACCCTATGGATTTTAATTATTAAATATTTATTGAAACAAAAACTGATATTATTATAAAATGTTTACTATTGCAAGGTTTATAAATTGTTAATACATTCTTTTTAAATAAAAATGTAATTTGTAAATAAACGTATTACTGTACTTTTTACAGATTACTGGCCTATAAGGATGATTAAATTAGAAAAAAAATTATTGTGTCATATCAATATTACATCATCCTCTATAATAATGATAATAGATATATAAATCACCTCAACAAGGTAAAATATCTCATGGGAAAATGTTCATGTCCACTTTCACAGAAGTGATGACCTGTTGTTAATTTATCCCGTACACCGTTCACAGTTCCCTCTGAACAGAGCAGTTTTGGAATCACACTTAACATGGCTGAACACCTTGTGCAGTGTACTTCGCAGGGAACTTCATGCCGATTGGAACGCATCCCCGAATAATGAACTGACAGGAAACAAAGAAATGTTCTGGAAGTAAATTAAATTAAACAGGAATCATGAATTAAAACACTGAACGCATGATTCACAACAATAATCAAAATAATCCTCCCATGCAACATCAAAATACAAACCTGTGCACCATGCAATGGGAAAACATTAATAAAAAATGATATGCTTTTGAAAAATGCATCAAAAGTGTAGTACAATGTAGACGTTGTGTAGTTTCATAAAAATTGTTGTTTTCTTTACTGACTTTTTCCTATAATATTTAATTTTGTATGTTTGTTTGATTGTTTTTTTTACTGACTGAGTAATGCAGAAGTGACAAAATATGAATTGGCAAAAATAATAAAAAATGGTATTCGTATTTTTAAACATTAAGGTGCCTTATTAAGGTGAATTGCACAATAGTGCTACAGTCTTCAGGGTTTTCTTCTGACACACCTTATAAGTACTTTGCTTGTATGATGGTGGCATCAAATTGCAGATGTGGAAACCTGAAATTATTATTTTTCTGCTATTGAAATAGTTTCTTGGCAAATTCAATTTTCTCTAACCTCCGACTCTTTGTCACAATGCAGGCAGGTTGTTTTCTTTTTTAATGAATTTAGGTAGTGAATATGGCTTTTTTTTAATAGCTATTATGTGACATACTGAAGGAAGACCAACAAACAAACATGGCTATGGGAATTTGGGAATTAAAAGGAAATTAAGGGAAAGTTATGCTTTAGTTACAGTATGTTTTTTATAAATTCCAGAAGTGTAAATAACACACCTGTGACAAACACAATGACACATGGTTTTGTAAAAAGTAAAATATACAGTATTTGTTGTTAATGTTTTTTGGTAGTATAATTTAATTGATGAATTAGAGTTTAAGATAATTAATAACAAAGCCATTTTTTCTTTACCAAGGGTGTCAGTAATTTTGGAGCCAGCAATATGTTTTCAGTACAAAACTAAAGTAACTTGATGTGTTTTCTGCATACAGTCCAGTGTATGTGACACAGTTACTGCACCATTTTTAAAGGGCATTTCCTTGTGTCATTTATAAATGGTCCAGTCCTATATAGGACAGGTCAGACCAGTTATAGTCAGCTCCAGATTTTTGAAGACAAAGTATGCAGACGTTGTTGTCTAAAGTTTTTTTACATGCAAGCTGTTGGTCACTGCTTCGTTGAAACTATATATATTTCATTTAAGATGTTTTTAGTTGTTTTTTTTTAACATTTCTGTTAAAATTCTTGAAGTAAATAATATTTGAAGCTTGAAATCATTTTTTATTGTGTAAAGCACAAGTATTGTGTAAAGACTACAGAAACTGCATTCAATAAAAAAGTTGCCTCTGTCATAAAGTTACAATAATGAATCATCCAAATCAGCCCAGACAGGGTTGAAACAAAATCAGTGTTGTGCAGTGGTAGTTTTATGTTTCTGGGTTTGAACTTTTGAATTTGTCTTTCTGAATTTGTGAAAACAGTGCACATGCACAAACCTTAAAAATATAAAGGAGCTGAAAATGTTGCATGCCCACAATCTGTTCAAAAGTGTTGTCCACTATGTTTAGGCATTTTAGTACAAAGGGATTGACTTCTGTTATCCTATACAGCGGAGGGAATAACACCTAACACCTAATAACACCTAATGCATTTATACGCTGTTACCATTTGCTCTAGCTAAGCAGAAAAAAGCAGTGTAGCAGTCAGGATATACACAAGCTAACCAACGAACAAACAGTAATAAACCTTATATTAAGAAACCCAGGAGATTCAATGAAACTTCAAACTAAATGAAACACCCAAAACATGTGATAGTGAAACAGTGAAGCAACAACCCTACAACAGACCAATAAATGTGACAATGTGAGTCCTGAGATACAACAGTCCAAAGAAAAAACACAAAAACAAGCACATGGAGGAACACTGACAGAACCATTGTCCTAAGGCATGTCTCCTGATGCACAGAACAGGTAGCCCCAGAGACCAGTCCATTATACAGTGTCTAAACATGGAGACTTTGAAATGGGGGGGATGAAAGTTCATCCAGAGGCTAACGCAGAGGTGGAACTAAACATGGGAGCTTCTTGGCATGAACCTTGAGCCAGAACTTTTTGTGCCACAAATCGTACTTGGTACACTGGAACTTGGCAGCAACAAGGTAGCAACTTGACATGGGTGCTGTAGCAGAGCAAACACTGGGACCTGGCCTCCCTGCCAGCCTCCTGAAGCCAGGAGGCTCCGTCCTCATAAGCAGCAGGCAGCATTAACTTTTATGCCCTCCTGTTAGCATTCACAGGTGATCTTCACCAACTACTGTATAACAGTAGGCAGCGTCATCACATGTGTAACAATAGACATTGTCATCCAAATTAACAGTAGACAGTGTCTTTTATGCCATAATATGAGGTAAAATATATCTGCTGAAACATTGGAGCAGTGTCAGGAGTGGCAGTGATGTGATCGCACACTCCATTCGCAGGTAATTGTAGCAAGTTAGCATCAGGCTGCATATAGATATGGTGAGGATCCTCTCCTCAGTAGCTCTTCCTTCCTGATCTTGGTCAGTTATTCTGTTAGGTATTGATTGAGAGGATGTACAAAAGCCATTTTCTCCTTTTTTAATGTTTTACATTCTCTGGAGCCATCAATATGTTTTCAGTACAAAGCTAACTTGATATGTTTTCTGTCCAGTGTGTGTGGCATAGCAACAGCCCCAGTAGCCTGCTACTAAAGAAGACATTTATTACACATATTTACACATCTAAAACAGGACCAAACACAGAGAAGCTATTACCCTTTAACATTTGCACTAGCTTTCCAAAATCAAAATAAGCATAAAGAAGTGTAGGATATAGAGTACAGACAGGATATACTGTATCTAAAAAACAAAACAAACAATAATCGTCCCCAATGTAAGAAACCCAGGAGCTTATATACTGTACTGAGCATAAGCGAACACTCGACACCTGTGCTACTGAGTCAGCGAAGCAAGACCTTCCAATTCTGCGTTCTGAGCCAACAACTGTCCACAAAAAGACAATAACAAGTACACAAGGGAAACCTTGACGGGGGGACAATAAAAATCAGTGAGGCTGTGGGTGTTGTTTTTATAGTTTTTATATCAAAAGTTATTTTTAGTGCAATATGTAAAAAGTGCGCTATATTTAATTCTATTGTTGCTTCTATTTATTGTATTTTCCTTTTAATTTTTATTTCTTGTATTTTTACTTTTCCTTGTCTCAAGTTTCTAATTTTTTTATTTTTTTTAATCAATGCAACTGTATGACGAAGACAAAGCAATTTCCCTCTGGGATTAATAAAGTTCTTTGAATCTTGAATCTTTGAATCTTGAAAAGCTTTCAGATTTATTATTTCTTAGTAGTTAATAATTTTTTATAATTCAGGGCATTGAGGTTCATGAGTTATAGACATAATGATGGGACTCAAAACACATCATGGTTAAAATTTCATGATTACAAATGCGAGAGACCTGATTAATATTTATGAGATCAAATTAATGATAAAATCTTTGTGGTCAAAAGAAGTCGTATGTGATTGTCTTTTGAATTATTTAAGAGATTTATTTTATTTAAAAAAAATAAGGATTTTGAATTTTATGAGGGATTATATATACACACATATAATTTGTTTGTACATGTAGAAAAACCAGACAACCAGTCTTCAACTCTCAGTTGTTCTGCGCTTGTTAGTCTTAGATTGCTGTTGCTGGCTGACAGGAGAAAAACCAGTGTGGTCTTCTAACCAATCCGGTCGTTTTCTACAGTTTAATTTTAGTAAACAGATAACAGAATGCTAAATGATCATTTAAATGTAGAACCTGCAATAGTTTGTGCTGATTTTTTTTTGTTGTTGCTTTTTTTTTTTTTTGAGTAATAGTCTGGTTTGGTGAAAATGAACATTCTTTTTTATAAGATATAGAATAAACAAGCAGAAAGCTTACAGTTGATCTGTAAGCAGAATAATGCAGCCTACTACTGAAGAAATGATATTTAAGCTTGGATAACATGGCATCTGTTTAAGTAAAACAGAGTAAGTAATTCATCAAATTCGGCCCTCAAGCTGTTAAATATACATTGTGTGTCTGAAGAAAACCCCATTACAGGAGGAGAACGCATCATGATCTCCTTCTTCCTGCAATATGTGGACTAATTTTTGCATCTGCTTTCATAAAGTTTCATAAATTACTGTGCTGACACCTTTGTGTCTCAAAATAACAACTACCTAATTTCAGTTACCTAATATCATGTGTGGTATTATATTCATTTTGAAGAAAAAATTTTATACAGTATTGTTTTAGTATGTAGAAAAGAAATCCAAACTTCAAACCTCATACTGGTTCCATATAGTGTATTAAAATCCTTTTTCTCCTCATCATTCTATACACAATAATAAGTAAAAATATGTGATTAGAGACGTTTTTGTTAACTTGTTAAAAAGGAATAAAGACTATAATATCCCCTTTACATAAGTATTCAGACCTCTTGCTTAAAACTTGGTTGCAAGTAAAAGGTGCTTTGGCAGCAATGACTGTCCAAAGTTTGGACGTTTCTTCTGTTCTTCATGACAGAATTATTCAAGCTCATTGAATGGGTAGTGTCCGTGCACAATAATTTTCAAGTCTCTTAAAAAGATGCCTTGTTGGGTTCAGGTTTGGACTCCAGGACTTGTTGTTCTGAAGCCCCTCCTGTGTTTTCTTGGTGGTATGCTTTCGGTCGTTCTCTTGTTGAAATGTAAACCGTCACCCCAGCCTGAGATCCTGGGCGCTCTGGAGAAGGTTTTCGTTTAGGATTGCGCTATATGTTTCTGCATCTATTTTTCCCTATATACTGACAAGTCTCCCAGTCCCAGAAATATATCCCCACAGCATGGTGATGCGACCACTGTGTTTGACTGTAGGGATGTTTTTAATAAGGTGATGTGCAGTGCCTGATTTCTTCTTATATTTTGTCATTAGACCAGAGGAATTTGTTTCTAAGGGGATTTGTGGCAAACTCCCAGCAGCACTCCCCACAAGAAAACTCTGGGTCTCATTTATAGTGACCCTTGGGTGCTTGGTTACCTCTCTGACCAAGGTTCTTCGTCACCAATTACTCGTTTTGGCTGGGCAGCCACATCTGGGAAGACTTTTGGTTGTACCAAATCTCTTCCGTGTGAGACGGATGGAGGCTTCCATGCTCTTGGGCGCTTTCAATGCTGCAGAATCCTTTCCCGCAGGTCTATAGATAATCCTTTCCTGCGGGTCTACAGATAATTATCTCGACCTCATGGCTTTGTTTTTACTCTGACATACACCACCTACTGTCAGACCTAATGTAGATAGGTATGTTTCTTTCCTAATTATGTCCAATCAATTCGTATAATTTAGGCACAGGTGGACTCCAATCTAGTTGTAGAAGCATCTAAAGAACCATTCATAGGAAGAGGATGCACCAGAGCTCAATTGCAAGTGTCATGAAAAACTGTGTCTGAATACTTATGTAAATGAGATGCTTCATTATTTTGTAATAAATTAACAAAACACTCCAAACACCTGATTTTACTTTGTCATTGTATTGTGTGTAGAATCATGATCACTTAAAGATGGGTGAAAAATAGCTAAATGTGGAAAATTCAAAAAGGTCTGAAAATATATCTGAAAAATGTGCCACTGTATATAATCAGTTTGTATTAATATATCTGTTTGTCCACAGGAGGAGGATAAACGGCAGCTCAGGGAGGTCTCGATGCATCCACTAAACTCTGAGCGATATGTTCACACCTTCAAAGACATCACCAATTTTTCCGGAACCATAAACGTGACATATCGCTACCTTGCTGGGACACCTTTGCCTCGAAAAAGTAAAATTATTTATTTATTTCTATGTAATTTAACATGGCACTCAATCTTTTTTGAAGTAGTTGTAATTTACCATAATGCCAGCATGCAAAATAAAATGAAAACATAATGGGTTTCTTGCATTCAGTGTTATGACACATTACCTTTTTTAAATTGTGTTTTAAATGTATTGTTCGGGCATGTTCTTGTGTGTGCATGATGAGGCATCTAGTCTGAAAACAGCTTGCTAATAAAAAACTTGCAAATATTCTTATATATCTAATAAATGTCACTTGCATTCATCTTTGTTAGCTCTCGCAGACACTGACAGTGAACTACTGTACTACCATCACAAGTGTAATAAATGATGGTCCATTATTATGAACAAAGTGCAAGTGTTTATGCAATGAGCCCATTATGAATGTGTTGAATTAAAAAAAAAAAATTATCTACTTTTACACAGAGTATCTCACAATTGGATTATCATCAGTGAAAAGAAAAAGAGGAAATTACCTTTTGGAGACCATTAAGTCCATTTTTGATCAGTCTAGCTACGAAGAGCTTAAAGAGATTGTAGTTGTGGTTCACCTAGCAGATTTCGACCTGGCTTGGTGTGAGAGTTTGGTTCAAGAGATCACCCGCAAGTTTGGGCATCATATCATTGCAGGACGTCTACTGGTCATCCATGCACCCGAAGAATATTACCCATCTCTTGACGGGCTGAAGCGAAACTACAATGACCCTGAGGACAGAGTTCGGTTCCGTTCCAAGCAGAATGTAGACTATGCTTTCCTCCTAAACTTCTGCACCAACCTGTCCCACTTCTACATGATGCTAGAGGATGATGTGAGATGCTCACGGAATTTTCTTACTGCTCTAAAGAAGGTAGTCACTTCCAGAGAGGGGTCATACTGGGTCACTCTGGAGTTCTCCAAGCTGGGGTATATCGGGAAGCTTTACCACTCTAGAGATCTTCCCAGACTTGCACACTTTCTGCTCATGTTCTATCAGGAAATGCCATGTGACTGGCTGTTGATTCATTTCCGAGGGCTGTTGGCGCAGAAGGAAGTGATCCGCTTCAAGCCATCGCTTTTCCAACACATGGGGTACTACTCATCATACAAGGGGGCTGAGAATAAACTGAAGGATGATGACTTTGAGGAGGACTCACTGGATATTCCAGACAACCCCCCTGCCACGCTGTACACTAACATTAATGTGTTTGAGAGCTATGATGCTGCCAAAGCTTACAGCAGTGTGGATGAGTACTTTTGGGGAAAGGCTCCTTCCACTGGGGACTTTTATGTTATAGTCTTCAACAAGCCAACAAAAATCAGCAAAATTAAGATCAGCACTGGAACAGATGACCGGCAGAATGACATTTTGCATCACGGAGCTCTAGAAGTTGGAGAGAAACTGGTGGGAACAAAAAAAGGAAGGCAGTGCTCCTCCTACATCACTTTAGGAGAGTTTAAACATGGGAACATTGAGGTTCACAATGTGGACCATAAAATCGCTTTTGATATTGAGTGCGTTCGCATTGTGGTCACAGCAAACCAGAAGGAATGGCTGATCATCAGAAGTATAAGCCTGTGGACTACTCAGCCTCCAAGTCAGTGAGAACTGTTATGGATCATTACAATACTTATCATACAAAAGGCACAACAATCAGTCCTTCGATTTGCTTGGTATATTTATCTATTTATTTTTGGTTTATTATGTATTTATTATGTTTAATATTTATTTGATTATTTATTCATTTTTATAAAAGATCCCTTCGATTTTGCTTCATACCTTAAGTATATATAGAAAAGTATGTGACGAAATGGCTGGTATTTTTCTGACTCTTCATCAATAAGAACACTGTAGGCTTATGCTGTTTTTATGCGATTATGCCAGAATCTTTTCAGCAGTCTGACTGCTGGATCTATTATTGGCAGTGGCATTTTCACTCATATCCTTGAGATGTCCACTTACATGGTCATGATATGATAAAGCTGCTTGATAAACTGTAAACATACAAAGATTTGTTCTTTTATATCTTCTTTTGTTTCATTTAGTTTTTTTTGCATTATTTCCTCTCATTTTATCATCCATTCAGCAAGCATATGGTCAATGTGGCATTGAATATACAATGTATTGTGGCATGAATTTAGTCGACTGCACTTCACATTGTCTCCCCACTAAATGGTAAAAGGAATGTCATTTATTCAGTCGACCTCAGGCCTGGAGGGTCACCTTTAGTCTAGTGTTTTGAAATTGCAGTGTGTAATTTGTTGATGTGTTCCTTCAAAAGCATGGACCACAACACAGTGTTTCTATTCAGCCGTCTTAGGAAGCTTGTGATTGAACAGTACAGTGACAAATGAGGCAGACCTGTTCTACCTTCCATTCATTCTTTTCGTCCCTCTTTTGCCTCAGCACAATTTTGCCCAACTAAATTGGATTTTCTTTGGTTTTCTGGCAGTATCAGAAGATACATAAGCTACAGATGACTTCTGTATTGTATGTGAAATATATAATAAATATATAGATTTGGAAAATGACCGAGCAGCTGGGCAAAAACAGTATGATTATGTAAACAGTATTTATGTTACTCTAAAAATAGGACTGTTATGGCACAGTATTCTTAACTCATCTTACTAATGTGCATATCAGTCTGCGCCATGTTTGATCAAGTGATTTTCTTCTTTTTTCTTGGTAAAATAGTTCTTATCCTAGCAACAAGGCAAGTATTATTACGGAGAAAAAATATTGTTTTTTTCTTTTTTCACTTTCTGTTCTTCTCCAAACAAAAGCACAGGTCCTGTTTCAGAAAGCCACCTGAGGAATTGATGGTTTGGGTTTCCAACTGGATTATATGATTACTGGAAGGTGTTTGTTGGCTCAGTAATGAAACACACGAAAACACATCACTCAACAGTGCATGAGCCAGGGAAGAATATTGCATTGTGAGTAATCCTGTTATTTGTTTTAAAGTTTTATTACTTGTCTCCAAACTGTCTGCTTTGAATTTGACCAGCAACATACATGGTTTGGTTCGGTATTAAATGGTCCAAATACTACAGCAGTGTACATCTCTCAGTGTACTGCATAGGTCTTTAAGTGAAGAGAATGCTTGATGATGTATATTTATGTTGTATTTCGTCACCACATTGTTGTCATATGGTACTGTATGTATATTGTAAAATGATGTATATTTTTTTACATGTACCATTAGAACTGTTTGCCTTGTATATTGTATCTGAAGTGTTGAAACAAAAATGAATGCCATTTGATCTGGAAAAAAAAAACTTGAACCTGTTTGTGTGTCTAGACTTTGTTCATACTGTATCACTTACTCTCTACATCATCAGATGGAACCTATAAAGATGCCATCAAACTCCATTACAGACTCTAGATAGTTTGTTGATTAACCTAGAACTTCAAGTGTGTAAGTTAACTTAGAATCACATATAATACATTAATAATACATGTATTCATTTATCATTTAAATAAGCTCCTAGAGCTTCTTTTGATATACAAGAGTTCAAGTCCAAGCACCCCACGCTATTTGGAATTTGCATTCCCCTCTTCACTGTGAAAAAAAAAAGAATACGTTGTAGGGTATTGAAATAGGGTTTAGACAAAAAAAAGGTGCTCTTGAACAGCATCGCCCCACCACAATACAGCCGCATAAATTATTCATCTATATGTGAATATGCACAGTGTTATTTTCAAATGCTGGAAGGGCAAGTCTAATCCACTGAGGTCCCACCACGCAACCAACAAGACTCAAAGGGTCCACTGACAAACAACCTGTTTCCAGAAACAACAGCACACCCCTAGAGGTCTTGCTCAGTGGAGTCATGCTCCAAGGGGCCAGAGCTGGCCAGGTAGCTCAAGGGGAACCTACACAATACGGGGCATAATGTTTTATGTTGTAATGTTTTGGCTGATTGGTGTATACGCAAAAATTTATGAAGGTGTAGTTACATAAAATTCTTTGCTTACAAAGGTCAGGATAATATAACGGCATAACACAACTCAACGTGACAGCAATTATTTTTTAATGGTTAGCCATTGTTGATTAGTTTATGGCTATAAATAAAAAGACAATATGTCAACAAGAGGTCATGTTTTGTGTCACTGTCACACTGTGCTACCACTTTTGACTAGTGCCACGGTGTTTGAGACACTCCTGTTTAAATTTAGGTGGAGAATAAATGCATGCCTTCATCTGTTTTTAAGCAACAGTAGTGTCCAAATCAGACAAAAAGAGAATCCATAAAATGAAAAATGAAAAACCTCTAAAAAAAATTTTTTGTAAGATAACATTTTTCATTCTAAAACTAATTGCTGATCTAATTGCCAGCCTTCAGATAAATGATTTACATAAATGCATGTGACTGGATAAATGGAAACAGAAGATGTATTACTGTATGTGCAACATGTTACCCTCATGATATTAGTGATACTAATGCTAAAATAAAGAATAATTTTCTGTCCCAACACTTTACCTAAACATTTTTCAGTAATCTTTCCTACACCATCAAACTCCTGTTTACAGCCATCATTGTCAAAAATGAAATTTTGTAAAAGATATCACTGATAACAAGCCAATTGCAGAACTTCCTAAACACAGCACTCTCCCATCAAACATTAACCTTTTCATAATGACAAAAAGTCTACATCGCAGAAACTAATAAGAAAGCCAAATCTGAATTAAATTTAATTGTAGTTTTAAATGGCAAACATTTTCACGACCACAAAAGGTCATAATGAACCTGACATTTTCCAAAGCTCATCCTTTTTTAGAGTTGACTCTAATTTACCTACAGTTAGCCACATAACAGGTCTGTTATGCAGACAGGTGTCACAACATAGCTTTGAGTTATTAAAAGATCTAACAATCGTAGACTTTTCTCTTCATACATAAATTAGATTTTCTATATACTTTTGAAAAGGTCAGGTGGAATTATCCTTTCTGGTGTACCCCATGTTCATGGTATCTTGTTAAAATGTTAATTAAATGTAGAAGATATGAAATTGATATGTCAATTGTTTTTGGAAAAATAACTTCCAAATGCCACAAAACCAAAATTACAAAACCAAATTAGCATCCTGTATTTTCCAGCTTAGAATCTGAAAGATGGTGCTGTTTTCCTTTCCTCAACAGGAGCTCAGGGAGCAAGTCATGGCTCTTAAAGGTAGAACTACACTAGCAGTCGGGTGAGTCAATATGGCAGGCAAGATGTGTGGAAATCGCTACTAATGTCCATTTTAAAGGGTGTCAGAGCAATCCACCAAAAAAAGACAATACTGTGTAATAAGTCCTGGATGAGGTGCTGCATGCTTCTGGGTTACCATGGCAGCAGTGCTGCATAAATAGAGGAGAGAAACACAATATCAGCTGAAGGGATCCTAAGGTGGGGTGTGTGTCGTTCTACCAATTCCCTGCTGATCAGCTGCATCTCCAGTGGCTCTGTCTCTCTGCATCCACCTCAATAATTGGTATGGAAATATTTAGACGTTTTTGTTCTCTGTTATTAAAAACTGATCAGAAGTACTTTTTACTCGGTAAAACCATTACATTCAGACTCTATAGTGTAAACAATCTCAAATCACTTGAAGTAAAGTAAAACTGGATGTTTACTGTTATTATTGTGCAAAGGGGGTATCAGCATGTTCCATCTGAATTTATATTAACCTAATATACAATTTATTAAACTTGTCCATGCATCAAGAAAATAAAGTATAAGATTGTTGAACTGTGTATTTAAACGGTATTATAAATAGGGCTCTTAAGCTGATTCTTACTACTGTATGTACTATGTGTGTTAACATGATTAGTACATTAGCTCCTATGTTATTTCAAATACACAAAGCTGTTGTTTTTTTTATTTAATCTCAGAATAAACTGACCATAATCACCTTAATGTACATCCAGTACTGTGCAAAACCTTTGAGCCATGTCTCATTTCTTCATATTTTGCATATGTTTTTTAATGTAGTCATGAGGAATAGTTCGCCAGGCTCCAAGAAGGACTATTTTGTCTCTCATTTTCAGTCTAGTCCCTGTACCTGACCAGTTTCAGAGGAATATTTTAGTTTTTTAAGTCACACAGTGCCCTATGAATCATTCAGTATTAAAAATTTAAAATATCTAACTTAAGGCATGAACCAGTGAGAAACAGGTGCAGATGATAACAGATGATCAGGCCAGTGATTAGTATATTAGTGATGTGCTGAGTGGCTGGAACAGACAAGAGGGGAAATGAGGTTGCTGCTGAAGTTCTTACATAAACAACCAGTTTTTAACTTGTATCTTTAGGCACTTTCCTGCCTGTTGCAGTAAAACATTTATCCCTATTTCTTTAATTTAACCTACATCATCTAATTTAATATGCAAGAATGGGGTGTCATGGGGCAGACTTTTGCACAGTACTGTATGTCTTTTATTTTTAAATAAATACATTCTAAAATAATATTCACTACAAAAACTGAATCATGAATATATTTAGTACAACATGTTTCTTTTTCATTGTTGGTACTGTTTTATTTTATACAGATGTGTGAATATTTTCAATCATGAGAATCCATGCAAAAAAGAAAAAACACATATAATGTTTAAATGTTAAAGATCTATAAGAAATCAAGTGAAAACACTGTAGATTAGGCTTTCATCGGCTGTCCTTCATATCCTAAAATTTTGAGTCTGTTTATTGGCCATGAGTGCACATATTGAGCTGGGTCTTTACAAATCCCAGCTGGAGGCCATCAGCTCTCATATTTCAAAAGCTTTCCCATGTCCATTAATAGTTTTTGGCTTTGCCTTTTAAGAGAAAAAAAAAAGGCGGGGGAAAAAAAAAAACATCAACTCAAGACTGCACTTTTTTACGATTTTAAGACTGGCCTAAACACACTGAGGATAACTTGCCGGTGTCTTTTCATAAAAGAGAACCTCAGAATGGACTAAAGGCTTAGTGATATGGATGCCATTTTACAACCTGATGAAGAGAGGCAAAGAAAACCATGAGTAGATTGATGGGTAAACATCAGCCTGTAGAAAAGCATCTCCCAGAGGAGCAGAGCAGCGCCAAACAGAGATGTGGGTGATGAATGACTTGTAATAAGCTGGTGACTGCCTGACAGCTGATCTAAGGTCCCTGTGCGATTAGACGCACTCAACGCTGCTGTTGACAGGGGTGTGATCTGTGTGCTGATGTGAATGAGGGTGGGGTGCCTCCAAAAAAAATAGACAGAGACGGAGGTCTGTATCAGCACCGCTCCAACTGCTAGAGTACAGTAAAAAATAATTTATAGCCAAGTCACAATAGAAATCAATGAGCTGTTCAGGAGTTAAGCCATCCCACAATATAAGAAACTACTACATCTGAAAATGTGTGGTGGAAATGGGGTTCTGCGACCAAGTATACAGTAAACTGACAATGAATATCCTATTAAAGATAAGACTAGATAACACGTTATTAAGCCCTGAACAGAAATGAAATGTTACAGCAGCATATAAAATACAAATACAATAATAAAAACCACACACAGGTACAAAGACAAGAAAACAATGCATAAACGCATCATGTACCGTGTCTATCAGACAAGAACCAGGATGAAGAACCAGGACAAGAACCTGGTTTTACCAAAACTGCGACATTATATGAGTGGAAGCAGATAATGATTTTACAGGAATCAGCTGTCTAGGTTTGGTGACATTGTGCACACTATGCCCCAAATTCCTCTTGGAATTCAGTCTGGTCTAATACTGTTGTATTCCATCCAAGTCAATTAATGGATCATGCATTCTGAGATGCTTTTCTTTTCTACATGTTTACAATACATGGTTATTTGAGTTCCTGTAGCCTTACTGTCAGTTAGTCTTGTGATTCTCCTCGTGTCTCTCTTAACAGTGTAAGTGAAAATATTTTGTGCACACTCAAATTTATTTA
>JAOVVA010000037.1:26285808-26309786 GCA_028565275.1 Leiocassis micropogon
AACATTTTGTGTGACAAACATGCAAAAGAATAAGAAATCAGGAAGGGGGCAAATAGTTTTTCACACCACTGTAAATGCCACTTGCTGGATATGTTTTATTTTTATAATATTCTTTGTAAACCCTAGAGAATGTTGTGCATGAAACTCAAAGGAAAAACATCCCTGGCAACCAACACACAAAAGGCACTGAGATTTTTCAGCATTCTGGTTTTGTCTATTTTAACATTACAGGAAACTAATCACTTTAGTTATCTCATAATATGTATATTGCTACTGATTAGCCATGACACTAAAACCATTACCACCTAGGGTTTAGGTTACCATTGTGCTGCCAAAACAGCCCTGACCCCTCGAGGCTTGACTCCTCAAGACCAATGCAGGGATGGTGTTGTATCTAGCACCAGGACGTTACCGCCATGAATTTGAGATCTGGGGAATTTGGATATCAGATCAACAAGTCATTGCCTGCTAAGTCCCATACACAAAAATCTGTGATGTGTGTGCACCGAGTGTTCTGATACATTTCTTTTATAACTTTTTTCACCAAATTGGGTTAAATTAGCTTTTCTGTGGCATCAGATCAGACAGACTAACCTTTGTTCACCACAGGAGTTCAGGAAATGAGCCTTGGCTGCCCATAATCCAGTCACCAGTTTACTTATAATGGTATATTTCATTATATATTTCATAATCAATGTTATTTAATTGACCTGATGGTGGTGTTAATGTTATGGCTGATGTGCGTGCACGTGCGTGTGTGTGTGTGCGCGTGTGTGTGTGTGTGCGTGTGCGCACATGTGTGTGTGTTTGCATGTGTGTGTTAATTGCTTTCTGTGTAACTGTGCAAATGTATATGAGTATAATTAATTACACATTCAAAGATTTTAATTAATTAAACATTAATTAGAACTGTATAAATTGTACTGTGTAAAAACACTGTGGGAACAGTGCAAGTATGATCTCTAAACATAAACAGATGTTTTTCAGTTTGGGGAAAACATATTTGTAGCTTTTAATTTATTTTTTTTGTGCGAAAACAGAGGACTAAGGACTGCTACTGTAAAGACTGGAAGAATTGCATAGGTTTAAATCTCAATCCTAAAAAAGATGGTCTATAACAAATAATTTCATTAAATGAAATAAGTGGAATAAATGGACAGCACTTTTCCAAAAGTAACAAAAAAATCTGTACTGAAAGAATATGTGAATTGATTGATTCTCTGACTGCAAAAAGTTTAGGAATAGAACTAAGAACTGCATTAATGCATATAAACACAAACACAGTTGTTAATTCAGGCTCTGCAGCCTGAATTGAAGGCAGACACAGTTTATGTTTTATCCTGCAAAGAACGATATAAAACCAACAAGTCCGAAAAAAAATTAAGGAAAAAAAAAAAACCAGAATCACTGATTTGGAAAAGTAAAGCAGCTAAAAATGACTTGTAAACTCAGTCAGGTGAAGCTAATCACCTTATCAATGGCACACAAATCCGTTTGACTTTTAATCAGCTGTGGTCATTTTGATTAGTTCAGCATAAAAAGCTGGAGCATTTCAGTCCCTGGTAGTGCAACCAAAGCAATCAACTATGGTTGGCAAGGCACTGGTAAAATATCTTCAGGATAAAGTTGTGCACAGGCACAAATCAGGAGATAAATACATTTTTTTTTAAGTCTGTTATTAAAAAGTGGAAGGTATTTGGTACAACACAGACCCTCCCTGAATCAGGACATCACTCCATACTGGATGTAAAAAACAGAAAGAAACTAGTCAGAGAGGCTACCAAGAGGCCTACAGCAACTCTGAAGCAGTTGCAGATATTTTTGACAAAGAGAGGTCATTGTGTGCATTTGACAACAATATCAAAATCAGAACTCAGAACTCCTCAGAAAAGGCCACAGGCAGTCACGACAGAGCTTTGCAAAAACACACCTGGTCAGATGAGACTAAAATTGAATTATTTGGCCACAACACTAAACAAGATGTCTAGAAGAAATCCAATACAGCTCACCATGAAATAACACCAAATAACACCATTCCTACAGTAAGGCATGGAGGTGGTAATATTCTGTTATGGAGGTGTTTCTCTGTACAGTAGCAGGGACTGGAGCACTTGACAGGATAGAAGGAAAATGGATGGGGCAAGATGCCGTTAAATTCTTGAGGAAAATCTGCTGCTCTCTGCCAGGAAGTTGGCAATGGGAAGATTTACCTTCCAACATGACAATGACTCAAAGCACAGAGCAAAACTTACTTCACACTGGTTGAAGGAGGAAAAGGTGAATGTTCTTGCATGGCCTAGTCAGATCCAAGACTTTAATCCAATTGGAAATCTGTGGAATGACTTGAAGACTGCAGTCAAAAAGCGTCACCATCAAATATAACTCAACTCAAGTAGTTCCGCAAAGAAGAGTGGGCAAATATTGCAAACTCTGCATGTGCAAAGTTTTGCGTGCCAATGAGAAGGTGATTAGCTTCACCTGATTGAGTGTAAGGGTTAACCCCTAGAGGGCGCCAAAGCGCTCTAAGTTTGATTTTCGTTATGTTTGTTTGTAGTTTTGTTTTAGTTGGACTTCAAGTCCCAGACTGCACCTCGGTCAGGTGACGTAGTCATTCACCTGAACCGAGGGAAGTAATTAAGTTTAGTATAAATAGCCTGACTTTTTTTCAGTTTTTTTTTCTGACATATCTTTCACTTGGATGTTAAAAGTTGCACCGAGGAAATACACCTGGATGAAACAAAAACGGTGTCTCTTTTTATTTCAGGTTGCAAAGCAACAAAATGTATTATTTTAAAAGGGGGGGGGGTGATTCTTTTCTATACCTACTGTACAATTAAATAGAGCGTTGTTTGGGTCTATGATAATTACTGTGATGGGATAAAAGAACATGGCAATTACAGCGCATTTAGCACCGACTGTGATGTTGATAGCCAGGTGTTTGTCAGTACCACAGGTGCCTCTGTGTCCCTAATCTGGGTGTAGCTGCTCTCCGTGGAGCTCAATTGGGTTATTCCACCACCACCGCACTGCTAGGTAAAGACCTACATCTGCCTGTAACACAACACACTGTAACCACTGAAGCCAGATTCCCATTCACCTAGTAATTAGTTCCATTTATTCTTCCTCTCCCCTCGGAGCGCAGTACACCATCCCTCATCCGGTCCTCTCCATGGCTTTAATGCATCAAGAAAGCATTAAACTTTCATAGGCATTAACTACTGTCTGATGACACTCACTCTCAATGGGATAGCATGATAAAGCCTGTGCTCCCCATCAGCACTGAAGAACACAGATCAGAATACATCAGGATTTTATAATAATCTGATCTGAGTGAACACTGACCAACTCCAATGAGAGATGAAACTATATAATGTTCAGCTCTCAGCCTGAATGAACCAACTGGGAACGGAGGGCTTGTGATGTTGTGTGTGTTTTTTTTTTCTTAATGAGCATTTTTAAGCAGAGCAGACAAAGATTTGGGAGATTTGCATTCAGTAAGCATGGTAGCAAGCTGTTAGCTCATTTGTTCTCAGCAACAGCATGTGGAGCGTGCATAAACAATATGACATGCATACGGCAGACTGTCACAGTCACCACCCAACATTTTCTAAATATCAGTCACTTTCAGAAAACTCTTTTAATCTTGCTCAATCTCTATAGCACTTTGGTACTCATGTAGGGTTGTGGGAGGTCTGAAGCTTATCCCAAGGATCTCAGGGCACTCAATCCATCACAGGTCATAAGCACACATGATTTGAAAGCACCAATTAGCCTAATCTGCATGTCTTTGGACTGTGGGAGGAAACTGGAGTACACTGAAGAAAGCCACCAAGCACAGAGAGAACAAGAAAACTCCATGCACACAGACCTGAGGCAGGATTCAAACCCTCAACCCTCGGAGTGGGCTCCCATGCTGCACCAAAGTGTTTTATTCCACAATAAATTGTCAACATTTACATTTTAATATATGTATTATCGGGTTATATTTAATGCCGTATTAAATAGATTAGTGTTTATAATCAATTACATCATAACAAGCTATAAACTTTTCCAGCCTGACCATATTTAAGCTTTGCCATATAAACAATTATAGCATGACATTTATTCACTCATTCATTGTCTATACTGCATTATCCAGTGTACAGGGTCATGGGGGCCTGAAACTATGATTATTATTATTATTGTTGTTGTTGTTGTTGTTGTTGTTATTATTAGTAGTTTTTATTCATTTATTTATTCATTCATTCATCTAATATATTGCCTGGAACCTCAGGAAACTTTGGAGGCTAGGCGGGGTACATCCTGGAGAGAGTGCCAATCATCCCAAAGCATAAATTATTATTATGATTATTATTATTAATAATAATAATAATAATAATAATAATAATAATAAATATGATTATTAGATTATGTGAAGTCCCAGTAAATGATCTCCTAAAGAACCACAGAAACAATAACATATTAGGCATTATTATAGCTCTTGCAGCCGTCACTCCTGTCAGAGAGGCTACTACAGAAGAACAACTTCTGACCAATCAGAATCAAGCTTTCAACTGCACTGTGAAGTAATGAAATAATTTTAATTAGCTTAGTCATAGATGATGTAGATGATGAGGGAAGAACAAATTAATTCTAATATACTCCTGCACTGTGGTGCTTGTTATCATCTCTCTGTTATCTTTCTGTTGTCATACCTAACCATGGCCCGCTCTCTTCTTCTTTCTCTTCCTCTCCATCTATCTCTGTTTCTCTCATACAAAATGGCTGTCATTTCCCTCTCTTTTCTAAAGGCCTTAATTAAAGATTAATGCCAGGGATTTCCCTGTGTGGAGAGCGGAGATAACTCCTGTCCCTGGGCTTTTCTTTAAAAGTGCCTCTTTTTTCACAGTGTTAAAGAAAGACAGAGAAAGGAAGAGAGAGAGAGAGAGAGATAGGCAGTGGCACAGAAAACAAAGCAGCTCTGGCTGCCCTGCTGCTACTTTCTCCAAACAACTAGGATGTTGGGATGACTTCCTAGTGTGTGTGTGTGTGTGCGTGTGTGTGTGTGTGTATGTGTGTGTGTGTGGCAAGGAGCGAAGTCATTTTAACTATGGCAGGCTAAAACATAATCATCTCATTTTACGCTCCTCGTTGTTGCTATCTCCCAACAGAAAGGATTACTACTGATTATCTCAATTGTCTTTAACAGGATCTGGTCTGGCTCAGAGCTTGGCAAGCTGTCAGCTCTCAAACATTTCAGCTCTTCACCCCTTTTTTACCTACAGTACACTGGGCCTTCATAACACTTTTTAAAGATTTGAATAAATATTTTATAATACAATGAGCAGCACTGGTCAAAACCAACGAGTTGCTGTATTACTGCTGTACTGTATGTGTGTGTTTTCTTGCCCATAAGGCAAAGAAAGTCTAGGCCTGGTCCAGCCTCCAAACTCCCCAGACCTTAATCCGATTAAGCACCCATGGGATGCAGCAGACAAACAAGTCTATCCACGGAGGCCCCATCCCACAAACCACAGCATCCAAAGGATCTGCTGTCGACATCCCTGTGCCCAGGCCGCAGACTTTTTGTAAAGTGCAATCGAGGAACCAGAAATCAGAGCTACCCTGGTGGGACAAGAGGAACCTTATATATGGTGACACCATTGCATGCCTCCAGGGTCCTGGTTTGATTCCGGCGTCAGGTCTGTGTGCATGTAGTTTGGATGTGCTCCTGTGCTTGGTGGGTTTTCTCCGGCTATTCCGGTTTCCTCCCACAGTCTAAAGATTTGCAGATAAGGGTTCCAAATTGCCCGTAGTATATGTGAGTGAGTGTATGTGTGTACCCTGCGATGGATTGGCACCTTGTCCAGGGTGTACTCTGCCTCATGCCCTAAAACTCCTGGGATAGGACCCCGCGACCCTGAACACAGGATAAATTGGTATAGACGATGAGTAAGTAAGTGGGGTTCCTAGATGGATATATGTGTGTGTGTGTGTGTGTGTGTGTGTGTGTGTGTGTGTGTGTGAAGATTTACCAAATACAGTATTTGATCAAGTATCTGCAATTTCCTATATACATAGTAAAAGTACTCTTATACAACTTCACTTATTTAAAAAGGCTGTTTGTCAGCTGAATTAATTATTTGCCCTCAAACCAAAGTGGTAATCAATTTTGCATTTAGAACACTGTTAAGAACCACTAATGTATCTACAGCTCCACTACAAAGCGCATATGTCAGCTAAATGCGTAGAAATTGAAGTTGATGTTTCAAAGCTTAATGAATGTGTTCTGCTAGACGACGATTAAAATATTACACTAATAGGAACACAGCAATAAGTTTCTTCTGCCTGCTCTCTTCCATGCCTAGACAGTCATACTATATGAAACTGCTCTCACATTCTGAAATTTGATATGATTTATTTTATCAATGCTCTTGTATTGTTATGCTTTTGATTGATGAACGTATTAGGAAGACAGAGTGTACTGTGTGAACCTGTCTATTAAATTGTTTCATTTTTTTGGATACTCTGAATAGGCCTGTACGGTGAAGCAGTGGATAGTCTTACCACCTGGGAGCTCCAGATTTAATGGTGATCTCTGGTTACTGTGTGTGTGTGTGTGTGTGTGTGTGTTCTGCTTTCTGTGTACACATGTATATGAGTAAAATTAATTACACATTTAAAGATTTTAATTAATTAATGAGTGTCACATGTTCTCCCTGCATTTTTTTTTCTTCTGTGTTGCCTGTTTTTTCCCCACTGTTCTAAACATAGGTACTGGTTATGCATTGCCTGAAGGTGTGAATGGACCAATTTTGAGCTTGTGGGGACAATTAGGACAAGAAAACTGTATTGTTCTTGGAAGTTACTAAAATTAGATTTAGATATAAGCATTGTGTTAATGGCACTGCCAAGCTGCCACTGTTGGGCTCTAAAGCAAGGCCCTTAAGCATCTCTCCTCCAGGGGTGCTGTATAATGGCTGACTCTGTGCTCTAACAAGCTAGGATTTGCAAAAAGAAAAAAAAGTGTCAAATTAAGCATTCTAATTAGTTACAAGAATAATTCAGTAAATAGAAGATTCCCACAAGGATAGTCATGTATATTAACCAAATATAGAAAGGATAGCAAATGTGTCATTTTTATTATTTTAGCCTTAGTTTGTTTTGTGTGTGTGTGTGTGTGAGAGAGAGAGAGAAAGAGAGAGAGAGAGTGAGAGAGAGAGTATCCTTGCTATGGGGAGAGCCTGATTTCAGTTAACGAATATGTTACGTTCGATTGAATCTATCCTGTGAGGAAATGTCACTTCCCTATCTCCCTCCATCTTCATCTGTGTGCCCATATGCAGGCGCTAATTATTTACTGCGCTGTCATAGTACAAGGTCACGCTTGTTATACCACCAACCAATTCGCAAATCACATTTCTAACAAAGAGAACTAATCTAATTCTTTCAGAAGCAATTATCTTGATCTGGGGGCCTGTTTGAAGATCCACTACCCTGCGCAGATGAAGGTGATGACTTTCATTTAGTATCACACAAAGAATGTGACGGCGCCTTGTGGCTAACTTAAACTGTCAGTCTTTAGCTTTGTCCGCAAAATTGAGCCAAATTAAAGAGCGATTCAGTTATGGATTGTGGCCAAAGCAATTATGTGTTATCATGTGCTAACATGACCGTAACAGATGATGCTAGGGGAGGACTAAGTTTCCTTGGCATCCAGTCCATTTTTTTTTTTTTCAGGCACAGGAGTTGTTTAATATTACTACATATGAGCCAACTCCTAGAAAATAACACATGCAGAATATGGGCGAGATAATGAACAAAGAAGACTGGAGGCTGAAGGCTGTATAATGTAAACCTAACAAGATGCATTAATTAATTTCAGTAATTGTTTTTTGATGATATTGTGAGAAATGTAACTAGGATTATGTTATGTTCGAACAAAAATTTTTGTTACACAAAAGCACATAAGCATTTTGTCAACATTGTTCATTTTATGCTTCTCTATTGCCATCTCCTGGCCTGCTAGTGCAAACAGACTATCTGAAATATGTACGGTTACATTTTATTTGACCAATTATAACCTAAACAAAATGCATTTGCATTTGACATTTGTATTAAGCATTCTTTCAAATGTCTCGAGCCAGCTGGAGTATGTAGATTAATTCTATACAAGTCTCTGTGTCCTTTTCTCTAATTACTTAGCTGCAACAGTATGTATAAATAGAAGCAGATAATTAAAGAAAAGTAATGAGAAATGCTCAGTGTGCCCCATAATGTTAATGAGAGAGAAACAAGCATTGGGTGACTAAATAGTGATAATCAATTAGATTGATATCCATTTATATTCATATAAATAAAGATCAAGTGATATTTGTCGCATTTATAAATGTTTGACTTACACTGGAAACCTAAGTTATTAGTCTTAATGAGATTCAGGGTATAATGATCAACATAAGTTTCACTGGCTTTTACAAGTTATTTTATTATTATTAATTAATAATCACTTACATGCTTTTATAATTAAATATGCTAAATATACAGAGTAACCAGATTTAATCTAAATAAACCAATAAAATATCTATACATTTTTCCAACCATAACTGAAAGCACGCCTTTCATAGCAGAAAGTTCTATTTGCTGTATATACCAATCAGCCATAACATTAAAAACATTAACATTATAATCACCTAGCTTTTGCATTCCCCTTGTGGCACTAAGACTTCTCTAGCCCTTCTGGGTTAAAGTATATACAGAATATAGTTTTCGTTGTTTTTTTTTCTTTTTTTTTTCTGGTAATAAAAATCTGCACGGTGGTGTAGTGGTTAGCACTGTCGCCTTGCACCTCCAGGGTCCGGGTTCGATTCCCGTCTCGTTGTGCATGGAGTTTGCATGTTCTCCCCATGCTTGGTGGGTTTCCTCCCACATTCCAGAGACATGTAGATTAGGTTAATTGATGTTCCCAAATTGCCCGTAGTGTGTGAATAAGTGTGTGAGTGTATGTATGTGTGTGTGCCCTGCGATGGATTGGCACCCTGCCCAGGGTGTACCCCGCCTTGTGCCCTAAGTCTCCTGGGATAGGCTCCAGGCCCCCCGCGACCCTGAATACAGTATAAAGTGGTATAGATGATGAGTGAGTAAGTAAAAAATCCAACAGAAGAAACGCTTACATATTGAGAAGGACGGGCCAGTCTGTCTATGCATAGCTGCATATGCATATATATATATATATATATATACAGACACAAAAACACATACATACACACACATACACACATATAGTAGTATATATTACACACAATTTATTGTGCGATTCAACTTAAGAGTAAGCACACTGCATTTTGTATGTATGTGTTTATAATATATTTACCTTACAACAACAACTGTCTGGCTAAAAAAAAAGTCACACACTCTAACATTTCATTCAGTCACCTTTAGGTTAGTGGGCAGTTCATGTGTGAAACTGATTATTCATGCTCCCAGAACCAGTCTTTTCCAATTTGGGTCCTGGAATATGGCTGTGCCATCAGTGTAAAAATTTAATTTAATTTAAATTATGAATTTACAAATTAATAATTTAATTTACTTAATTTTATTTCCACATAACATTTCTGAGACTAGACCTGACCACCTGAAGCAACCCCAGATCATAACACTGCCTACAGAGGCATATACAGTGGGCGATATGCATGCGTGGGCATTTCATTGTTACAGTTTTCACAATGCAACTTCGACAAGTGTTTAAGTGAATTTTTTTAAAACAAAATTTTTTAAGTAAAACAGTTTAGTAACAAGTTGCACAGCTTTTTTAAGTTTACTTAACTTTAAAGATATACCATACTTTCTACCAACTGTTTTACCAACAGTTCAAAATAAAAATTTAATTAACTCAACTTGTAATTCCAATATTTAATCAGATCAACTAGTATAGTATCTCTAGCCCAACTTTCCATCTACTCAAAAAAAATAATTTTGATGTTTTTCTATAAAAACAAGTTGGCCTAACAATACCACAACAATTAAAACACACACACATTGCTTAAAAATATATATATTCTTCCAAAACTAGTCAAGGTTCAAACAGTGATCTGCATAAAACAGGAGAATACACATTATATTTTCTAAGGTTTTACAGTCAGTAAAATACCTGAATAACGCCAGATGTTGATCAGTCTCTTACTGATTATTTTATTTTATTCTATTTATTTTATATTACAATATCATTACCATTTTTGTCATTTTTCCCCCCCAGTTTGTCAGACACAAAAAAGATTCTATGGCAACAAGAGTTTGTTTCTCAACATGTGAATCTGAGGGGAGCATGTCTCTCCAAGTCCAAAAAACATTATTTGGATGGCTTCATACAGTAGTTGTATATACAGTCTTTTTGGAATTCAATGTTGAGCACTGAATTCAATGAGCACAGATCTGTCCAAGCATCACTCCTAAAACTGCTGCGTAGTCACCAAGGCCATCAAGGACTACTACAACTTCAACACCTTGGTCATGCTCCTCCAGTAACTCGAAAGGCCAACCGTCACCCCTCTAACCCAATCCAGCACAACAGAGCTCTCGTTAAAGAAAACAAGAAAAGTCTTGTAAAGGCAAAGATGATAAAGTTCACAAAATATCTAGTTATAATAAAAATAAAAGATATTAATAAGGCTATATACCAACAGAGAGTGTAAAATATTGTTTCTGGAATTTAAATGATGGGCTAAAGCTGCATTCTGTTTAATGTTCCAAAGGTTTGATATTTTTAAGTGTTTTACTTTGTCATTCTCAAGAGTAACTACATGTTTGCAGTGATGCTTTAGATGAACCAGGCAATTCGGTTTTCATACAAATTAATTCAAATTTCATTCAAAGAAATATCACAATAGATAAGCCTCAGCGACTCTGAAGCCAAATTAACACAGACATTTTTATATCCCTGAACTACTCCTTAACTGATAAACACTTCTGGGGTTTTTTGAACTTTCGTTAGCTGAGTGCTCACGTGGCTGTGTGTGCTGGGGTGGAGTAGCACGCTGTTGCTGGGCAAAAGTCAAGACAAAAGTGGGGGAATATATATATATATATATATATATATATATATATATATATAAAATCACATGATGGGATCTCAGGGAAGGTAAATTGCTGGCTCAACTTGATTTGTTTAGTTTATTCCATCTATGTTTTCAAATTTTTAAAAAACACAAGGTTACATGTTGTCTCAAGAAATACCCTTGTAAGAAGTTGGACCAACAATACAATAGTAATTCATTCAACATTTATCTAGTTGGAGTTTTTACAGTGCAGGCTTTATTAATAATAATGAACAGAGTGTGACAGATCCCGAGTCTGTGTGTGTGGAGTTTGCATGTTCTCCCCGATCTTGGTGGGTTTCCTCTGAATATTTCAGTTTACTCCCATATTCCAAAGACATGCAGCTTAGGTTAATTGGCATTCCCAAATTGCCCAAAGTGTGTGTGTGTGTGTGTGTGTGTGTGTGTGCCCTGCGATAAATTGGCACCCTGTCCAGGGTGTACCCCGCCTTGTGCCCTGGCTTTTAGAATAGGCTCCAGGCCATTACAACCTTGTACACAGGATAAAGCGGAATAAAAGATAAAGATGAGAATGTGACAGAGTTACATGACTAGTGCCTTTTTCCAGATAACTAGCCAGACCCCAGCCTGCCTCATTACACGCATTTAACTGCAAAGCAATATTTTATGTGTTAAGTTGCTTCAGTTTTCAATTTTGCGTCTCAGTGATGCTCTGTTATGTCATGTTGCATTTTGGAATTAAGGGCTTATTCAAGAAAATCAATAATATTGATTAGAAGAATGAGCTAAAGTTGGGTAGCATTTTCTAGATGCAATTAAATTAACTTAGCAATGGTATGTAAGGAACCATTTGCAACCATTTAGGAAAATAAGTAACACTTAGTTTTTAGATAGAAGTATAAAAAAGAATGGTGTGTCAAATTATTACTTCTGTCAAATAACCAGGAGAATGTTTTGAGTAATTGAACCATCATTTAATTACATCAATATATTTAACTGTAATCATAAATATAAAGGAAACATACAGTAGTTGCTTACTGACTTTATTTACACAGCCAGTCCCTTAGTAAAAGAGAACATGGGACAAGACTTTTGCATGACAATAAGCTCAAGCAAACCAAAGTGTACACATACAGCAGCTAGTACCACTTAGATTTTACTACTGTTGGAAATAGCAACATATTCACAGAATGTAAAGTGTCTATTTACTGGTGGTCATAGGGGTCAGTAAAAGAAACTTCGTTTCAGAATATATGGCCGTCTTGCTTTCTTGTTGTATAGTTGCCTCTTTAAAATATATGGAGATTTTCGCTTCAGTGGCCTGTCGCTACTCTGGTCCACTTCAAGGAATTCTTGGTCAACCTAAGACAAAAAAGAGAGAAAAAATGAAGACAATAGATTTTGTTTTGATATACACATTCTGTGCTAATATGTTGGTTGTGTGAAAGAAAGTGTACTGAAACATCTGTCCTGCCATGATTGTGATTGTTCAATGGCACTGGGTTCATTTCAAAATGAAAGGCACAAAGTGATATAAATACGTGTTAATACTCTGTGTTCTGCAGAGTGCATCTGCAGAGTAGGAAGATTTAATTGTGTGCTAGTCTGCAAACACATCTTTTCTATTACATTTCCTATCCTACCTCCCTGGGTTGCAGGACTCTGCAGAGGGTCAGGAGGTCGTAGAGTTCCTGTGATGTTTGGCTCACAGCAGTGGAGACCCTCTGGTCATAAGCTAACTGGACCTTACTTCCGTACCAGTCATCCTGCAAGGGCTCACTAACCCTTGCCAGCATCCGGCACATGTTTAATAAAGGGGCCTGCCACAGTGGGGTGCTGTGTCTGCTTTGTTGTACCTACAGATACATGAAGAGAACGAGAGAGAGAGAGAGAGAGAGAGAGAGAGAGAATTGTATATTAAGCTCATTAATGAAAATGAAAGCAGTACTATGCTTTACAGCAACAAACCCAAAGCATTCCCAGTTAAATATAGTATACTCTGTGATCACATCTACAGCATTCAAGAATAAATAATAAGAACATAATAGAAACTGAAATAGCTTATACGTGCATTTTGTATATATTTAAATATACATAAATAAATATTCCAAATCAATATTTATCGCTGAGCCTGCAACATGTTCATCTGAGAGATGGCACTCTTTCTAGTCATAATGTTTTTTTGTGTTGCCTGCATTCCCATGAGTCCTTTCAGACATATAGGATTTTCAGCAAACTGCATATCTGATAGCATGTACGTTTCATTTCACATCTCTGTTTGATAGATTTCAAAACAAGCATTGTTGTATGTTTGCATGTTTGTACAAAGCACTGGTCAAGTTGAGGAATTAAGCACATCCCTTAAGTGAGTAAATATGTGGTGCTTAATTTGATTCCGAGCTATTACCAAAATCAGTCTCATGTCTTATTGTGAGTAAATTGCATCAGTTAAGCAAATGTGTCTGGAATCCAATGCAATCATTGACAAGTTGCACACTACAAGGGTTAGGCTTGCTCACACTCTCCATCAGCACAGTACATAATCACAACCAAACAAATGTCATCATTAACCTACTGTACAAACCTCTAGAAAATATATGCCTTGACTTCACCCAAGAAACAAATGCTGGGTGTCCTGATTTATAAATGTATGATGGTGGCAGTTAGTCAATAAGCTGATCAATAAAGTGGTTCTAAGTATTTTACTAAGAACTAGGCTATTACATTTAGTTCTGTGGTCATCCCAGTACTGAAAACTGAAAGTAGAATCTTTAAAATGCATTTACACAGGTAATGAGCCTTGAATTATAATTAGCCTTTATTTCAGGCTGAGTGTTCTCACAGGATTTAATGTTACAGCTCAATAATATAAAGCTTCATAAAAATACATTGAGCATTAAATAGTGGGTGCCATGGAACCAATTTAAGATCATTTTGTGTAAAGTTTAAGCAGACCTGCTACAGTACATCACTACGTCAATTCCTGAAAATTGGAAGCTTTTTAGCTACCACAAACTTTAAAATCATACATCTTGCTTGTTTGTAAATATAAGAATAAGACTTCTAATTTATTGTACTAAAGACAGATGCTCCATCTGTAAAAAACAAACAAAAAAACAAACAAAAAAAAAACAGACATGAATGAAGTCTTACACTAAGGTTAATGCATGTGTTCTTCTCTCAAAGGTCAAATCAACACTCCAAAGACTTCCTGCTGACATCTATAGTCACTTGAGGGAGCTTTTTACCCACCCAGTAAGCAAACAGGTGTTTCTATCCCAAATCTCTATTCATCACCAATCGGTCTACATTTGAGATGTTTTAAACACTTTTATGTAGTATTAATGATGACTTGAATCTTACCAAGTGGCTTTCAATGTGAAAAAATAAATAAACTCTACCTCTGAAGTAAAGAGGCTGCTCAGTATTTCCTCATCTATCGCCTCTTTGGCCTGATCAGCATCTGTAAAGAAATAATATTTACATTAGTTATGTATGGCTATGCCCTATGGCAAGCAAAAACTTAGCAAAGAGAACATTAGATTATTGAGGATAAACAGCAGTTGCCATTTAAACTAATTGCAATAATTGCTCAACTTCACTCTACACTTTGCAATTTAAACAATTGTGTGATCTTCCTACTTGGCTAGACGTGCCTAATACAAACACTAACTGGGAGTGTTTTTGTTACAGTGGAAAAGACAGCATATTGCACTGCGTGCTTTTTCCAGACCTAATAGTTCAATTCAGTTCAATGTTTAGTCAATTATGAAACTTAAATTTATTAAAATGTAAACTGGAATAAATGTATTTTCTCACAATTCTCTCTCTCTCTCTCTCTCGCTTTCTCTGAGATGTGTGAGAGATGCCTGATTTGATTTTCTAAGGACAATTAGGTAAAGCAACTATTGGAATAAGACATTAGATGTGTTTTGCATCTGAGTAATGATAAAAAATTAAAGAGTCATCAAAAGCATGTTATCTCTAGAAATACAAATGTATTTAACTAAATGAATGTCAGCTAGTGTTCCTAAGAATAAATAAACCACTCAGTTACACAAATCGTAAATTGTATAATTTGTACTTATTTGTTCTCTCATTTCCTCTATCAGCAGGAGTTATAAGTAACTCAATGAATTAAATCAGGTAGCTCAGCTCACAAGTTTCTATACTTACTAATATTACTTCCTGAAATGTATTGCATGTAGTAGAAAACCCCAAAGTACAAATCTATCAATTACTGTGCAGTAATGAAGTGCCTACCTGAGCAGAGTCCATTAATGGTCAGAAAGAGAAAAACCACAAAGGTCAACTGCACTGACATCTTGCTGACAATTCCTCAGATGTTGCACCTTTATTCTAGGCCCAAGTCCATAAGGTGATAGGTCAAGGCTAAAAGAAGTGGACAAAGGAGAACAGGGAAAAGTATTATAAGACAGAGAGCGAGCAAGATCAGGAAAGCAAGATGACTCCAACAGACACTTTTCTCTTGGTTTCTTATCCAGCCTGCTGTGCTGTGTGTCCTGTTGGCTTTTTCAGGAATGAACCGAGGAGTGCTGGGCTCCATTCCACCCAGTATATAAGAGCTGGAGTGATGTCACAGGATGCTTCATCCTACCTCCTCCCTCCCCTCTCCAGCTCTCACCATCCTTTCTCATCTAGCCCTCTCTCCCTTCAGCTCTGCATCCAGCATCTTGATGACATCAGAAATACTGACTGCGTTGGCATTCGTGTTGATTAAAGATGTGTAACACTTCAAACTGTGACACCTCTCCTTTAAAAAAAACATGCAAATATTTTACTTATCAATATTTTTTTTTAATAATCTTGGCTAGCCTATCTTCCTGCAAATATCATGTTGGATAAGGAGCTATCATACATCAGTCAGCCTAAATGTGTTCTATACAGTACCTTGCTAGCTATGTGTTAAACAAGTAAAAGTGAAGTTTTGGTCAAGCAGTTGGATAATTGTATACCGTCCTAAAACAGACATCTCCATAATAAATCCAGTCTGGTTATTACCATCTGTGAAAATCTACATCATACTTCTGGACCATTACAACATCATTAAAACAGAGAGGGGTACTTAAACGCTTAACAAAAACTGAAAATAAGAACTGAATTAATAAGGCTTATTGCCTTTTATTTTAGCACTGATGTTAATGAAAAAGGGAGACCTGTCTAAGCAAAACAACACATTGTGTAATACCATGTAATATTTTATTTAGAAATGTAAAATTCTTTGATCAAGTGTCACAATTTTTTTCCCCACTATAAATATATAAGGGTATGTTATTAATGCAGGCTGTATGCTGTGAATATGGGTGGTATTAAGATTGGCAAAGTGTTTATGCTCATTATATGTTGTGGATAATATAACATGCAGATTAGGTTAATTAGTGTTCCCAAAATTTGTAAAGTGTGAGCCCTGTGATGGACTGGCACCCTATCTGTTGTAGGGTTGGGTTTCGTTTGGATTTTTTTACGACCAGTACCAGTGCGTAAATGGTGTCTGAACCAATAAATTTTTTAAAAAGCCACAAAAATGATGGATAAGATTAAATAACTGCTTTTTTAAATGATTAAAATAAACTATATATTAAAGCTTTAAATTCTGCATAAATATAAGTAAATGCAACACACATTAAATTTACATACTATCTAACCCAACTACAATAATTCAACACTAATAACTGTAAAGCTGTTTGTATTCTTGGTATCCTACAAACTGGCTTCAAATACCAGCAATTCAGAAATATAACCATAATATTAACCTTTTATTTAAATACCTATTGTAGTAAATTAAAATGGAAGCATTTAGATAAGAAAAGTCTGGTCGTTTTCGGAAATGTACACAACACAAAATGTCACTTTTTTATGACCATGAGATTTCCATAACCACCACACAAATTAGGAGCAGGGTCTCTTCTGGGGGGTTTGTTTGTGAGTTCTGTTGTTCTTCTTAAATGATTTTAATTTTCTAACTTTAGATAACTGTAGAGATTATCTACTAATAGTTTATAAGGAGAAATACTGTTAGTCTGTGGGAGATTATAGGCAACACATACAGTATCCGTTACGTCTTAGCGTGGTTGCTTTGTCTGTTTTAACGCGCCCTGGTGTTCCCTTGGGGGGGGGGGGGGGATTCCCCGTCGCCATCTTAAGGAGTCATTAGTTTATCACAAGTAATGTTCGACATCATAAAGTTCTACTTAATAAAAGTTCTGCTTTCTGGCTCTTTGATGATAAAAAAAAAAAACCTCGTAATAAATAATAAATGTGACTTTTATACATTTGACACATTTTGTACATTTCTACATGCTGCTGTATATATTAGGGTAGTGCGCGGATTTGAGACGTAGCCCAGCTCCCTCCTCGTTGTGGGACGGCCCATTAAAAACCTAGGCTTCCTCAGGCTGCTGTCGACTCTGTTCACAAGTTGGTTAACTTTCCCTCAGCAGGTATCCTGCGTCCTGAACTCCCGCGCTATGGCTCGGAACTGACTGCGTTTATACAGTGAAGTGAAGCACAATGGCGCCGTTTGGACGAAACTTTCTTAAAGCGCGACTGAAAAGCAGGTAGATAATCCGAACTTTTTAAAGGGCGAACATGTATCCTAAAAACATTTTTATACAACACGAAAGTAAAATCCTAACGAAATACTTTGTTCTTTATCTTATATTATCTTTCCATGGAGCTGAGAGGGTTTTTGGGGTCTGAAATGAAAAATGAAATAAAATGAAGATCAGCATGTTGTATTGATAGGACTTGTGTCGTTATAACGTTAGTGTCATATGGTGGCTCAGGCTCGAGTTACTCCTCAGTTCTGCTGCTCAGTTCACATAGACGCAGGTGCTTGTGTGTGTGTGTGTGTCTATTAAATCTGTGTGTTAAAGGAAAACTTCACGCTTAAACACATTCAATTTGCGTATACACTATACAAATTTTAATACCATGTTATGTTATTGTGGTTGTAGTTTCTTCGTTGTAGCTGTATTTGGTTTAATCCTGTCAGAAATTAACTTCAGTTATGTGCTGCTCTGATGTCACAAGGAGGTTTATTAAAAAATAAAATAAAATCAGCAGGATTAAATAATGGTCTTTTTTTGATGTTAGCTCCTAAAAAAACATGCTCTCTATTTTAATGTAAAATCCAACACTAAAGGAGAGGAGACTGCAAAGTCTGTGTGTCAGCAATAGATTACAATTGCAGGAGAGATTCCACCTGACTGGTTAGTGAGAGGTTATGAGAGAACAACAGTGTTGACGGCGGTCTTAGTATGAATGTTGAAGCTTTGGAACATGATCTGTCTGAGCAGAGTGTACAAATGAGGCGATGAGGAAGCTGGGCAGACTTAAGGACTGAAGCACTCCTGCAGGAGGACAATGTCGGAAAGCCTTGGTTTAAAAACTATGAAAATTGAGTACTATGTACTGTAGATTACACAAGCTGAAAACAAAAAAAGACAAAAACTCATGAACACTAATGAAGATCGAGCGTTAGTTATAAAGATGAAAATACAGAATTCTTAAGGTCCGTTTTTTTTACCTGAGTGTATAGTATTTACAGTATATGAATTCTCAGCCTTATACACTGCCTCAAAGATCCTCATGATGTGTGAAGGAATACCAACCACCACTGAGACATATGTTATTTAGGTTATCTTTTTAGGCTATTTCAGACTGCGCTATATAGACTGGTTTTGTGACAATGGATGCTGTTATTAATGCCTATACAGTATAATTACAGTTTTCTAATATACTGTAAATAGTCACAACAAGTACACACAGTAATAAAGTGGCAAACATAATGTTAAACCTGAACAGGGCAAATTGTACAAATGAACATGTCATGAATTTAGACTTAATTAATCAGAAATTGAGAATTAATTAGAAATTCACACAAATTCAAATAAGCAAAGCAAATGTGGAAGAATATTTATTTCCTTTGTGTGAAAAAAAAATCTAATGCCAATATTAACGTTAATATGTTTTTACACTTTAATGTGTGAATATCTTAATGAATGTGTTGATATTGTTGGTAACTCATAAAGATTTATATTTACAGTTTAAAGAAATTTTTAAATAATGATTAGTGTCTAATTTAGTTTAGTAATTTATTAAATTTTACCATGTTAACGGAATACCTATGCAGGTGAACAGTGCCCAGCTTTGTCTCATAAGGCTAAAGTCTTACAATTGTTGCTTAAGTTGTTTTACTCTTTCATCATTCATGGTTAAATTTACTCCTACACCTGCATAGTTCAACTAAATCTCAGTGTTGAATGAACAGCAGCAGCGTTTGTGTGAACATTCCGGTAATAAGCCTAATTAAACATTATAACTAGTCACATCAGATGCATTTATAATACTTTCTGGGGAAAAGGTTTGTTTGTAGCAAGATTCCAAACACACCTGATTTGTGTCTAAGGTTGCAGGTACAACCTGTTTTGGACCTGCAGATTGATATTACCTAACATTGGCTCAGAATCTGTTTATGAAAGGAATAAAGTGAAAGAGGGTAATGTTAGTGTTGGAAAATAAGTTAGGTCCTATTATCACTTGTGTTATTACAGGTATACACAATCATTTTCTTACTAGCCATGTTAATGAGAAACTACAAAACCCTCAGTCCTGAAGTCCTACCAATGACGATATGCAAAGGAAGGGCTTCACGTCTGTAGATTACAAAGCATTGACACTGGAGAATTCTCTAAAAAATGCTAAATAAGGTCTCCGCACTGACAGCTAAGTCAATACTACTATACAGTTTGGTACATCAATTTCTTAGTTGTAACATGTTGTTATTAGAGAACTTTTGGCGTACAGAATAAGATTGTACGCCAAATCCTAGTACTATCCTAGCTGTTGTTATAGAAAATTCATGAACACCTTCTGACCAATCAGAAAAGAGAATAGGTCTTTGTAAATGCTTATGGTAAATTTAGGATGTTAAACACTTGTCAAACTATTTTTAGAGTTATTTTTTTATATTACAGCACAACCTTTTCTAAAGCAACACACACATGAGCACACACTCTACTTATCTCAAGTGTATGGATGGAAAACAGATCAGAGGAGACCCAACTCCCATCGTCTGTTATTTAATGTGGTGCGCAAAGATTGTCTGATGTGTTGGATCATTTTATGTCCTCAGCATGTTTGCTATAAAAATGCCTTTGCTATGATTTTCCTTTAGCAGCAGTCCATCACAACGACCTACAGTAGGTTTGAAGGAAATCACAGCTTTGCCACATGCAGCTATTGTATATGCTATATTACACACCTGTGTGTCATCTGTGTATGCCAGTGAGCAATATGGTGCATGTTGTCCTGACTTTTTATTATAATAATTAGGTGATACATATAATTGTGACAGTTAAATTGCTTTGATATATTATCTAATTATACAAGTGAGCCTATGAAGAGAGTGTTAATCTCAAAGCATTAATCAAAGCTTTTTAAGTCCAAACATGCTGTTCTGTGAGCTCACTCCTTTAAGATTGTTTTGTCTCTCCTGAAGATGACTATCTGCTAAAGATGTTCCCTTTAAGATCAACAACCCTGTTTATTCCATCATATTCCCTCATTCTTTTTAGATAAGGCTCAGGAAAGTCAGGAAAAGTGTTTCTTGTTGATGTATCTCCAGTCAAAGCTGGCAACAAAATCCTGTTATTTACTTTATGCATTCAGTTGAGTAGGGCTTACGGACTCACATAACATACAAGTCATTTATCTTTTAATATCTCTCTTGATGGGTTGTCTGTTTTCATATATTTCATACCTAATCATTTACTCAGGTTAAATTAAATAATTTAACCTTGGGGAAAGGAATATTTATAGTTTTTTTTTTTTTTTTTACTGTCGCTCAAGTAGACTTGTAAACACAAAAATAGTCTGGCTTCATTATATTCTGCCATATTTGTCTTCCTGCATTTGTGTGGCTAAATGTCAGGCATGCAGTCCATCATATTAGTAGAAATACATGTGTGTATTGAATAAGAAGTCAGATGAACTTTACTGTGTGCTTAAAATAAAGAAGGTTGATTGTTACAAGTAAATACATGAAACATTATTAAATCATCAGTTGTGTAGTAAAAAGCAGAGATTATAGATTATTCTGTTATCTTCACTGCTTGTTCTTCTGACCACGGTCGTAACTAACATGCTTATTTTTCTTAGATGTTCTATTGTCTAAACTTACTTGGATGATTACTTTTTAACATAAAGCCTTATTGAGCAGGAATCTTTACGCTGGATGACCGTTGTAATTTGGTTTTAATGACGTTGCGATGACATTGAACTTCTGGACAACATTGTTCTTAAAGTTTGAATGACTTGATGTTGAGATAACATTGAATATATGATCCGAAGACAAAATTGCAAATACAACCTAAAAACGAATTTTCCCTTTATTTGGAGCACTTATACTTTATTTATATGTTTCATTTACTTTCAAAATTACCCAATCACAAAATAATGAGATGCATCTTAGCTCTCAAATTGATGTACAGTATTGTAATATGGTGTTTGTGGGACATCAACAGCATGTCCCTCTCTAGTAGTTCAGTGCTAAGCCAAGGTAACTGTGCTCCCACTGCAGTGACCAGAGTTTGAATCCCTCTTAAACTGTTTATTTGGTATAATATTGCAATGTTGTGTTTTGCCAGCAAATATTCCTGCTGAGTTAGGAATTCATCCTGCTTTTTTTTATGATACCCAATATTGATTTGATAGTGACATCCTTTTAGTGACTATGGTGATAGAATTACAGCATGCTTTTAAGGCAAGAAAGAAAATCAAAGGCGTTAAATGTGATGTTACACAGGTCCACTATTGGTTCTAATAGTGTAATGCTCTATATCTTATCACCCAGGTGTTATCATCATCAATCAATTTTCATGCAGGTACCTTTCATGGTTACACTTAATATAACACATGGCAGTAGAAAACCCCTATTAGTTACACAGTGCAGTGCAAAAGACTTGGACACTCTTTATAGGTTGTAGATCTTTATTTTATCGCTTTTGCATTGAGTCAGTTCAAAAGCAGTTTATATTAACATTACTTTTGCAACTAAAATTAAATGCTTAAATTTTAATGAAGAAAGAGACAAGTTAACAAAGCAGAATATTTGGATTAAAAAAAAATCTTAGTAACAGTCAAAATCTTCAGAAGGGGTATAGCAAATTCTGCAAAGATATTCTGTTTACTGTAGGAATTTTAAAGAAATGCTGAATTCATTAAATTCATGATTTTTTTAAACCTTCTTTGCTTTATACCATTCTTTTGCCTATGCTGACATGTGTACAAGAGGGGGATTATTCTTCCTAATGTACATGTAATACAGTATCACCTGAAAGATTGTTCGTTAAGATGGAAAATTTACTCATTACCATTTGAATGGCATTAGTTCTTTCTGCTCAGTGATCAAGCACAATGCAGGGTGTGGAGGAATGCAACAAGCTTGTGTATTGCAGTCAACATGGCAGTACAGTATGTCTCTAATGGTCACGGAAGCACAGCATTAGATCATAACAGGAATAGATCACTGAACGTATGTGAATGTAGACGAGTACAGAGCTCATTTTACATCATTTTAGAATCAACAGGCACCTGGCCCTGATGTTGGTTTCTCTGTAAACAGTCACACAACTTTTATTCCACGTTAAAAAAAAAGTTTCCTTTACCTCAGCTTTAAATCTCTATTTTTGCTCGGATTCTGCCATGGAAATGTCTGCATCTGTTGGCAGGAAATGTGTAACAGGAAGCTGCTGGTGTCCACTGATTTTCACACAAGACAAACACAGGTGCTTCCATCCCCCATTTGGTTCTTTCCTGTATAAATATTAGCTTTAGAAAGCAAGGATTTGATATAGAGCTGATTTGTATAGAGCAATATTTACTGAGTACAATTCTTTTTAATCTATTTATTTATTGCTTAGCTCTTTAAACAATTATTATTAAAATTTATTTACCATAGTACACCATTGCATTGGCTATTCCAATCGTTAAGGGAAATCAGTCATTGTAACTTATTACTGTAATGCTGATTTGGTCAATCAAAATCTGTAACATTATGAAATGTTAATGCAACCATAATTTTGATTGCTAGGCTAAGAATGTTATCTTCTAAACTAGCCTGTGGTATAGAGTAGTGCTGCACAATTAATCGCATAGCAATCGAAACCGCAGTATGAACCCATGCAATTATCTAATTACAAAAAAGTGCAGTTTGTTACATGTAATGTATCCATACGTTGTTAGAAACAGTCAGTAAATTCATGTGGAGTTTTGCCTGAAGTATGCTGAATATGGCTAAAAATTGGCTAAAACAGTCCAATCTACAGTCCCGTTCATCAATGCATTGCTTGTTTTAAACTAGTTTTATGGGTGTGGTTTTGGTCACCATGAAAGTCTAATTTGGTGCTTTTTGAACATTAATTTGAATTAATATGATGCACTTGCAGGTATCCTGCTGAATGAAAAAACATGAAAGTCATGAAAATCACAGTTGCCATCACAGTAGTTAACAAAGGTCGTGGTGGTCTTGTTGTGAAAGAGAGATTTCAGAAATTAGAAACACATAAGACCAGAAATATATGTTGCTTTCATGCAACTTCCAAAGCAAATTCCACTATAAAATGTTTAAATAATAAATGTTGGATTTAATAGTTAAATATTATAGTTTAAATTGCAATAACAATTGCAATATGTGTCAATTTAAATGTAATGTAAATTTGTATTTAAATAGCACAATAGAATAGAGTCTAGAATAGAGATAGAATAGAGTAGTTGGTGTCTGGTTTTATGTTCTCCTTTGTTAGCACTTACTTGAAGCTGGAACTTCCTACAAGTCTACCTGAGTTTTCAATAACTACCTGGACTCCATATTAACATCAATTAACATCAACTGTTATAGCTGAACTGGCTGCCACCTAACACGCA
>JAOVVA010000037.1:26312067-26334313 GCA_028565275.1 Leiocassis micropogon
CACCATTAACTGTTCAAAGGAGATTAATGCATTTTTTGGACGCCTTCAGCATTCCTTTACAATGTAGAAAGAAATAAGAATCAGGAACCATCATGGAGTTAGAAAGTGACCCCAAACTTTTGAACGGTAGTATAATACCAGTTGGCTGTGTGCAATGTTTAAACTGACTAGACCTTTTAAAGTTTGCAATGTGGCAATGTCTCATCTATAAAGAAAATTTTATAACAAAAATGTCACCTGTAGGGATGGCACTTTTGATATGACACTAATCAATACACTGATCGGTGTAAATCTAGTCTGTTTACCCTACTGATACATGGAGTCACATTGTATTCGGTAACAAGCCTTTTAGACTTATAAAGCAAAACTGTGGAAACATTGCAGACACAGACTAGCCTTTATTAAGTCAGATCCATTGAATAATGAGCTTCCAATGCATGTATTTTGCTAGATTTTATACTGGGCTGGTACACAATAAATATTAACAATTTAGTATCAAAATAAATGAGAATATTACTTTAGTTACCTTTATGCAACTTTATCATGACCTTACTAAATTTCTCTGACTATACGATTTTACATGTGGTTCACCAAATCTATTTTCATTGTGGTCATATATGTGGATTTCAGTATTTCAGCAATTTACACAGTTTTCTCAAATTTTCTGTTTGATTAAGACAATTCAGGTTTATTAATGAACATTTCACTGTCTTTTCTCAGGTCTAAAGAAACAGAGGAAACACCAGCTAAAGAGATACAAGTTTTAGTAGGCAAAGAGGAGAAAGTTGTTTCTGGTGTCTCCAAGCATACAACTTGTGCTGATGTGGTTCAGGCTTTACTGGAAGACCATAAGACCAAACCAGAAAGTAAAAGACTCCTACATGGAGAGCCAAAAGAGTTCTGTCTCCTGGAGCGCTGGAAGGGGTTTGAAAGAGCTCTGCCTCCCCTCACACGTATCCTCCGCTTGTGGAATGCATGGGGTGATGAGAAACCCTTCATACAATTTGTTTTGGTGAAGACTAGTGAATTTGTACCTAAAAGGGCATCAAAGTCTAAGGGGCTCAGGTCTAAGAGATGGGAGCAGGGTCCAGCACAGTATGCCAGAAACCTTCCTGTGGAACGCCAGAAACGCATGGTAAAAAAGGCCTTCCGCAAACTGGAGAAAATGCAAAAGGAAGACAGCTCAGAGGGTTCAAAGGAAATTGACACAATGGTTCAACTTATCATCTCCCAGGACTACACCATCCGACAGCAGGTCGACCACATACGGGAACTGGACCTGGAGCTTGAGCTTTTGGAGCAGCAGCTGAGAGAAAGCTGTCCTGATCATTCAAGGCTGACTGAGAGTGCCAACAGCCAATTGCTTTCCTTATCCATATTTCAGATTGATGATCAACTGCAGGAATACTTGTATACCAATGATGGTATTGCACAAATGGATCTACAGGTGCTTAGACATCAGGAATTAATTAATGCGCTTTCTAGAGACATTGACCTGGAGATAAGGAAAGCTGTTTGCACATTGGATACTGAAGAACTCCAGGGCGCAGCAGCTATAAGTCCTGATTTGGAGTTTGACCCAATCACTCCCCTGACCTCTGCAGAATCTTTAGAGCTGGACACCTTGCAGAATGAGTTGGAGGCAAGTATGAGAGCAGGAATTTCTCTCCACACCGAAACCCAGGACCTTGAAAAGGAGATTCAGCATAACACAACATTACTGCAGTCCAGGAACCAGGAGTACCAGCACCTTATTGCCCAGCTAAGCTCAATGCAGTTGGAGGACAATGCTGAGTCACCCAACCCTGTATACCTGAAAAGCCCAGTCTGTCAGAAAACTACAGGAACACTAAGGCAAAAACTTTCACCCGGTGATGTGACAGACACGGACTCAGACACAGGCATAAGCTCCACTCATAGCCAGGACTCACTGTCTCCTTGTGTGGACAGACAGCCCCCTTTGGACACTGATGTTTAAGTGATGGACTTGCGAAATAAACAGTACATAGCCCTCTTTATCAGCTGGTCTTGATGAGTAGGAGGTCTCATGGAAGCTCTTTATAATTAGGCTTTTTCAAGGAAATTTATAGAAATTGTTCGGTTTTGCTTTATTAAAAGCAATGGCAGTAGAAATTGAATAATGTATGAGGGGCGTTCAAGTCAAATAACACTATACATTAATGCGGATATCCCAGCGTTTCACTTGTGCTTGGATACCATCAAGATAAAAAGTTTTCTCTGTACATTGGAGCTCGAATTGTCTTGGAGTGAGATTATGACTGTACAGTACGTAGGATGTGGCAATAACTCCAAGCCAAGTTCCTGTAATGTGCAAGTGGTGTTTGTGAATGATTCCCACAAACAGATACTTCTCTTCCCTTTAGTGGGTACACGTTATCTCACGTTATGTATATTTTTTTAAGGATCTGGGGTTGACCAGTGTTCACGAGAATCAGTGCACTGGGCTCCGAGCCACCTCGGATTAATTTTAATTAAATAATTTTAAGTAAAAAACACATTATCAATTTTGTAGGTCTATGAATTTTGTTCTTAATGAAATCACAACCATACATTTTTCATCACAAATTGTTGCCACAGTTGGAAGCAAACAATTGTACAGGATGTCGATGGATGCTGTAGCATTAGTTTTTTCTTCACTGGAAATGAGGAGACCATTCCAAATGTTCCTTTTCCACAAAATACTCATTTTTACTACTTTTGTTTTTATATGTAATTTATAAAGAATGTAAGTATTTATGATAAAAATCAATTCAATCCATTTAAATGAAATAGGCTTAGAATTAAAAATATAATTGTTTTATATTAAAACATACCACAGAATCTGTAAAAACCTTTCCCCAACTTCTCAGAAAAGCTTTATTTTATTCATTGTATAAGTCATTTCTACACAATGTAGCATGTTTCATTAAGCTATGATATGACCTGATACTTATATGTACAGTAGATGTTAAAACATACTTGTAATTTTCTATTACAAGAGAATTTATTTATTACATCATTATGTTTTAAACACCCACTCTTTCACTGATTCACAGTATATTCTTACAGACACAAGTTTATATTTATGTATATGTCAAATTTCTGTCTCCATCTTGGAGGAATACTCCGTCACCCCTTTTGCCTTAAGAATAGTAAAGTTTAAGACAATAAAATGCCACAGTAAAATTGTTTAAACCTTGCTTTTTGGAATAGCCAATTACTACACTGTATCATCACAGCCTATGTGGAAATGTAACAGCACATGCAACTGGAATGCAGCCTGACTCAGGTGTAATGATGGGGTAAAAGAGAAATTCCAATAGAAACACCAGCATAGACCTCTGGCCAGGAAAGAGATATTTGAGCTGTTTGGCATGAAGCAATTCCCTCATTTTCTTTGTCTCTGTATGTGCAACAGGCCAAGGCAATCTCATTAAAGTGCTGTTTTGTTGCCATGTAATATAATCTTCTCCTGCTCATTCACACAGGGACATGTTATTTGGTTATCATGTACATTGTGTTATGATAGGGGAGTTATAATGTTAATCAGAAAGGATAATCAGAAACAATATATTTTACATATATAAACTGCAAATGTTACATTTCTTCATGTATATACATAGATATATCTCACACACTGTGATAATTATCCAAAATTTCAACATTACTGCCAAAAGGAACGGTGCCAGCGTAATGGCTCGTCATGCCCCCATTACCATGGCGACTTATTTCCCTCCACCGTGCATTCAGGATGAAGGAGACGCCTGCCAGAATTCTGTTGTGTTGCAAAATGCCCATAATTACCTTGCTGAAAACGTCAATTACTGCTTCTCTCACTGCTGATGCAGTAGCTTCTCCAGCACTAACAATTACTTAATCCAGGTCTCATAAATAGTCATTGTAGATGCAGTTTCTTAAGAAACACTTTTTGAGTTGGACTTTAGCTGACCTAATGTAGTAACAGCTAGTAATATTATCACCTAGGTGAAACATAAAAAGACCCAAAACACAGGTAATTGTTCAAATTTGTGCAATATGTGTGTGTTCTCACCTTAGATGAATTAGTCATAACCCTAGAAGCAGACTTGCTGTTGTTCTATCCAACTGGAGATAACATCAGATTTCATAGATGTTTGATGTGGTTTGCCTAATGTGAGATGAGATAGGGACTGACTGAGTAAGACAGAAGAGTCATGCTGGTTGAGGTCTTCATACTAATGTACGTTGGCTGAGTGAAGTGACTCCAATGGCTAGTCTTTACACATACTAGCAATGACATACATGTTGGCCAAGTAAATAACAAAATCTTACAATTCTTTTCCATCCAGCAGATGCTTTGTTTAGGTGTGGGTTCTGACCAAAAGCAAGTTGTAATAAATCACACCAACCAGTGACTACAAATTAGCTAATCAAAGCTAATTAATTTTGTACACATTCCCTTTAGACCTCGGCAAAACAAATTTTCACAGTTATTCAAAAGCAATTCATTTCATATGCATGAAGCATGACTGTCACTTGTTAGGATTATGAAAACCCCAAAAGCAATCACCTTACAGCGAGCAAATTTTTTGTTGTTGTTGTTGTTGTTGTTGTTTCAACTTTAGGATAACATGCTCTTTTGAATCTTGTGTTCACGGATGAATTTCATGTGCTCCAACTAATTCTTTGATGAGAGACTGACTGAAATGATGATCCTTAGGTTTAAAAAATATTGCAACCACTTCAAATTCAAATAATATAATAATTACAAATCACTAATATAATTAAAAACAGACATCCAAAAACAAATATTCTCTAATATATTCTCCAACCTTAAATGATTTCATTATTATTACACTATTATTATGTAATAGTCTACTGTATAATGGGGAATGGATGTTGTCAGAGTTGTTTAAATATAGTGTCAGTTCTTAATTACATGATTCTCAATACATAAATGATGGATCAGGTTTATGGGCCTTAATGGCATATTATGCTACTAGAGAAGACATAAACCATGCTGGTAAAGTGATTGCAATCATCTTTTAGCACTATTCACTACATGTTCGACACAATATGGGTATAAAGTTTCCTGTGTAATACGTGTTCAAAAATTTATAGAATATATAATCAAGGAATGTTATTACATTGTATTTCTTTGTTGGCTAGAAGATAATAATATAAGTATATTAAAAAGCTGTTTTATCAGTAGAATCCTCCAAAGTTGTAAGGAAGTCAGTGAAGCAAAGAGATCCCACTGTATTAAACAACGCTGGCATGTCTGAACAACACCAGCTTCAGAAGGCAATTGCCTCAACCCTAAACACTCTTAGAAGAGACGCCATCAGGCACAAAGCTATAAATTTTGTGGTAATTAGGCAAACGTCAGGACATGCAGTCAGCAATGAAAACAATAATAAAAATCTTTCTTTCTGAATACATATTTAGATCTGGGTAAGATTAATATTTATCTAAATCTAAAATAGGCTAAATCCTTTTTATCCTTTTTATGGAATTACTCAATATAAACAATTAACTCTAAAAGCAACAATGTACTTGCATTTTTCCTTATTAATAATAATAATAATAATAATAATAATAATAATAATGACCGAATTTGTTTGGTTTTCAACTTTAGAGACTGAACACTACAGGCATCAACTGACATGTCATTGTTAAAGTCACTGACATCTTTTTATTTTTCATGTTTAATATGAACACTATTGGAAGCCTTTGAATGTACAGGCTAATGACCATGGAGGAGTGAACTACAGAACAACAAATGAGATTAATTTAACACTTAATTTGGTAGTATTATTTTTAATGATGTTAAAAATGTCCTTTTTTCCTTTTTTTTATTCTGGGTAGCTTTTGGAACTCGCCCAGCGTTGTGCTAACTAATGAGCATAACGTAGCTTTGCTGGCTAGCTATCAAATGTTAGCTAATGTTAGTCAAGAAACATAATCAACTGACAAGAAACTGACTCTACAGCCGATACCACCAATGCAAAGACTATTCGGCCAGTTGGCCAGTGAAAGTTCTCAGGTAACAGGTACTGTATATTCATCCTAGCCAGACTGAGTCAATATTTATATCGTTATCAGTTAATGCTATCAAAGCACAGTTAACTAAGATAAAACCATGTTTAAATTAGAATGGCTAAATGCTATGAAAAGGGTTAAATATTGGCTTCTACAGTAAATATTGCTCCCAATAAAGTGACAAAAAAAAGGTTTAGTGAAGCTTGTCATTTTCAGAACTATAAGAGCGACAATATCACACACATAACAAGACAAACAGTAATTTAACTATAAAGTTTCTTCTGAAAGTACTGGAGCGACAAGGCCAATTAAAGAACTTAGCTGCAAGAAAATCAAACAGAGCATGAGCATCGTGTATTGACTATATGAGCATCGTGTATTGACTATATGAGCATCGTGTATTGACTATATGAGCATCGTGTATTGACTATACACGATGCTCATGCTCTGTTTGATTTTCTTGCAGCTAAGTTCTTTAATTTAGAATGTTAGTAAAAAAAAAAAAAAAAGAAAGAAACCACAGGTGTAAAACCACAAACACACATCGACCAGATCAGCCAAGAATAACAACAGCAGTTGATGACAGAAATATTTTGAGAACTGTGAAGAAAAACCCAGAAACAAGATAAAGATGGCTTCAGTAGCACAAACCCAGAATCCTTACTACTAATTATGCAAACAACTTAATCAGAAAGCCAGATTGGACTTGCGTGAGCTTATCGATCATGCAGTATGGCAATAGCGTGTTGGCTTGGGCATGCATAGCTACTTCCGGAATGGGCTCACTATTCTTTATTGATGATGTAACTCAGCGTACTGAAAAGATCTAAAGATTGTGACTGAAAAGATCGAAAGTTTATAGTATTATAAGCTATATTTCTGTACATCCTTCCTGGAGTAATTTCTTCCTGTATCCTTTAAATAAACATACTTCTAACCTTCTATAGACCAACCAAATTATCCAAAGTATTTCTTCTAATGCTATCCTATAATATTTTATTGGGACTTTCAGTTTAAAATACTAATACCATACATAGTGATTTATCAGGAATGTATTACAAATGCATCAGTCAGATTAAATAGGTAATTTCATCTAAACACACATGAATAGGAGGCCCACATTTTTTGGAACGTTTGCAAGAAAGGTTCACAGTCTGATTGCTTTCCAAAGATGTGCATAGTGAGACTGGGATGCCATGGGTCACAACAAAACAATTTGCTCAAGCGGAAGGTTTTTACTTTTCTGCGGGTGCGAGTAAGTTGACAGATTTGAAGTTTAAATAAAGACCAGTGTATGTGCATCAGTCTTTAGCAACTGCCGTTTTATAATCAGGGTGGTTTAAATATGTCTTATAGTTTCTCATACTGTAGTAACATACAGTAGGTTGCAGAGCTCCCCCAAAGTGCACGTGTGTTACATCAGCTAAAATACATTCAGATAATGCATTTTGTCATACCGCACACTGCCTTTATTTCATTCCTCCTTCAATTTTATTTAGTGTCTATGTAAATGACTTGCTGCTGACAACCCAGCCTTTTTATATGATGTCACAATTAGGTGAGAATCTAACTGGCTTGTTTAGCCCCCACCAAAACAAGATATATATATATATTTTTTTCTGTCCTCTGGTTTCTGGTTTGTACACACACTGGTGAACCATCTGAATGTCTAAAATTGACTCAATTGAATTGAATAAAATTGACTGAATTTTGCATTATGGATCCTTTATAGAACAAACCCTCCACTTTAGGCTCCACCCACTTTTATTGTAAAACTCTCATTCAGATATTTATATTTGAAGCCGTGAACTGCATTGTGTTATGCTCATACTATAATCAATATTTTCAAGATAGTTCAATAAGCATTGTTCATATTATATGATTTTCTTTACAAAGCATCTAAACATATGTTGATATGTGCTTGATCAGCATGCATTTCTTTAAACTGGTCCTTCGTTAGGATTTGTTAATTATTGAATGTTGCAGAACAAACACTTTTCAAAAAACTAATTTTATCTCAGCATTTTTACAACTTAACTGAACTACACAAGCCTGAATTAAATAATTTTTCAGCATACAGAGGTAATGGCACTACTGTTTCTTCCACTTAATTTCACAGTATACTCATGCACACACTTATTACACATTAAACGTGCGTGTGTCTACAGTATATGCACTTCATGGGTGGTCTTGAATAGTCTTCATATGCATTATCTCACACTGTCTGTAGGATCTGTGAATTTCTGACACCTTAGCTCAGCCACACACACGCTTCTTTCATGTTTAATGTCTCTCTCTATTCCTGCGCTCCAACTATGCACGTATTATTACTGTTATTTGTGTTTGCTCTACCACAGGTGTTCTCTCAGGCTCATCAAACAGCCTTTCATTATGGCCAAGCCAGTCTGCAGAGCTCTCAGAAGGAGGGGATGGAGGCGAGGATATAAATAAATAAATAACTAAATAAATAAATAAATAAATAAATAAACAGAGATCCTATGCTCAATTACGTAGAGCATAGTATAAAAGATTATAAACAGTAAGTGTTCATCAAATATCATTTGTAAAGCTGAAGGATCTAAACGCTCATTTAAAAAGGTTAAAGGTCACCCTGTCTCTTCTTCAGCTCGATAGGCATTCATTAGTTTCTCGTATAACAGCTGCACTCAACGCCTTAATTCCTAGTGTCCTTATCCTGCCAATTTTCTGCTCTAAGACTCTCACTACCTGCATGAATGTGTTGAAGACTTTGATTACCCATGACTTAATATGTTTTTAAATCATAACCAATCATCCAGTCAATCTAAAACCCAGCCTCACCTCAAGCTCATTCATTCTCTCAAAAAACATCTCTTTCAGCAACACTGCTAGAGGGTTTCTTTTGTAAGTAAGTAAGTCCTGTCCTATTCTCTCTGCTAGGATTTTTCTTGTTTGCAGTGATAGCACCGCTGAGTGTTCTTTCTTGCCAAGGAACATTGACTTGATAACATAATTTGATAGCAGTTTGTGGGACACCAGTGGCTTTCTATTCAGTGTAGGCCTTTTAGAGGTTTTAGAGCAAAGCTAAATGAGTAAAGGAGGAAGTTTCATACAAAAGTTTTCCTTCTAAATGTCTTACATCATTTCTCTTTTTCTGTATATTTTTAGATCAGATTTATTTCTTTGACCATCATTCTTTCCTTCCTTCCTTCCTTCCTTGCAAACTATCTTCTTTCATTTGTTTCTTCCTTCTTTATTTACCTTCCTGTCTTATTTCTCATCAGTTTCTTCCTGCCTTCTTATCTTTTTATACATCACCTAAAGAGTAATCTTATCATTTTGATATATGAGATTAATCTTCTTTGTGATGAATGTTTTATGGTGCTAAGATCAAAAAGCATTAATATTCTTTATGCAGAGCACCTGGTATGTGTGGTTCACAGACTGTTGACGCACATGCACAATACTGCAGCTCATGCGACAGCGCACTCATACAGAAATGTTCATGACGAGGGCTTTGAATGGTTGGCCAGAGCATGGCTTGAAGTGCAAACTACTGAAGGCCACTGGCAGCCGTGTTAGATCTTGCATGGGGAACCTTTGATCACCCACAGACCCCCACTCTCCTTTCTCACAGCTCTTTCAGGCTTCCTGTACAACATGGTGGCAATAGCACTAATCTTGATTCACTTCCAAGTCAGGTTCACTTTGAAGAGCCTCAGTGTGTCTCTGAGATTAATCTGATTGGATGTCCATTTCCACAGAGCCTCTTTCCCACCCGCACCTTGTGCTTGACACACCACCATCACAACAACAGTGCAGCATATCAGTCCTGTTTATTTTACATTATGCTAGAAGAAGACATCCAGTCGGTCCGAAGTCTGGTACATCTTCTTTTCTGATGACTAATTAGTGGGTAATTTGATTAATTAAGGCTTGGGAACAAGGGACAAAACAAGGAATCATGTTTCAATTAAATTTAATTCAATATTTTAGTATAGCACTTAAAAACAGATATTGTCACAAATCAACTACACAGAAAAACAGATTTAGATATAGATTTAGGAGTGTTATAATTAACACTTTAATTTTTATGACTAAAAGGAGGAATTAATCTTCTTTTAAGTTAAATAACTGTGACGTGAATTATTACAAATCATAGAAAGAAAATATTTTTAATTAACTATAAATGATTAAGAGAAGAGATGCCAGTATTGGATGTATTTGAAATATGTACTATAAATTAAACTTAAGCTTTCATAAATTCATTTTCAGGTCCTGTCCTGCATTCACTCTCATAACCTCTTATTATCAGTATTTAACTGTTTGTTTTAATACAATATAAACTTCTAAAATATTATTGTTCTTTATTGGGTTAAGGCAAAAAGAAGGGGTTCAAGCTTTACACAATCAAAATAAAGTATGGAAGTTTGTATGAAATGTGAATGTGTATGAATCAAAATGATAAGATTGTCATGTTCCAGCATGACAATGCCCCTATGCACAAAGCCAGCTCCACAAAGACAAGGTTCTCCTAGGTTTCAATGGAAGCACTCAAATGTCTCCCATAGAGTCCTGATCGCTCCCCACTGAACTGAGATGATCTTTGCCCTAGGAATTCTCACCAAAATCAGTGCCTAATCTCACTAATGCTCTTGTGGCTGAATGAACACAAATCCCCACAGGCTATTCTGCACAATCTGGTGGAAAGTCTTCCCACAAGAGTAGAGGCCAATATAACAGCACCCTTTGTTACACTTCTACTACTACTTCTTTTTTCTACTATTTCTTTGAGATGCTTCTACAACTTGATTGGAGTCCACATGTCCCTAAATTATGTAAATGATGAAGGAAAGACACACACCTATCTACATAAGGTCTGACAGTAGGTTGTAAATGTTGGAATAAAACAAAGCCATGAGGTCGAGAACATTTATCTGGAGACCTGCAAGACGGGATTGTGTCAAGACACAGATCTGGGGAAGGACATGGTACAACCAACAGTCTTTCCAGTTCTGGATGCCCATCCAAACTGAGTAATCAGGAATGACGGGTCTTGGTCAGATAGGTAACCTAAGGTAACCTAAGAACCTAAGGGTCATTGTAAATTAGGTACAGAGTTCCCTTGTGGAGATGCTGTAGGCTTACAGAAGGACATCCTTCACTGCAGCACTCTACAAATCAGACCACTATGGTAGAGTGGCCAGACAGAAGCCATACCCCACTAAAAGGCACATGATAGCATGCTGGGAGTTTGCCAAAAAGCCATGAGAATCCTCGGGAGAGTCATGCTCTGGTCTAACGACGATTCCCCGTGTCATGTGTGGAGGAAATCAGGCACTGTGCATCATCTTGTTAACAGCATCCCTTCAAATAAATATAATGAAGGCAACATCATGCTATGGGTATCCTTTCTGCAACTGTGACTGGGAGACTAGTCAGTTTATAAAGAAAACTAGATGTCACAAAATATAGAGCAATCTTGAGTGAAAATCTTCTTCAAAGTGGAGGCAGGAGGCTCAGGCTGGCGAGATGGTTTTGTTAAGACAACTACATTGCAACAAGAGAACGATCTAAAGCATACAACCAAGGAAACACAGGAGTCATTTTAGAAAAATTCTGTAAAAGTATTCAGTCCAGAATTTGGACCTGAACCATCTGGAGATACCTGAAAATGGCTGTGCACTGATGCCACCTACCCAATCTGACATAGCTTGACTAATTCTGGCAAGAAGAATAGAAAAAATATAATAAAAAAATGTGTGCCATTCTTGTATCATTATTCACAAATAGGCTTGAGGCTGTCATTCTTACTAAATGTGTTTCAACTAAGTATTAATTGATGGGTCTGAAAATTTATGTAAATGGGAAACGTACTGTATCAACTTATTTAAATTAAGGGCAGAAATTCCACTCAAAATGCATAAGTTAAACAAAAATAAATAATTAAAAATATATTTTTTTAAAAATCAAACTACATAAGGAATTGTTTGTTTTCCACTGTGTATAAAGTATTTTATCAAACATTATTCACTGGTGAAATTTTCTTCATACCAACAAACAGTGTGTGTATCCTTTTTAAAGGGCACATTCCAGACGATTAAGCATGCGTAAGCTTCCATATCAGTGGGCTGATAATACACTGGTGTTAACTATTAGTTTCTTTCCTCTGGCTTTTGTGCCCTTGCTGGGTGTTGCCTTCCTCTGGAATCAATTGTGACAATTTCCTGTTAAAATCCGGGTCCTGCCTGTTAGGGAAGAGACAAGAGGTAGAAAAGGTATGTGAAATTGGTTTATGAACTATGCCTGGGAAACATGAAACATTTTTTGGGAAAAAAATGCATTTAGATTTTTTTAAAATGCTTTCTGCACAGTGCCCCCCCTTCTTCTCTGTCTCTCAATACAAAATGAACAGACCTAAGCCAGAATGGTGGCACAGAAAAGCTATGCTTTTTAAAGCGTAAAAGTTTGGAAGGGGATGCTGCCAAAAGTGCAAAGATTTCAGATTAAAGATTTTTGCTGTAAGGGGTTCTAAATAGCCTCTACCTCATCAGCAGTGTAAAATTTGTGCAGCATCATCAGGCAAATGTAAAAGAACAGGTGGCACGCCATGGAGAAGAGCAGGTGTGTACTATAATCGATGATGAGGGCCAGAGTTACAGGCAGTATGAGGAGGAGCAGGAGGGGAGGGTAGTTCAATTGTTAAGGGGTAGCTTAACAGGGACTCACAGGGAGGAAGGAGGGAGATAGCCTAGTGTGTGTGTGTGTGTGTGTGTGTGTGTGTGTGTGTGTGTGTGTGTGTGTGCATGCATGTGTGTGTATATACAGTGAATCGTGAATGACAAAAGTGTTTTTATGTAATTTAATTAAAAAGTGAAGTCTCAAACTTTTTTTGTTACAATTTCAATTATTACAGCTTACAGTTAGTGAAAATCTCTAATCCAGTACCTCAATATATTAGAGTATTTCCTAAGATCACAAAAAGGATTTAAAAAAATTTCAGAAAGTATCGCATGCATAAATGAACATACTTTTAGAAGTTGGTCATTTCTGTATAATTTTTGTTATTGATCTTAGGAAATATTCTAATATAAAAAAAAGGGGGGGGGGGCACAGTGGTTAGTGGTTAGCACTGTCACCTTGCACCTTCATAGCTGAGGGTTCGATTCCCGCATCAGGTCTGTGTCCATGCATTTTGAATGTTTCCCCAATGCTTAGTGTTTTTTTTTCCAGATACTCTGGTTTCCACTCACAGTCCAAAGACAGTCCTTAGACTAATTGGCATTTCAAAATTGCCTGTAGTGTGTGAATGAGGGTGTGTATGTGTGTGTGCCCTGCGATGGATTGGCTCCTGGGATAGGCTTCAGGCCCCTGAGAAGATTTGGATATAATAGTACAGGATAAAGATTTGCAAAACCCATCAAGCACCATGATGAAACTGGCTCTCATGAAGATCATCCCAGAAATGCAAGACCAAAACTTACCTCTGCTGCAGAGGAAGAGTTCATTTAGAGTTACCAGCCTCAGAAATCACCAATTTACAGCACCTCAGATTAGAGCTGTTATGAAGGCTTTATAGCAGCAGACACATCACAATATCAGCTGTTAGAAGGAGATTATTGCATATTTCATTTACATATGTCTTCAGCATTTTACAATGTAGAAATAAAAAAAAAAAACTTGAATTAGATGATGTGTCCAAACGTTTGACTGGTAGTGTATAATCTTTAAACTGTTGAAATAACCAAAACGCATGAAGAAGCACTAAAGTGCATCTAAAGAAGCACTGCCTCATAGCTCCATTGTCCTCATTATGATATTTAGTTTGAGTTACCGTCATTACTGTCTACAGACTAGAATAAAGTGGATACTGAAGGTTAACAAATAAATTTGAAGAAGAATGACATTAAATTATTGAATATTTCAGTAATTCCTGTTTTTTGTGTGTGGCCTCCATTGCAAATAATAAGGTATGTGCTAACTGCAGCTATGCTCATATGACTGCCAATGTGAACTTAGATATATTTTATTTCAAGTAGAAAGTTCAGTCAAAGGTTCAATAAAAACATAGAGATTCCTGGCTTGCATGTGTTATAGAGCACCTTAAAGTCGAGGAATACCTTACAATAAGGTGGGAAAGTGACCTGATATTCGACTAATTCTAGAATGTAGGATCATTTTACATTCCTGCAAGTTATTTTTTGCATGCATTTCTGTCACATATTCTTTATAGCTGACTAAAGCCCTTCCCCTAGAAGTAAGAATGATCCGGGTTTACTGTACATCTGTACACCTTTATTTAGGAACTGAAGAAGCTGTTGAGTAAAGAGTATGGGTAATTGCACACCACTAGGCTTTTCATACAAATTCCAATATAACTGGAAAAAAAAAGTGACAGATAGCATGTAAGTAAGTAAATACAGTAGCTAGCGCCAAAGATTCATTGCTGAAAGCTTGGTGACTGTGATTCATTATAATGAGATATCCCACAGGTTTGCATTAGCTTGTAACAGTCAGTCAATAATGGTGGATGGAAGAAGCCGTAAACATCACTACCTTGATCCAAATGATTTTATCAGTCATTTACCCATGATTTCACATTTATATGTTAAGGTAATGACCCTCCGGGCACAATAAATATGCCATGGAGCCCTTAAGACATCAGACTCCCGATCTTAATTCCCCTACACAGTAATTTTGTCAGGTGTATATGTCTGACTGATTTTGTAAATCAAGCATCCTTACAGAACTGGTTTTCTGTTCTTACATCAGACCAGAATGTTATGGGTATTAGTTTGGTATAAAAACTGTGTTGCAAATAATTCTGAATATTGTAAAACTATGAAATGTTATTATTAAAACAGTTTCAGAGTCTGGGTTCAATTCCCGGCCAGGCTCAATTCCCGCCTTTGTGTGCATAGAGTTTGCATGTTCTCTCCGTGCTTAGTGGGTTTCCTCCGGGTTCTCCAGTTTCCTCCCACAGTCTAAAGACAAGCAGATTAGGCTAATTGGTGTTCCCAAATTACCCACACTGTTTGAATGAGTGTGTGTATATTTTGGCACCCCATCTAGTACCCCGCCTTGTGCCCTAAGTTTCCTGGGATAGACTCCAGGCCCCCCTGTATACAAGATTAAGTGGTATAGACGATGAGTAAGTAAGTGGTGTAGTGATATGTACTAGAGCAACACAAAGTGCAACTTAACTTACACTTATTATTTACTTATTCACCTTAACACTTTTTTATTCACCAACTATTCTGACAAAGGAACATTCTCTAACTTTTAGGACTTCTTAAACTGCAACTGCTAAAACAGCAATAATACAAGGCACGTTTAAGTCAAACCAGGACTTGGAAAACCATTTGCAAAATGATGAAATTTCTTGTGAATGAAGGCATAGATGTTTGTGGTAACTGTACACCCAATCATTAATGAACACCACTTGCATATTACAGGAATTTGGCTGGGAGTCATTGCCACACCCCACCACAGTGCTGACCTTTTTCGCCATTTCCATATCCACATATTTGGGCCATTATAGGAGTTCCTAGGAGCCCAGCATTTAGGATGTAGAGCAGGCTTTCTGATCCTGGCTCTGGTGTACTGAGAATACTGTACACTGTGCTTTAGTGTAGCAGGAGGTATATAAAAGGCTAGTTTTTACTCTCATAACTATGTTCTGTTATTCACAATTAAAAGTCCTGATTTGACTTGAACACTCCTTAAAATAATAATAATAATAATAATAATAATATCTACGTAATTATTTATATAGTTCTCACATACTATATTCACACATACAATCATAGCACATGCAGTGTTAAGCATCCCTGACTATAAATGATTCTTTGACTTTACTAAAACTATTAGAAAAGAGGTAAAGTTATAACTCCTAAAGAGTAGTTTTGTTTGTGTCCCCCCCCCCCCCCCCCCCCCTGTGGGAAGCATATAGAGCAATAAACCATACTGTTTTCCTATCTGAAAGGGTGACCCCTGTAGGACAATATGAACCCTTCCATGTCCACAAATCCCTTAAAGGTTGCTTCTTTGTTTTCCCCATATTCTCCTCACCATGGTTACCTGCAAATTCTCCCCCACCGGCCAGCTCTCCCCTATCATACAAGTGCTTCCTTTGAGACATGCAAAGTCAGCCAAGCACATCTTTTTAAATTGTTGTTCATGCTGTACAGGGCAGCACTACCTAACCTCTTTTGCATACATGACCTCACGAATCCCCATGACTGGCTAATGTCACTGTGATTAAAGTATTTCATCTCATTTCTTTCATGATAGAAATTTTCTTTGTTCCTCTGTGTGAAACATTACAGGTTCCAAATGGTAGATTTCTACAGAGTTTGTCCTTATCGGAGATGATTCCTGTAAAACCTGAGTTAGAAACCAAAGAACCCTTATCTATGAAAATAATCCTTGAACAACACTTTGTTCTATGAATGTAGACAGTTGCTTAGAAAAACATTGTTCCTGTGTAGATAATGTAACTTTTTTAAAGCGGATCTTCTTCTCCAGGATGGAGATCAGATACAAGCAGTATAAAAAAAGTCACTGACTGGATATATATGTATTTTTAACTGAACTTAAGTAAATACCAGGAACAAATATTTCAAATATTTGCTGTCTGACCTTTGCAGAACAAATATCATGTCCGGTGGGAATGTGCTTGTGATATATGGACGCATGGACGCTTAAAGATGCTTCCTGTAGCACTGAGTGTGGAAATGGCAGACATTGTGTGCCTAATACACACACAGCAGTCCTGCGGGGGTGAAATATGAGCAAAAATATTGTATTTTTGTCTTTCGTTCATTCAGTTTGGCATCAGCTTGTGTTTTTGCTTGCCTTGGCTGGAGTTGAGTTTGATGTGCCTTTGTGTTCGAGGATGATGTCAGCGAGGTTAGTGGGAACACCTGCTGAATTACGCACAGAGCTGTGGCATGAGGGCAAAGAGCTCAAGATACCCCCTATAGAGAGTCCATCTGAACACTGTGTGTGTGTGTGTGTGTGTGTGTGTGTGTGTGTGTGTGTGTGTGTGTGTGTGTGTGTGTGTGTGCGTGTGTGTGTTCCACAACATATCCCAAAAGAAGCAGTGTGTTTCCTGTGCTTTGTAGATCTGCCTAACTATCCTGATCACTGCTGCTCACAATCAGGGAGGTTGAACTTGAGGTGACTGCTTTCATTGTAACAGGAAACACCCTCTATTGTTCCTGCTGGGCGGCTGTGGCATGTGATAGAAAGTAAATATGGACTTTTTAGGAAGACCACTCAAAATATTCCAGTCTAGGGAAATGGCTGAACCCCTACTTAAGTGACGTTATTAAATGAAAATGCCTTTTCATGTACTAAATGTTTCTGTCTATTAGTTATACCAAAAAAGAACTGATCCCATTAAAGATATATAATAACAAATGATCCAGTAACAAACTGATAATCAAATTTTACAGTAATGAAAAAATACTGAGTTGACATTTGTTTAGCTGAATACATTCTTTCATCATTCTTTCATCTTCTACATTGCTCTGCCAAAAAAAGTCACACACTCTAATATTTTGTTTTACTTTGAATACGGCATGCATTCGCCATGGCATTGTTTCAATAAGCTTATGCAATATCACATTTACTTAAGTCCAGAGTCACATTAATTTCTCTCCAAGATCTTGTATTGATAATGGGAAATTCGCACTGCTGTGTAAAGTTTTCTCCAGCACATTCCAAATTTTCTCAATGGGGTTAAGATCTGGACAACTCTTCTGGTTGTCAATCCATGTATGAAAATGATGTCTCATGCTCGCTGAACCACTCTTTTACAATTTGAGCCCAATGAATCCTGGCATCATCATCTTGGAATATGCCCATGCCATTAGGGAAAAAAATTCATTGAAAGGAAAAATCTGGTCATTCATAATATTCAAGTCAGCTGAACGATTGTTTGTGCACATAACATTGCTGAACCGAGACCTGACTAATGGTAGCAACACAGATGATAATGCTGACACAGAGGCTTGTACAGTAGGCACTTCAATTCTTTTGCCTCTCTCAACCATCACTGGACTCATCAGAACACATGACCTTTTCTTTCTAACGGTCCATATTCCATTTTTTATTCTCCCTAGGAAACTGAAAAAAGCCTTTTTTTCTGATTAGCCTCACTGATAAATTATTTTTTTAAGGCTACACAACTGTTTAGTCCCAATCCCTTGAGTTCTCATTGCACATGTGAAAATTCTCTTACTTTTAATATTAGACATAGCCATGAGTGTTATACAATGTTTTTTTTTTTTTACAATTCCACCAAACATTTATGTGATCTCTGACCACAATCATTCAACAAATTTTGCTTGAAGATTTTGGTTCACTACTATCTTTCCAGGTTTTAATAATGAGTTTTACAGTTCATAACCCAATTTTAGTATTTTAGCAATTAGTTGTTTGCTTTGCTTGATGCAGGCTAATAAATTGACCCTTCTGAAACAAAGTAGAATATTTGCCCCAACCACAGGATATGTCTTCTGACATGGATGTTTAAGAAATGAGAAGCCGCTCACTGCATCAGTTAGGGTTAAATAACTTGTTGCCAGCTGAAACATATTAATCACTGCTCTTAACTCTTTTCTTAGTTAAATCTAGATGATGACCTTTTTCTTTGTCTGGCCAAAGTATTTTTCTAACTCTATTTTTATACTTTCCTAAATTACCCACAACTTCATCTACCCATCTACTTCTTCAAGGTTGGATTTCTCATAAACGTTACTTTGCTGAAATTGTGAGTGAGGTGGAAAAAAGCTATTGTTCCAAGATCTTCTAGGAATCATTATACAGTATTTATAGCACTAACCAACAAATTAGCACCAGACGCAATAGACACATTTTGATATAAAGGTATTACATTTATGTCAGTGTGGAGTTTTCCTTTCCTTTTAAATGGTTGATACGTGAAAATAAAAGCCCCACATTTTTTTTTTTTTAGCTTTTCACAGTCCCGGTTGTTCAACGAAACAAAGTCAAGTCAAACCTCACCCTATTTGCTCTATGTACGTCTTCCCGACTCAGCCAAATCCTTTCTGTCACCTCTTTGGAATTCAAAATTCCCCCTGAAGCAGATTTTCCCACCTGCATTGCAGGTATTTTTCTCATGAAATTGTTGCTAACTTTCGGGTTTCAGGAAATCTCTCTTCAGTGGCAGTTATTCGCAGATCGGGTTTGCAGGTTTAAGACGTTCCTGTTAACACACTAGGGGTTCGCTTATAAACAGAAAATAAATCTGCCAGACAATATTCTATTGGCTGTAGAAATGAGAAGGATTCATTTTAGTGGTACGTGGAAGGGATGTTCAAATCAAGTCGTGGAGGAATAGTGTTCTGCAAAGTTTGTAATTCAACAACACTTAAACACACACAGTTAATCTGGAAATTAAGAAATTAGTTGAATCAGCTATGTTTGAGAAGCAAAAACATCAAACTGTGCTGGACACTGGCCATTAAGGAGTGGATTTGAACACCCCTGGTATATGGTGTAAGTTTGTGTAATACACCATTTAAATAGAATGCCAAGAAGTCTGTCTCCTGTGAGATTTAGATAGTTATGTTTAATAGCTTTTTAATGACTTTGCAGTATGATAATACACAAAAAAAAACAAAGCACAGTCAGTTCTTCTAAACCATCAGGTTCTGTAAATCGCAACATATTATACTTTGCATCATTATATGTTCAACATAGCATCATTATGTGCAAACAAAACCTGCACAGCCAGCACAGAAAATGGTTATGTCTAGAAACTTTGACTTTTCTAAACTCAGGAGTCTCCTGTTCCTGACTTAAAGGCAGCGTTCAACCTGAGGCTTAAACGGTGAAATGGGAAGTCCTTGTTTTGACAGTCTGTGAAGGATGACTTTGTTCTTCCTTATCTGCTTCTGCTCAAAAAAAAATCCACCACCCTCAGACACACACACACACACACACACACTTTCATGTGCAGCACACAAAGGTCTTTGGGTGCGAGTGTTAAGAAGTCTCTTGTGGGAATAAAGTTATTTTTAAGAACTTAATCTGTTAAAACTGAAAATGACTTACAGGTAGAGAGGAATAAATCTTTTTGAAGTAAGTGGAAAATTATAGCATTGTTAGAGTAGTATACTTGCAGTTCATTAGCACATACTGTAATGTATGTACAGTATGTATGTATGTATGTATGTATGTATGTGTGTATTATACAGTAGGTAGGGTCTTGTCAAAAATCTGAATTCTTAGCCCATCATGTCAGGAGCATTTTGCTACATACATTTTGCTATGTCCTATATTTAACTAAAGTAAAATCAACTTCATGTGGACCGTGTTGCAGCCTCGACCTGTGTTCACCTCAAACTATTGAATAAGAAGTGAAAAGAAGATGAAAAAGACAGCATCAGCTCCAGGCAATGTTTAGCCTCTTTACTGTAAGAATATAATTCAACTCATGAAAGGTTAATTTTAGGTTTTGGTTTCGTTATAAGTCAAAGCTAGGTCTGGCGTTTCATGCCTAAACTTCTGCCTGTATTTTCTACTGTGTCGTTTATATTAAAATATTTCTCTTCAAATACATATTTTAAAAAAGCATATAAAGATACATGTTATATGATATACTGTAGCAAGTGTTGTGCATGGCTTTATGAATGATGATTCCTTCTTCAAGAGAACTCTCATTAGGGTGGGTCATTTTACTTAGGGGAGGTATGCAACGAGTCATTATAAATGTCTTTAAACCCAATCAAAACCATCCTGGTACAGCGTGTACAACTGTGTAGGGTCGCAAACACTTTTTTTCCGTTTCACTTTCCAATGAATTCTCCATGTGGCTATCTGTTACAGCTTATTAGGTCCCGAAGGAGGCTTCCTCTAATAGGTAAATTGATCTTCACAGCAATTACAGAGAAAGCTGTCTCTACCATAGCGCTATGGTGATTAAATAGTTCCTGAATACTTTGAATGGTAGAACATCATGATCTAGGGGTATTATAAGAAAGGTTGCTGGCACAGTATCACATACGTATGCCAACATTTTGCAAAAAATCTGCAGGTACTTTACAATATTTACCACAAGTAGTAAAGGTTGGGGGTGTCCACTCACAGCAACTGGATTGTTTTCAAAATATAGTCCACAAGATATGCTCTAATCTTACAATGCACTAAACAATTCACTAACACCAATGATCATTCATCAAACCTGAAATAAGTACCACATCAAGTTATAATAGTACTGAAATCTAAGCATTGTGCCATGCCACCAACATTCCCTATTACAGTTAACTCAAATCACCAGGTCAGTTTCCTCACTTGCTAAATTTTAACCTATAATCTAGAAATAGCAAACAATAAGTGATCACACACAGGATAGATGGTGTTAAAAATCCATACATTGGCATCTTCAAATATTGTATGCAGTATGTAAAATCTCAAGATGATTGTGCAGTACCGGTGAAAGGAGCCTGAGACCCTATACACCATAAATATCTGGGAAAAAATCTATTCTGTCCAGAATACAATATTGACATTTATAAATTATGCTAACAATGATAGTGTTATGCTATGCTAGTGATCAATAATCTGCAAATCTAAGAGCATTTTACATTACCATCTCCTGGTTTTACTGTACAAACTGATTCTAGTGTACTGTTCAACCTACTTTTTCACCATGCTGCAAGCCTTCAGCAGGATCAGCTTTGCCAGGATTACCCTCATTTCACAAGCAAGTTAAAAAGTTCAGTATACTAGTTTTGATATTAGTTTGATATTTATATTTTAAATGATAAATATGTTGCTATGTTATGCATTATACTGAATCATACTAAGCTACTACAAATATTCCTATTACATGAAGATAATAGTATTACATGGGCTACAATATCACTGCAATATAACTACTCATGATCTGCATTACAAAGCACAAATTTTAAAGAATGACAGTTTAGCCATATTGTTTAGCACATGTTTAGCAACTATTTTGAATTCTCATTCTAGTTTATTTCTTTTAAGGATGTGTGATTTATGATTTTGCTGCCTGATGAGACAGCACCACTTTTTTTCGCAATGATTAATGATAACTAAATACTAGTGATGATCAACAATAGCAGTCAAGTGGCAATCAAAACACGTTCAACTAGTTGGAAACTAAATGGTACCTTTATCTATCTATCTATCTATCTATCTATCTATCTATCTATCTATCTATCTATCTATCTATCTATCTATCTATCTA
>JAOVVA010000037.1:26344681-26356621 GCA_028565275.1 Leiocassis micropogon
TTTTTTTTTTTTTTTTTTTTTTTTTTTTTTTTTTTTTTTTTTTAATATGTATTACTTATCCCCATATGTGTCATACCTTGACAAACAAAACTATTAGAATTGGGCAATGCATTATTTCATTAGGTTGTTGTTGTTTCATTCTCATTGATGGCAAAATACAGTAGGAATATTGTTTGACTAACCACACTATTACACACTTATGCACACAGACAGGAGCATTAATGATTTCTATTTGTTGGTTGGTTGATTGACTGGTTTCAAGTCAAAAGCACTAAACGTACAACATTGTTGTTTGTCCTTTTGTGCAATAATGTCTTTTATTACTTAGCTGATTAGTGTGTCACAGCATGTCATAGCTTGACAACAAAACTATTAAAGTTGAGCAATGCATTATATAATGAAGTCCCATCAATGGCAAATTAAGAATCATGTGGGGCAAAATCTCTCACACTTACAGATGCACACACACACGTATACAGTCAGCAGCATCTATGATTTTGTACCAAGTCTGTAATGCATGACAAAAACATCAGTCATACGGATTTATTGTCTGTTCTTTTTTTAAGAAATATATTATTACTACTGCTGCTGTATATTATAATATTCATAATAATAAAAGTGTCAACACGGTGGCTTGGTGGTAAGCATTTTCGCCTCGCACTTCCAGGGTCTGGGTTTGATTCCCGCCGTGGGTCTGTGTGCAGGGAGTTCGCATGTTCTCCTCGTCCACCCACATTGCAAAAACATACAGATTAGGCTAACTGGTGCTACCAGATTGCCTGTAGTGTGTGTGTGTGTGTGTGTGTGTGTGCGCAGCAATGGATTGGTACTCTACATACCCTAAGAGAGAGAGAGAGAAAGAGAGAGAGAGAGTTGTTGTCGTATTTTCTCAATGAGGTGTTATTAAGATGCCCTGTGATGGATTGGCACCCTGTCCAGGGTGTACCCCGACTCGTGCCCTAAGTCTCCTGGGATAGGCTCCAGGCCCCCCGCGACCCTGAATACAGGATAAAGTGGTATAGACGATGAGTGGGTGAGAGACATTCTTATTAAGAAGTTAGCAAAGTGTATCACTGTACTGGAACAGCTCCAGTAGGATTTTTCTAATCTTTTCACTTTGGGTAATCACTTTGGTTAATAGGTGCATTTACATAGACACTAATATTACACTAATAATCAGAATAATGGCACAATAAGAACAAAAAATGTAAATAGCTGACCAACATCAGAACACCCTGAGGCAATTCAGCCAGACTGGAATGTATATTTAATCGTAATGTGAGGGGTGGTGTAAGCCTTTGATAATCCATTCAATAGATAAATGCAGTAATACACTCACTATAATGGTGGAATAAACATTCTTTCTGCACAGGTTTGGACCAGATAGGGCTAACATTAGATGACATGATGAGCTACTTCTTGTCCTCCTGTCTTTACTTTTCATCCACTGGCTCTCTGGCTGAGGAATAAGCACTGACTGACTGACTCACCATTGTCCATCTAGTAAGACATTTAACCAACCACAGATGAGACTAAATTATTGTAACCAATCATAATGCAGAAGATGGGATTTACCAAAATGTATGGGCAGCCTAACCTTACCTAAGCCTAAAACACTTATCTTTATTCTTCTGTTATATTTCAGGCAGATCACACACTTCACAGTGGGCAGAACTCCTTTGGGAATACTAAAAAAAAGTTACATTGTGATTAAATGTTTTGTGCATGTATACACGCATGTATTGTGAATGTCGAAAATGAGACCTTATATAGATTTTTTTTGTTTGTTTGTTTGCTGCGAAATACAAGAAGGCTTATCCCAAGCAGCACATGTAACAAAAGTAAGGAGAGCTGTCAGGCCCCAGGTGTGCTTAAAACTCAATTTTCCTTTCCCTTCTAAAACAATTGGTTTTCCAACATATTTTGTGTATTGTAAATAAGTGAAGTGGAATTCGTACGAACCACATTTAAACACATGAATGCAAACCTGATGCACCATGTCATATCCACAATTATATTGATCAATATTGCAAGTGGCCTTGAATTATAGATGAAGGCTTATAAACAGAGGTGCACACACATTGATAAGCCGACTGCAGCAGACAGTGTGTTGAATGCTGATTAGCTGATGTTTGGGGAGGTGAGTCCATGAAGACCAGGGCTCTTGGGACACTACACATGAAGGTTTTGGCAGGTATCTCGGAACACAACTCACTTCATCATGCAGCATTTAATGGAACCTAATAAAACAGCATGAGGAGCGACACCTCCCTAAAGGATGAGGTAAGACAGTCTAGGTTAAAAAGAATAATATTGTAAACTGGTATGTATATAGTGTTAGAACCAAAATATTAGTTTCAGTATTAAATCAAATATATCCTTTTTGGATGTGGACTACAAGAAAAGTGATTGATCATATTAATAGCCGCCCTCAGCTTCCACATCAGGGATAAACTGATGTTCTAATTTATTTCCGTAAATATCTAATTCTGTAAAGCTTTTTTGATTTGAACAATGACTAGTGTTAAAAGCAATACACAAATAAAATGAAAGTGTATTGAGTTGAATAGTCATACAGGATATGATAGTCAGTTACAGGATTTTTTTTACAGTTAGATATTTATCAATGCGATGCAGAAAAATCTAAGCAATACCATCATGTCATGCTTGTTTTGCACTGTGTGACGGATCACAATGAGAATTCTATTACAAGATGTTTCATAACAAGCATGCTTCAGATTAGATCAGACAGTAATAAATGCATCACTTAGGCTCATGTTGTCTAGTTGCTTAAAAATCCTGAGCATGGACTAAACCTAAATTACCTCTAGCTATGAATGGGTGTGTGAAAGTGTGAGTATGGTGCCGTATCTAGGGTGTATTCCCACCTCAAGCCTGGGTTCACATAATTGCCACTTCAACTCTTAGCAGAATATAGCAGTGCCTGGAGATAGATGGCTGATCACAAATAAAAAGGAAGACTCTTTCTTTCATATGTTTCGTCCTACCATCAGTGATGTAAAGAAGGCATGCTTGAGTTACAGTACATATAAGAGATAATGTGTGGTTTTGTGATTGGGACAACCCTGTATCAGTTGTTCCCAATTCCCGTCCTGATTTAACTAATCAGGAAATTAACATCCTTTTCTGAATAAAGTGAGAGTGGTAAAGCAGCGAAAACTCTAAAATGTGCAGGGCATGGGGTTATCCAGAACCAGGGTTGGGAAACACTGGCCTAGAACACAGAATACGCTTATACATTTCTTTCCAAAATAAACATCGTGTCATATTTGAGTTTCAGATCTGCACTGTAGATCTTTACAATATTCTTTAAAATTACATTACAGTAGTTTTTAAAGTCCCTGTTTGTTGCATGGATGTGTGTACAGTGTACGTATCATGTATCATGTTTTTAATTTCGCATGATATTCCCAGAGAAATATGAACTAAAACCATTTTGGCATGTCTGATGGCCTATTAGTAGCAATTTTAATTTCAAATATGGCATTCTAGGATGCATCCAGCTATAAACATGAATGAAATTAAATCCGCTCTTCCTGCTCAAGTGTCTTGCTTTGCTTTAGGTTTACTCAAACACCACCACCTGCTGGTAGCTTTAACTCGCTCACCTACATTTTCCAGGTTTTTTTCTTTGAGGAATAATAGTTCTCCGGACGTTTTTGGCTCTCATTTTTGCTAAGTTTTGGTTCTCATTTTCATTCCAGTACCTATACCTGACCAGTTTTAGAGGATTTTTTTTTATTTGTTTGTTTGTTAAACCACACAGTGACCTATAAATCTTTCAAGCATAAAAGAACATGAAAAACTAACAAAAATAAAAAAAACATGAACCAGTAATCAACAGGTGCAGACGTTGACAGACGATCAGGCTGGTGATTAGTATGTTGGTGATGCTAAATGAGTGGTTGGAACAGACAGTAGGGGAAACGAGGTTGCTGCTGAGGTTGTTTGATTAATTAATTGATACAATTATTTAAAATTAAATAAAAATTATGTGTTAAAATTAACAACTCTTTTATTTTAGCTTTTGGCACTTTTCAGCCTGTCACAGTAAAACATTTGTTCCAATTTCTTTTTAATATACAATTAATTTAATGTATATCATAGAATTTCATTTATTATGAAATGATGAGGTGGCACGATGATGTAGTGGTTAGCACTTGCACCTCCAGAGTCTGAGTTCAATTCCCAGCCAGGCTCGATTACCGTCTCTGTGTGCATGGAGTTTGCATGTTCTCCCCATGCTTGGTGGGTTTCCTCCAGACCCCCCGCGACCCTGAATACAGGATAAAGCGTTCTAGAGCTCTGCAGTGAGTGAGTGATGAAATAATAAGGGCTGGCTCAAGACTGTTGCACATTACCATATATGTTTTTAAATATGAAGTTGAACAGCGCATAGAATAAACAAAAAAACATTTACATAGTATTTCTCAGTCATATTTTCCAGATGTGAGAACTGTTGTGTACTCGCATAACCTGAAACTTCTACAAGAGCTTATAGGAAATGCAAAAATTTTGCAGTAAATAATAAAAAAAAGATTTTATTTGTGCCTTATAGGTTTCTACAATGTATATGTTTAAGTCTTGTGTTGGATTTATTTGTCTCCATTTATTGACCATAATAGTTTATGCCTTGTACATTGACTGACTCACATCTTAAATGAAGCTTGTTTGAGTTCCTTTGCTTCTGGCAACAAAATAAAAAAGGCTTAGATTGAGAACATAAGGCGAGTTACTTAACTCAGCGCTTCATTTGTCTGATGTTAAAGTGATTCAACTGTTTCTTTCCTAATTAAATGTGCCTCTCTGTGCACTATGTTATTTTTGGCTGAGTTTGAATCAGAGCAGTGCTCATTCATGAAAAACTAATCAAGTAAGATGGGAGAGAAGTAGAGAGAATTAATCAACATTGAATGAGTTCCTCTGAAAAAAGTGGTCCTGCTTGATTACTACTGTGTTTGTTGTAGCTTAGTTACTAAACATTTAGAGATAATAAATAGGTGTGTGTGTGGGAGGGAAGGTTCTTCCACAAAATAAATATAAGATATTGAAATGAAGATCGAATCTAACCATATTCTCATGCATTTGTACACATTGGCTGTAGGCCATATATGCTTTAGTGAAGATGGAGTTCATACTTCAAAACCTGGACAGTTTCTTTCTGCAGGGAGTTTAGACTCATGTAGTAGTCTAAACTCCCTTTCAGTGATTTTACTTAGTGTTAATATCTGATTAGTTTTGAAGTCCAGACATCACAATTTGTCCCTTGTCAAAGTCATTCAAATCCTTATGTTGCTAATTTTGATCTGTTTCCAACACATCAACTTCACAGATAGAAAATTCTTGGTCTGCAGTGGTCAGGTCCTATAAAAAGTGGTCCAAGGAAGAAAAAACTGTGAACCGCCGACAGGGTCATGGGTGACCAAGACTTATTAATGTATATGAGGAGTGAAGGCTGGCCCGTGTAGGCCGAGCCAATAGAAGAGCTACAGTACTGTAGCTCAAATTGCTAAAAAGGTTATTACTTGTTCCCATAGAAAGCTGTCAGAACATACAGTGCATTGCTGTTTTGAAGGCAAAACGGGGCCTACTCAATATTAGGAGAGTGATCATAGTGTTACAGCTGTTAAATTAAAATTGCTTATTGGGTTTTCATTACATGTATTATACTTGATAATTGTAATTTCTTTTGTTGTTATTTTTCAGTCACACTGAAAAAACTTCATAAAACCTTACCTTAATAAGCAATAAACATTGCCACAATGTTGCATGTGTAAAGCACAAGAACAAACTTGTTCTTCTTGAAATTGTTTTATGGATCCTTAACCGACAGTAGGCCTGGTGAATTGTAGTCAAACATGATTAGCCATGAGGATAAGTTTTCTCCTTTTTTTTCTTACACTTCAAACACTTCCTGAAGCCTCTCCTTCTATTGGAGTTCTTCCTATCCAGCTATAGCTACACTTTTTCTATCTAGAGTGTTTTCTTTTCAAGAACAGTGACTTCTTGACTACACCCACTACATTCGTTGTTGTGTCCTTTTAAAGCAGATCCCTTTGATAGGTGACTATTGAAAACAGGAGGAAGGATGTACAGGTGATGCAGGTTCTATCCAGTCAAAATTTCTTCCTGTCACTGTTGGAACCTGTTTCTCCAGTTTAGGGTTCAAGAAGAAAAGAGCGCATGAAAGGCATGATAATGAGTGTATTAATTCTTCATTACAAAACAATTTTTTTATATTACTGTATAATTATTTATGAAGTATTTTTAGCCTTAACATATGTATACAGTACTGGTATTCCCATATAATATTATTACTATTAGGAGTAGGGTGCCATGGATACTGCTTTCACATTGTTGCCTGCTTACCAACAGAGGGCGATCTCCTACAATCTCCTACATGCTATGTATTTGTGAACCAACTGGGCAGTGGTAGTTGAGGCACTGGATTGCTTATAAGAGGTCAGGGGTTCCACCACCAGTATAACTGCAGGAATGCCTTTAATCTAATGCCGATATAAGTCTCACAAAGAAAAGAAGACCCACCAGTGTAAAGGATGATCTGCAAGAATGGTGTAGAGCGGACAGTGAAAGGATGGAGCCCAAGACACCTGGAAAGCTGACTTTTCAAATCCCACTTAATGAGCACAGCCTAAGAAAAAATTTTTTTTTTTTTTTCTGTAAAGACACTGATGACTCGATATGTACATTGGCTGGCGTTAAACAGTTTTTGACACAGTTTTTGATGATATCCTGAATTTTTCCACCAATAATTCTACATGAAAAGTTCCTAATAAATGCTTCTGATGCAAGGAACCTTCGTGCACACAATAAACAGCATTATTATGATCCCATATTTTACATACGAAAAGAGAATGCCATATAGTGTCAGTTATGTTCGCTGAGTGCATGGTGCCTGGAAGAGAGTAGCATCCGTGGCAGATTCCCTCTGGACTAGTGTGGGAATAAACCCAAGCCCCTAAACTTCTCTAATCATCTGAACAAAGAAGCTTGTCTAATCAGAGTGAGTTGAGACTCCCCTCCTCTCCCCTCGCCTGATTAAAGGCACACAGTGGCTGTCAGCAGGCTGCTGTTTGTTGTGCTCCATGATGCCAGCTTCTGTGACACATACCTCTTTAAAGCAGATCTGTTAGAGCAACAGTGTCACCCGAGAGGGTTGTGGGCATCACACTGGGCTCTGCTGTCTGTCAACAGCTGATTGTGACTCTGAGCAGGGAACGGAGACACACAAGAGGAATCCAGAGATCTTATCTCTTGACTCAGTGACTTTAGAAAATAAACAAGCAGATACAAAAATCCAGGAGTTGTAATAAACGAAAACAGTTGATAGGTACAGAAGATACACATGATTTTTGGATGAAATGCCATAAGCCAGATCCTAGTTTACTTTTTCTTAATTTATTTTTTTATTTATATTTTTATCAATTAAAAAAAATATATATGTTCATATGGAGTTCACGGATTAAATAATAATAATAATAATAATAATAATAATAAGTAAATTAAATTATTCTCAGTATCAGTTCATTCTCGGATAATTAGCTTGTTCTTGTTGTTTGATTGGGTTGATTCTTCACTAATTAATTAACTAATTAACAAAATAAATAAAATACTGTAAATGAATGAATGAATGAATGAATGAATAAATAAATAAAGTTAAGTATATTTAGATGGAGTTCTTCAGCTTGTTCATTTCCATTTGGGCTGATTTATCTGGCTAATCCTATCTCGTAACAGTGCTATTCTCCTCCCTCCATGGAGATTAATGAGGTGATTGTAATCCAGGTTGCAGTCTAGAAGTAGATGACAATATGCATTCCTCTAATCACTTTTTTTTTTATAGTTTCTAAGCTTCCGCACCAGACACATCTAAATGTAATGATGCACAATAAATATATATATTTAGTATATCTTAATATTTGTCTAAACCAGTGGTATGTGTAGGGATACTGACTTTGAATGCCTCATTAGTCAAGTTCAAATGTCAAGGAACTTTGGGGAGGACTTTTTAATGAAAAATGACCTATTCATGAATAAACTACTGCCACAACTGACCATAAAACCACACACAAAATCACCTATGTTTTGCATTATAAATTTCCTCCAATTATTGATTAGGGTTTTCTGTTTTTGTCAGCTCTTCTTACCAGTGATAAATTTCTACAGAGGGAAGTAAACTTCAAAGTCCTATGGGGGATACAAAGTAGATTGTCCTCAGATGGCCAAAGGGTCACCCAATCACATCAATATATGTGATAAGAAAATGAACACATCCCACCATTAGTTCTTGAGATTGTGACAGGGTGATATGTCACTGTCCAGTCTGTAGAGATTACATGTATGTTGAGGTTCAAGACACACATTTTATCATCAAAGGATAGGTCGCTGTCTCCATCATCACACTACGTTCATCATTGAGTCAGAATGTGCTTTAAAGGGTTGCATGTTTGAAATGTGACTGAAATGTGAGTATTGCTTTTAGCTGTACAAAAAAAAAAAATGAAACAGTATATTGCCTTATGTAGCTCCAATTGTGTCTGTTCATTTTTCATGTTTTTCAGTAGTGGTGTATTTTGAAATCTGTTTCTGTAATAAAGGCAGGTTAGATAAAAGAAAATCGGTCAATACAGAATAAAAGAAAAAATATATGTTGCATTGATTCCTTCATCTTCAGTAAGCACTTTATGCTCAGCAGGGTTGCAGTGAACTTGGAGCATATACCAGAAACACCAGGAATACACCCTGCATTGGATACAAGTCCATTATAATGTACTTTCATATTCACACACTCATTTAGTTTATTCTACATTATTCCTAATTGTTTGCCTTCTTGTCAACATAGAGATACATAACAAATATAGTTGAAAAAAATTCATAAAATTTACATTTTATATGTTTGTTTTTTTTTCATTATTACAGTCCTTTACATGTTACATACCAAAAGTGAAGGAAAAACTCAGCATATTAAAGTTACAAGTCTTGACACAGTGGAGGCAGAAGCTGCAAGGGTCCTTGTAGGCCAATAAGCCAGTAAGGTGGTGCAAATGAAGAGGATTGGGGCTTTAAAGCCAGGCTTTAAAAGACAGAGTCCCTGCTGGGAGCCCTGTTGGATGCTGATTACAGGGGAAGGGGTCACCCATCTCCTTTTATCTGATATGGGACATTACTTTAGTGAAACTAATGATAAAATTTATGGAAAGCTTTTATGGGCTTTATTAATTAGGTGGAGCTGATCGTTTAAATTCAATAACACTTTTAAAGTTTGATGGTTATTATGTTAATGTAATCAAGTTGATTGGTGCAGCAATAACAGAGCTAACAAATCTTAATATAGAAACTGATGTTAAAGTTCGACATTCGATGTGTCAGCTAGACCATGACATTTTAAATTCCATTAAGAGCAGGCATAGAATACTGATAAGGAGAATGAGTCATTTTTGCCGGCCTCTAATTTGTTGGCACATGCACGGACGTCAGACCAAATTTTGGCAGATGTTGAGTTTCCTTGCTTCTGATAATTAATTGTGTGTTTATTGCATCTGTTTGTCATGGCATTAGTAAACATCATTATCTCAGCAGGCACAGTAGTGCGGCCTCATCTCGCTATTCATGAGCACACTACACATCAAGGCTTAATGTCTGACTCATCCATAACAACTCATCCATCCCTTCAGTTTGTTTGTGGGTCTGACTCAACCCACAAACAAACTGAAGGGATCTGTTGTTTGATCTCACTTTTCAATGTGTTTGTTGGTGAATTATTACAACCAAAATGTACAGGATATGCAAGAAAATTCTTAATTCACAGGAACTTCAGCAACTGTCAAACTTGAAAGCCCTTAATTAACAGGTTTAAATAATATATTTTTAAAAAGTTATTTTTACAAAGAATGATGCTTCATAATTATTCAAATAAACTTTATAAAGAAAAAAAAGATGTATGTATTTATACAGTATTTATATTTATGCAAGAAGTCTTCGCACCTGTCTGTTTTCTGACACAAAACGTTATTTAGGACAAATTCTAATTTTCTGGTTTCTTGTTACCATGGCAATTTGTTTGGTTTTCTTTAATAATAATTTGTAGATGTTCTGGTAGGGAAGGATTTTTTTAGCTCCTATGGCTAAAGTAATAACCTGTTGTTTAGATATGATTTTCCAGATCATTTAATGTAACATTCTTTTTAAAAGAAATAATAATAAAAGAAAACAACTAAATCAATTGACATTATTAACTGTATCAGAGATGAAGCTGGTGTTTACTACAATGTAAATGAAAATAGGAGCTGTTTATGTAATGAATAAACACAACATCCATCCATTCTCCATACAGCTTATCCCAGGGAACTCAGGGCACAAGGTGGAAGACGCCCTGGAAGGGATGCCAACAAGCACTGGTCTCACAACCAATCATACACTACAGGCTATTTGGAAAGACCAATCAGTCCACAACACAAACCCACCAAGCACAAGGAGAACATGCAAAATCGACACAAACACCCTCCCTAGCCCTGGAGGTGTGAGGCAATAGTGCTAACCATGAATAAATATTAATAATTAATAAGCCGCTCCACCACTAAAACGCAATAAAATGATAAATAATGGGGTGGTGTTACTTTCCAATTAACCTGCATTCCAAATTGTTTTCTTTCTTTTATAATGCAGCAATTTGTCAATAATTACAGCTCAGTTTTTTGTTTAAAGAACAACATATACATAATACCAATAACCAGCTGTTCTGTCCTCTGTCTTGACAATTCCTGTAGTGGGAAATGACAAAGCACTAATAAATGAAGATTCTTTCTATAATTGTTAACTAAATATCTCCGTACAGAAATATCACAGAGTAAACATTTTTCTTTCTTTTAATAACACTTTTTATTTATTTATTTATTTATTTATTTATTTATTGTTATTTTCAATTATTAGAGTTAGTCATTGCAATAATAAGTCTGTGTGATTTGCTTGATCCCATGTGGTTTGCTGTATAAGTGCAATAACATAATCAACACCTTCTTATCAGATTCAAGAGTTCAGGAGCACTGTGACGTGAACGAATGTGATTATTCTGTTATTAGATAGAGTAATTACACAATGTATGACAATACATAGGACAAAAAAAAGGAAATGTCCAACACCTCATGTTTGTGCAAATATATAGCAACAGAGCTCGCTTCACTCTTCATCTTGACGTTTTTATTTACCATTGTCCACACACATCTTAGCCACAAGTGTTAGAGTTAATCTATATGACTTCATACTGCCCTCAGATGCGGCACAGCTCTATGTGAGAAGGCAATAAAAAAAATCACATCACACACAATAAGTCATTTGGTCTCGATTGCACAGGAGAAGTGGTTCTTGGAAGCCGTCCATAAATCATGAAGCTGTTCTAGAGTGAGCAGTGCTGCTTCTGCTGAACAGAGAGAGAGAGACGTCTGCATGAGAAGAGCGATCGCCGGCCCCAGGCTTGGCAGGCTCTGAAAACACCAGGGCCTGCTTCATGCTGGGAGTTTTCCTGAGTGATGGGGCTCGGATGGAAGCTCCATCATAGAGTGTATGTAAGGCTCAGATCGAAAGAAAAACAAGTCATGCCAGATGTAATGCCAGGGGCCTAGCATGGGCTCAGTACATATTGGGCTTGTTACAGTAAGTCCCTAAGCTCTTAGTTTGGTTTCATGATATGATGTTGCACAAGAGAATATCTGCCTTTACTTTTCATTTTTATTCAGCGTCTTCCAATCCTGCTTTTGAAATACACACATTTTAGTGTTTCCGAAGCTTTAACACACCTCTCAAAAAGTTTCTGATGAGTTAAAAAGGACCAAGTCTGAGGAAACATTTATCAGGAATGCTTGGGTTGTCGTGAAGATGTTCTTTCTCATTAAGAGATACCTG
>JAOVVA010000037.1:26399331-26413290 GCA_028565275.1 Leiocassis micropogon
AATGAAGGCTTAAAATCGATTGATATTTTCCGTGAATGATGATCACGGCAGAGGTGGCCCAGAGCCCACTGCAGTCGTTCCTGTGAGCGTTTCGCAAGTGAAACGCTCTCAGGAAAAACGACCTGCTTTGATCACCAAACCAGATGGTCTGATCATCTGTTTTTGCAGGACAATGCACAACCTAATACTTTTAAAACTCCTGGTTTGACTCAAACAGCCATCATTGTTTATTATAAAACACTCTTAAAAATATGTGAGAGGCCATCATAGGCCTAGACTGTCTGTGCAGAAGGTGAGAAAAACAAGTTTTCTGTGAAATTATCTCATTGTCTCAACATAATAACTATTGCGCTTGTGTTCATGTTCATTTTCTCGGTATGATTTTAATATGGATAATCTGAGCTCAAAGCGATAACGATTGTGAATGGTTGTTCACCTCTGTCAGGTTGTTTCCTCTCAGGTCCAGTGTGTTGAGCAGTGCACAGTTTTCCAGCCCTTCGACATGGCTGAGGTGGTTATAAGAGCAATCCACATGCAAAAGTGTGAAAGTTTCACTCAGTCCTCTCGTGCTGATCAACTGGTTATGATCAACTGTCAGATGGTGAAGCTTTTTCAGGTATCCCAAACCACCTGAAAGAAAAATCACCATTCATACAGAGGAGCACAAGAAGAAATCTAGCATCAGCCAAACAGAAATCTGATTTGAAATATTGAGACCTGAAAGTAAATATGATTTAAGAACACTTAACCTTTTGCTTATGGAATATTGCTTCATGCTTATTAAATACAGAGACAAAAATGACTCCAGCTTGAATGTACATGAGCAGATACAGAGAAAGGTAGCGTAATAAGCCAATGCTGCCATCTACTGCCACAAAAACAGCAAGCAATCACCGGCAAACACCCCTGATACAGGACATAATGTACTTGTTCATACTATCCAGTCCAAAGCATTTCAGATGACAAATCACCAGAACAATTGCTTCACTTTACCTGTTGAAAGAATTTATTTGTAACTTTACAATGCTATACTTAAAATACAAGGGTTGTTTAAGTCAAACCCGTTTTTCTTTTTATTGTGCAGAATAACAGAACACAGTTTTTTCCATGAGAGTAAAAACTACCTTTATCTCTCTTTATACAACAACCGAGTAATCTGATTGGGCGAGAGGCATTCCACGAATGATTATAATAAACAGTAACAGCACTGGGACATTTAACAGTGTACATATAGCACTCCTCTTTTTCCGTTTTTTGGTACGGTCCACAGTACTGAAAAGAGGAGAGAGTAGCTAGCTGCCTGCCAAAACGCACATTTAAAAGCAGACACAGAGGCACTTTCCACAAGAAAATAAATCTCACAATGTTGTCATCTTAAACCACACTGTCTCCTTAACAGCTGCTTCTAGGCTTTTCCAAATTGTCTCTGTGTTGTTACGCCTAAGGTGAGCTACAAACCTAGCTAGCTTCAAACACAAAGCTGAATTCCAAAACCCTGTCTAATTGTCCAATAAAGGGCACTACTTAGTGTGTAGAATAATTGATTATACACCGAGCCGTTAACATAGCTGACATTCTAAACATGAATAAGTGGAAATATAAAGATAAGCTTGTGATATTTGCAGATATCTGTCCACCACCTCCATTGTTTATTCTCCTCACCTTTTGGCTACATATTGCCAGAAACCATTTAAAACTACTTTCACCCTTGTTAGTTACACTAAATGTCAGCAGTGCTGAAATTTGGAAGAAAAAAAAAAGCACTCCCTCATGCTTTATATTGCTTAAATATTATCCCAGTGTTTCACTAGTGCTTGAATATCATCAAGATAGAAAGTTTTCTCAGTACACCAGAGCCATGATCAGGCCCCAGGTCCCCCTTAATGGTCCAACATGCAGAAATCTCTTAGAGTGAGGTCAGGAAGTTATGGGTGGATGTGCACTAACTCACACATATAATAAACAATAAACAATTCTGCAGGGGGCAGAATTTGTTTGTCCTGCAAAAACAGAACACATGTTTTTTTTGTTTTTTTTCCCTGAGAGCATTCCACCCAATTAATGTTCAGGAGAACAACTGCAGCAAGCACTAAGCCACCTCAGCTGGGATCATATTTCATGCACATAAGGTCTTCTTTAAAACGTTTGCACCATTCACATGATTAACTGCGGCTAAGAGTTTCATCACCGTACTGTGCTTGAAGTCTTCTGTAAATGTCAAATGATTTTATGCCTTTATAAAAGTCCCAGTTTGACTTGAACACCCTTTGTATAATATTCATTTCTATTTTAATTTGGACACAGCAAGGTGAAATAAAGGTAAAACAAATAATAAGCTGAAACAAAATTCTTATTATATAATAATTTTGCATATAGACATTTTTCAATTAATACGGTTAGTACTGTTAATACTCAAAATCGATCTAAGTATTAAATATTAAATATTTTAATATAAAAGAAAATGGCATATGTTTTTGGAACAGGGTCTGGGTTAATAAGTGTTTAATTTAGATTAAAATCTAGCAGGAAGTGCGCGTAGATTAAGGTTAGAGACTATTTTTAAAGTGCACTTGTAAGGTAAACAGTTAGCATTGATATCAGCCTAAGTAAAGCACTTACTGATGCGGGAAATGATGTTATGAGACAGCTGAAGTACAGTCAGGTTAACAGCATCATCCAGACCGTGAATGCTCGTTAGCCGGTTTCTTCCCAAAAGCAGGACCTCAAGCCTGGCCAGACCCCCGCAGTCCACATATGTGATACTGTTTTCCTTTATAAAGGACAAAAGGTTTTAAAAGAGACAATGCTTTTGTAACCACAGCAACCATTTGTGAGCACTGGTGCAAACCTGTAAGTCAATATGCTGGAGTTGAGTACACTGTTTAAGTCCATCCAGGGCCTGAAGTCTGCATCGTCTGAGCATCAGACTCTGTAGTCTGGTACACTCAGACAGTGTGGAGAGACTGCAGCTGGACAAATCTTCCAGAGTTACTGAAGTCACCTGGTGTTGTGTTGACAAGAGATTTTACCATTTAGTTGCAATTTTACTATATACAGTGCTGTATGTATTCCTGCATTTTATGCTGATTAAAGAATCAGCACCATGTGTTACATTGCATACTGTATCCTGCCTGCCAATTTAAATGTATTCATGCTCATTAGCAAATTTATTGTGGCTAAGATAGTGCTATTATTGGAAAATAATCAACTTCAGGCTGGTAAATATAACTCTGCTTTGCATCAAGCCACATCAAAACTGGACAAATACAATGGTTAGAGATTAGGATTGTTGTTCTTACTAATAACAACAAAATATACATTAATCATAACTGAGGACAGGTTACCTGTTTAAGAGAGCTCCAGGGTCCAGACCTAAGAATAATGTCCACAGGTAAAGGTACCAGGCTGTGTCCTGAGGCTCTCTTATGTTCCCTCCTCCTGGGTGGAGCACTCAGACAGTTCCTCTTACTCTGCGTGGAGAGCTTGGCCCAGGGTGTGCAGTTCATCATCCAGCCTAATCGCTTCTGCTCAGTGCTGTCAGGCAGACATGCGAAGCTGGAGTCATGCAGAGCACACTGCAGCCCTCTGGTGTCTGTTACACTTTCTTTTTCAAGTGCACCCACTGTTACGCTGCTGTTCTCACTGGACATAGAGGGCAGGGTTAATACAAGGTGAGAGCTGAGCTCCTCATCCTGTCCATTTGTAGAAGACAGAGTCTTGGCCAAGAAACTTTTGGAAATATAAACTGACTGAGAAAGACATTCCTGGGATATATCACTAAATTTCACTTTTTTTAACCTTTTTGTAGTTACCCTGCTCTCCTTGTCAGTCTCAGTATCTTCTCTCTGCTTAAAACGTCCTTTAACACTGTCCTCATTTATATGTCCATGAATTTCCTCAGAATTCTGTCTATCATCATTTCTCTTCATTACTAATTGCTCTCCTATTATCTCATTTTTCTTTCTTTGCTTTTTTTCCAGTTGCTCAGTTTTATTCCCTTTAAGTTGTTCATTTTGCTTTAATCTAATATTTTCTTCCACTCTTTTTTTATTCATTATTTTCTGCTTTCCCTCTTCTTCTTTTCTAGTTATTTTAGCCTCACTCTGCTTTTCCTCTTTCTCCTCTTTTCTTCTCCTCTCCTTAATTTGTTTGTACTTCTCTTCCTCCATCATTTTTTTCTCATCCTCTGTTCTCTTTGCTTCTTTAAATTCTTTCCTTTCTTTCTCCTCATCCACCTGCACATTCCTCTTTTCCTGCTCCACTACGCAGATTTCCATACTTTTCTGCTTCTCCTCCTCTTTTCTTTTGCTTTCATCCTCAATCCTCTTTGCTTCTTCTACTTTTCTTCTCCTCTCCTCCTCCGTTCTCCTCTCTTTCTCCTTCTCCTCATCCATTATTTTCATCTCATCCTCAATTTCCTTTGTTTTTTCTTCTGCTTTACTTGTCTTCTCCTGATCATCATGTACTTCTCTTCTTGCTTTACTTGTTTCCTCCTTTTCATCATGTATTTCTCTTCTTACCTCCCTAATTCTGTCTTCCATCATTTCGGGTGATTCCTTCTCATCTTTTCTTTTTAGTTCCTCTTCAGTTACATTTCCTTTTTCTTTACTAATCTTTTCCATATGCTGCTGTCCTTCTCTCCTGCCCTCCTCCAGTCTCCTCTTGTCTACCCTTTCACATGCTTCCTGGTCCTCTTTTCTTTTTAATTCATTCTCAGTTCTTTTTGCATTTTCCTTTGCTTTAGTTTTCTTCTCTTCCACCTCCTGTACTTTTTTCATTTCATCTTCTATTCTCATTTCTAGCACTCTTCTCTGCTTTTCCTCCTCCCTTATTTTCTTTTCATCCTCTATCCTCTTTGCTTCTTCTGTTTCTTTTCTTTTCTGCTCCTCCAGCTTGCGCTCTCTCTCCAGACGATGGCGCTCCTGTTCCTTGGCTCTCTCGTACTCAGCTCTTCTCCTTTCAGCCTCTTCTCTGTGATGCTGTTGTTCCTGCTCCACCCTCCTTCTCTCCTTCTCCCTCTCCATTTTCACTACTTCTTCCATCTCTCGCCTCCTTTCCCTTTCTTTCCTTTCCTCATGTTTCCTCTTTTCTTCTTCTCTCCTTTTGGTCAGCTCCTTTTTGCTCCATTGACGCACGAGTGCCCCTCTGAAAGCTGCTTGTATCTTTGTGGCTGCTGCAGCATGCCATGCCTCAGTTCTCTTCGCCTCTTTCTGCTGTACTTCCTCAAAAGCTTGCCTTTCCTCCACTATCTGATCTTCTAATCTCTTGATCAGCTCCTGAGACAAATTTATATACAATCATAATGAGAAAATCTATTTAAGCAGTTTGTATAGATATTTAATACTAAAGTTAGTTAATAAAATAAAGTTAGTTAAGACATAAAATCACAACTTTGTAATGTAACTGTCATCTGTCCTGAAGACTCTACTATGAAAACCTATTGACTCTTATAAAGCACTAATGTGAAGACACATTGTTAATCTGTTAATTATAAGACTTAAAGTATGTGTCTTACAAATCCCTGTGAATGAGTTACTTTATAAATAACACCCTAGCAGAATGAAGAGCTGCGCTGTTACAGAATATTAATAAACACCTTCTGACCAATCAGAGAATTTAACAGCACTGTGGTATAATTAAGCAATATCACATGAGAGGGACTGCTGTTGCGCTGAAATATAGCACGATTGTGATGCGGCCATAAGCATTACGGCTGAGCCGATATTACAGCACAACTGCTCAACCACAAATGTAATATTGCTTTTATATGACAGTTTCACAAACACCATGTATTATCAACAGGCTCTGATTTGTTGGTTTATTTAGCCACTTATTTTGCGCTACCAACACATACAGTATCCTTCTGTGACTGGCAGAACTAACAGTGACTAGCGGAGACAGTTAATTAATTGCAGGGGTAAAAGTAGTTTTAAATTGGTACCGGTATTATGTAGCTAAAAGAAAATACCTGTTTCAGCTATCTTCACTTTTAGGTATCATGGTTAAAAAAATATTTGTTAAACAAAAAGCTAGTGCAGCACAAAGGCTTAGTGGTTAGCACTGTTGCCTTGCACCTCCAGGCGCCTCTGTGTATATGGAGTTCGCATGCTTTCCCCGTGCTTGGTGGGTTTCCTTTGGGTACTCCGGATGGATTCGGCTAATTGGCGTTCCCAAATTGCCCATAGTGTATGTGAGTGGTTATGTGTGTGTCCTGTAATAGATTGGCACCCTGTTCAGGGTATACCCTGCCTCATGCCCTAAGTCTCATGGGATAGGCTCCAGGGCCCTGCGACCCTGAATACAGGATAAAGTGGTATAGGCGATGAGTGAGTGGATGATTGAGTGAGTGATATGGTGAGATAAAAGAGGGAAAGCTAGTGCACTGTGGTGTATAATTACTTGTTCCACACACTAAGTACTGCCCTTGATTAGGGTTTAAAGAGGGATTTGTGATACAGCTATTCTTTAGATGCTAGTTACCTTTATAGCTTACTGAAAGTGCTCCTGTGACTGGTTTTAAATAGGCAGTTGCTCTCTCCTCAGCACCGGCCTACTTTCACCCATGATAGTGAATGACAGTTTGTGGAATTAATGGGTATTTAAAACACCTGGGACATGAAGTGATACATATAACTAAATGTCCCAGTGTTGTTACCATGCATCATCAGCATTCGTGGAAAGCTTCTCATCTAATCAGATAATCGGTCAAAACTAACTGTTGTAAAAATAATGATACTTTTACAGTTAGAGACTGTACAATTAAATAACAATTTACTATAATTAATTACTGTAGCCATTATAATAGCTTCCTGGTAGCTGCCAAAAACCTTTACTGCACAATGAAGGGTTAATAAAAAAATATGGTTTTACATTTTATTTATATATGAACTTTTATTACTGACAGATTCTCTACTGTTACTTTATTCATGTCTAGCTTAGTAATTTTATATAGCATGGCTGATGAATCATCACTTATAACTGGTCAGAAGGTTTTGATTAATTTCTACAACTGCATAGCTTAAAGAAAAGTGTTGCCTGTAATTAAAATCACATGTTTATATTAATGTACTATTAATGCATGGGATTTGCAAGATGGTGGATCCACATAACAGAGTTTAAACGCATATATGTCATTATTTTTGTAAGCAATGTCAGTACATTGTAACCATTAGACATAAAGCCCTCTCTTTACATTTTTCAACACAGGACAGAGGGCTTTGATCTGTATCGTTACAGGCTGCATTTTTCTGTCTTATAAAGAAAGAGAAAACAAGAAGCTGGTGAAGGAATGACTATTTATGGCTGTTATAAGTGATAACCGACAGACCAACAGAGAGTTAAACTAGCTAGTACTAAAAAATGTAAATTAATCTTGACAAATTACCATTAAAAATTCCTACATAAAAGGAATATACTGTACACTGCAAGACATATTATTATTCAAAAATAATCAACTTCATTGTGGTACTGGCCTCCTGCTTCACATCAAGCTGCATCACTCACTCACTCACTCACCTTCTATACTGCTTAATCCTGTACTCTGGGTCGCGCGGGACCTGGAGCCTATCCCAGGAGACTTAGGGCACAAGGCAGGATACACCCTGGACAAGGTGCCAATCCATCGCAGGGCACACACACATACACACACTACAGGCAATTTGGGAACACCAATTACCATAATCTACATGTCTTTGGACTGTGAGAGGAAACCGGAGTCCTCGGAGGAAACCCATCAAGTACGGGGAGAACATGCACACTCCATGCACACAGAGAACCCAGACCATGGAGGTGCAAAGCGACAGTGCTAAGCACTACACCACCGTGCCACATAAGCTGCATCACACTAAATAAAAATAACTATTTTCCTTAGTTTACAGTGGATTTACTGACAGAATACACTGAATTGCATAGAAGATAAACCCAGCATGAATTATATTTAATGTACATATACAGCAAATTCTCCAGTGTTGACTTAACACTTAGTCCAATTGGATTCATAAAATAAACTCCAAAAGTCTTAAATCAACATTGTAGATTTTACTGTACATACACACCTCTGTGGACATAAACCCAATGCATAGGATTTAACAGTAAAAAAAAAAATAATAATAATAATAATAATTTCCCTGTCAATAGAGACTGCATCTTTATGAATGGGTGTTTTTATTCTGTCCAAACTCACCTGCTGTTTGACCATTTCAACTTGAACACTTTGCCTTATTTCACCATCTTCTCCTTCTGCTTTAAAAATTTCAAACTGTAAATAAACAGCAAAAAAAAAAAAAGAAATCAAATGAGTTTTCATAATTTTTCCAAAATTGACTTATTCCAAATCCTTTACAGATAAACATACTTGATTAGCAGCTTCAGTCCTGCTGATCCTCTCCTTAAACTGCTCATTTCTGTACCTCCTCTTCTCCTCTAATTTCAGACACTGCTCCTTCTCAGCCTCAAGCTCGACCTGTCTCTGCTCGTCCTCTTTCTTCAGTCGGTCCTCCATTTCTCTCCATTCAAACATGAGCTGTCTTTCAGAATCCTTGTGTGTGTCATATTCAGTGTCTGAGATCAACAAATACATGCATGTCATTTAAAATACTACAGGTTGATAACTAAAAAATAAAATAAAATAAATAAATAAATACATTTATGGCCTGTTCCCATTTATAAAATGTCAGATAACAGCTGATATATTTCAGTAACCTATTTTTACAAGATTTATTTTTCTATAAAATTGGGGGTGTTAGGGTTAGGGATCAGTTTGCCTCAGCTGTTGGACACCTTCAGACCACCAGAGGTCTTATAAACCCACATACTGGCTATCAACTAACAGACAGACAGACACACACACACACACACACACACACACAGTGTGTTCTTTGTTGTAAATAATCTTTTTTTATTTAATTTAAGATTTGATTTTGATTTTGATTTAAGATTCGATTTAAGGCTATAGTATATAATCAAAGTTATCCACTGAATAATGGATGAGAATAGATAAACAGATAAATTCATTTCAGTAAATGCAATCTTTAGGCTATTCAAATAGCCTATACAAAGACTATCCGCTCTAACTGGTCTTTAAGGTAAAGAAGGTAAAAGTGGAGCATCAGGGTGACCCAGACTGGTCTGGTTTTAACATTGGTTTTACAGACAGGCACAGTGGAATTTCACATGTTCAATATGTGTTATTGCAATACTTTTGAAATCCCCAGTATTGTTGTAGAATGTAGAAAATAAATCATTAAACAAAAATAAATACATTTGCAAGTGATCCTTAACTTTTGAGCCTGACCATCACACCCACGTGTGTCAACCTCAAAAGCATACAGTTAGAATATATAGAATAGAATAACAGTATAGAATATGACTGTTCTATAGCATTATTTCACTTGGAAGAAATATTAATATAAAAAAGTTAAAACCTATTCCAGCATGACAGCCCCTGTTTACAAAGCCAGGTCCATAATTTGGCAAGGTCGGCATGAAGTTGAGTCACCTGCTCAGCACACTGACCTCAACCCCAATGAACAGTTTTGGGATGAACTGGAACTTCAACTACACCCTTGGCTTCCTTGCCAGGCATCAGTGGCTACATTAAGTGGAAAGCCTTTTCAGGAGAGTGAAGGTAATTATAGCAGCAAAAAAGGGAATTAATTTTGAAATGGGATGGGCAAAAATCACATATGGGAATGATGGTCTGGTGTCCACTTAATTTTTAACCCAATAGTGTACTGTGTGTAGTGTAGTGGATCTGGAGCTTATTCAAATCGATCAAAACACTAGGCTAAAACCTCACATTAATGTTCATGTTCAGGATTTTGTATTTTAAATCTTCTACTGCCCTGCAATTGACTCTAACCATCTTTCTCTTTGCCAGACTAACTAGGAGCCATCATCCATTCTACTGGCATAAGAAATTACAAGTGAAATGGTTCTTTTTCTCAACCTTCCAACCTCTAAATTATGCAAACTAACCATTATCTTCATTTGAGTCATAAGTTTCACATGGGGAGCCCAATTGCTCTTCAATTTCAGACATTATCTGTAAAATAGAAAAATATATACATATATCAATTTATTGAATTTTATTTTCTTCAAAATTCCATACTGGAAACACATCAAGGCCACAAATCAGCTACTGTACTTTTCCATTCCTCAGAAACAAGTCAATTGTTTTCACAATCACTTCCACTTTAAAGACAACTAGACACAACAAACTACAGTATGACTTACGATTTCCTTCTGTCTTAATGGATCCTTTTCAAAATCAGAGCCTAGTTCAGTCAGAAGATCAGCGTGCTGACTCGCGCCGAACATCTCGTTACACATGATTTCTGCACATAGTATATATTAAAATACTCTTAGTGCAGCTAAAAAAATATTTTCTGACCAAATGTAATTAGATCATACCAAGATCATCAAGATCTTCAAGGATGAGTTGCTCAAAATTGTTCACTCTGTTACTTGAGGCTTTAAAGTAGGAGAGCACTGAGTCAGGAAGGTCATTCACGAGCTGTAGTTAAAAAAAAAAAAAAAAAAAAGGAAGAAAAATGGAAACAAATTACAAGTGTGTATGGGAAGGGGGGCAGACAATGAGACAACATTATGTAACAAAAAGTGTCTAGCTTGCTCATAGAGAAGCTACATAAAAATATGTAAATCTTTCATTGAATATACTGTAATTAGACATTATGCTACATGTTAAGAAAGGAAACACTCAGAAACACACACCTTTTCATTTGATGAACTGAAATCTTCTTCAATGTCTGTGTCACTGTCAGAGCCCATGTCAGGGTGATTACTGCTCACCTTCTCCAACTCTTCTTCTATAGCTTGTTCAACGTCATGTGCATCCATCCTAATCAGAGAGAACTTTATTCAAGTCTGTTTACATAGACATAGTTAACACCATCTAGACTTAACATGGAGTACCATACTAACACTTCAGTATCATAAGTAAGTATCATTTTGGTGTATTTATACTTTATAATGTAAAAATCATTGAATACTCATACTCAATTAGATTATTTGTACAGTGGCCTTCTTACAAAGCAGCTTTACATGAATAAAGAAATTCTGAAAATTAATGTTAAAGATTTTTTTAATATCTAATAAGCAAGCCTGAGGCACTGGGCACAAGGATAAACCCCCTGAGATGATATAGGGAAGCAACCGTGCCAGGAACCAAACCCCAATAGAACCCATTCTCCTTGGGGTGATACCAGATAGAGCAACCACAAATAAATCCCTCAATTTGCACGTTGAGTTCTTGCTACACTTGTTCCTTTTGCTCCTGGGCCAGCAGCCTGGAGACAAGTTTGGCAGCAACACGCCACATGTTAACATCACACGTGAGGATTGCCTGGACTGTTCCATATGACACGCCAACAATATTATGGATTGTTCCCAAAAATCATCATGCACAAGTTGCTGAATGGGTTCAACATTTCCGGGGGTTGAGCTCATCGAAGGTCTTCCTGATCTCTCATTGGCTTTCAGTGGTGTTCTTCTGCTCCTCAAGCACGCTTCTCAAACACCTCAAGCAACACATTGCAACATAGCCGTAAACTTCTCTAATCATGTCAAACGCCTCTGTGGCAGATTTCAAGTTCGTTCTTTGTTCTAACTTGCTGTCCATGTTGAAATAGCAGACGTGGTAACGCACATGGTCAGAAAGAATAATCAGTAAAAAAAAAAAAAATTAAGAAATATATATATATATACTTGACAGGGCTGAAGGACTGAATGGTCATAATATTACCTTAAAAAATATTTTACATTGTACGCCTTGGCTAAAGAACTGCTATAAAGGAAGGTTACCATGTTGGGAACAGTGAGAAAAAACAAGCTGAAGGAGTTGCTTGTGATGAAGAACAGGAAGGTAGAACCTTCAATGTTTGCCCTCACTAACAGAGCCACTGTTGTCTCCAATTGATCCAAGAAAGAGGAAATGTCCTGCTGATGAGCACCATGCACAAAGATGCGGTCTAAGCACCAAAGAAGACAGAAAACCACAAATGGTCTTGGACTACAACGAGAGGTTGACAGCTGACTGCCTGTCGGCCCCTTGTAACTTTCTTCAACATCATTGATTTCAGGATCTACAAGGCCTTTGAAATAGGGAATAAAATAAACAAGGACTGGAACAGCAGAAAACAGCAAAAAACTGAGTTGAAGGAGGATTTTGTTAGAGCAACTGGGTTACATGTTGGTAACCCAGAGGATGAATGCATGCACCCTCTGCACATAATGTGTACAGTAGTACAGACAATGATGATGATGGTGATGATTATATTACAAATAAAATTCTTCTAAAAGATTTTTTTTTAAGTTTGTTTTTCCTGGGGTCAAATTGACCCTGAACATAATACATGTTGCTATTTTTGAATACAAAAATAGTTTTTTATTCAAAATGTTATAGATAACAAAAATATGTATTTGGAAATAATATAAAGTAATTAAAACACCAAAAAAAAAATCTATCTCCCATTTAAGGTCAATCAGTGAGATTTTAAGACTGATCTGCATATTTCTCCATAGTCGCGTAACAGGGATTCTGGATGTATAACGGGGTGGGTGGGGGGTATTATTTAATTTTAAGGGCTATTTAAGTAATCTACAAATAAACATAAAAGTACCTGATACATAAACTTGAGTAACAATTTTAATTATGATAATTTTCTGGAGGCTTACATTGCTGGGGTCAAATAAAAGATGTTAGTAAATTTGAAGGTAACAGGAGGGTTCAAACCTGTCAGTAATCGACAGTTAAGTCAAAACTTTACGCGGTAATTTCTCTCACACTGGAAGCTAAACAAAACAATCACAAACCGCTGGTCATGTACACGCCGCTTAAACATTAATAAAATCCTTTTTACACAAGCACAACCATCACAATCACTGTGCATTATTACAATACATATAAGTACATAAGTACCTAATAATTAACGTATTCCACTTTAATTTCGACATGCAAGAAGGATTTAACCTTCACATGCAGAACAAAGTGTCTTGAACATTCTGATGAAAAACACGGCAGAACACCTGACTGTAACTTGGTCCACTTCGGCATTTACAACACGTCATGGCTCTTCTTCTTGTTAAACGGTGCTTTGAATCCAGTTTCTTACATTAAAGCCAAACGCCACTGCGTTTAAATCCTTAAGTGTATATCTTAAATGAAAAAAAAATAAATAACCAAGCACGACGACGGCGGGCCAGCGGCTGCGTCTAGTAACCAGTGGCAACAGTGGACGCGGGTCGATGACGTAATTAGTTGGCGACAGAAACTGATGAGTGATGGCTGGATGAAGCCTCATTTCGGTGTCGAGGCTTCCTGGCCAATAGTTTCACAAAAATATTCATTTTATTAAGCTTTATTTAAGAGCTCATTGTACTGAGTGGGCAAATTCTGTTCAGCAAATAGAGCTTAACTGTAGCATGACAGGTGTATGTGGATGGATGGATGGATGGATGGATGAATGGTTGGTCTGGTCTAGGTTCAGCAATGTTATTTGCCAAAAAATGGGGTCCGCTGACTTCCTGAATATATTGTTTGACCATGTTTTACCATCAATGGACTGATGGTACAGGCATATTACAAGATTACAATGCCTGGATTCATCATGCTCAAATTGTAGAAGAGTGGTTTAGGGAACAAACCATTTTCACTCATGGATTGGCCACCACAGAGTCCTCAAACCATCATCAGTAAATTATATTTGAGAGAAATTCATTTGTCTCTGGAGGGAAATAAATGTTGTGACATTCATAAGCTTGGTGGATAGGAGGAATGTCATTGTGGATATCTGTAATACATATTTAGACGGGATATTACATTTTAAAATGTACTGGTTTACTGGGGATGGTTCCACTTTTCAATGAAGACGGTCCTGTCCTCGACTGATGCAGACAGCTGTTCTCTGAGGACCTGTGACTTCAGTCGCTCAATAGTTCAGG
>JAOVVA010000037.1:26426411-26439456 GCA_028565275.1 Leiocassis micropogon
AAACATTTTGTGTGACAAACATGCAAAAGAATAAGAAATCAGGAAGGGGGCAAATAGTTTTTCACACCACTGTATCCATGTATGCAGAGTGATAACAGTATATGGTCGAATAAGGCACAAGTCCTAATCCAGCTCCACTGTTATGTCTAGATGTGGTACCTGAGTGTGAGAAAAGCTCGGCCACTACTTACTACTGGTACCGTGAGGCTCTGGATATATCTGACTCCATCAATGAGAGCGGAGGACTCAACTGGAAGATGACATTGTGCCTGCTGGCTGCGTGGTCCATGGTGTGTCTGGCCATGATCAAAGGCATTCAGTCTTCAGGGAAGGTAAGAGATGAAGAACAGTGTACATGACTGAGAAAACCTGTAGTGGCACCTTATGTTGTACAGGACAGCAGTGTGAAAGGACACACAGCTTTAAATGTAATATGTGTAGACTGCAAATACATGCGCACTGGTAGACCCCTTCTACTATTTCTTTATACTTCAGGATTAAGAACCCTTACGATCTCAGTCCTAAGAATAAAACAAATCCTTCGAAAGTCTAACATCTTAAAAATACTTCCAATACAATGTTTATTACTTTGTATTAAAATAATGAAAAACAATGTGAAACCATAAATTTAAGCAAATGTACCAAATTAATAAAACAAATGCCTGTTATTAGAAGACAGACATAATAATAAAACCATTAATGAGGCAGTAGCAAATACCATGATGAAATATTCAGTTGTGGGAATGTGACCTTTCATTTTGCTTTACAATCTTTACAGGTAATTTCATTAACAAAGTCTTCAGTTCATCATATGATCTGTGTAAGCATGGCTTGGCTTAACCCTAGGCTGTTCTCCTGTCCTCTTGTCTTGTGACAGACGTATAGAAGCAAAAGGATCATCTAAATAGAAGCCATTCTATTTATCCCTATCATTTATTTTCATTTACTTTGTCAAAGGTAAATATGATGCCAGGATCTGGATTAGGTTCGGGCCATCAAACAAATCAAAGCAAACAGAGAAAGAGAGTTGAATTCATCAGGATTGGCAGTTCTACTTTGGGATTTAATCTGTGCAGCTCTCTGTGCTGTGCAGATATGGCATCCTTTTCCACTTTAGCATTGTCTGTCAGACTAGCCAATGCGGGATGCTTTCTTTCACTGAAGGCTGTCTGTAATAAATCACCAATTACTTTCGTTCTAGTAGGTATGAGCTGATAACCAGTTTTAACGTGAATTATACTTCCTTCCTAAATGGAGGAAGCTGGCAGTGTAGACGGAGTATGTGAGCAGCCGTTGCATACTACAGAATGAAATCTTGCCCACTTGGATCCGCTCCTCTAATGAATCTTATTTTGGCCAAATTTAAAGGCAGCAGCAAAGTCTTACAGTAGCTCAAATATGAAGCCTGGTAAGACTGATGTTTGTTGAATTGCTAATACGCTGAAACATAGTTAACACAAATAGACAGATGACTTAGCCTAAGTGTGCTTTTTTGTCCAAAGTAACTTTTTAACAGTATAATTCTCCATTAGAAAATGCACTATTTTCTATATTACCTTGGAAAATGGTTCATATAAATTTCTGGCACTTTGTGTCCTGATTTTCACTTTTTCACCAAGACAGTTATTTCAGTTCATCTCTAATGTTGTCGCACATAGAGAGTCCAGTCCCACGCGTTAAAGTCTGCAGCTATTTTTTATTTGTTTTTATTTTGGGGGAACTTGTATGATGTCGCCAGAACCCACAGCTGAATCATCAACTGGTACTGGAAAACAAGCATGGTTTATTCATGTCCTCCTAGGCCACTTGTTACAGTGTGACCGTGGCCTCTGCACCTCAGCATGGGCCTCAGTCTGACAGCATGGCGGACAAACACTGTGCCTGGACTCTGCTGGAAACTGAATGGGATCAGCGAGGTCTTTGAAGATTAACAACAAAAGAATATTAATGTTCCATTCAGAGTTTCCACCAAAGCGTATTTTAAGAAAAAACATGGAGGTGCTTTTCTCTTGACATTCTGTACAAGTGTGGAGGGCGTGTGCTAAAAAGAGGACCAAAAAAAAACTTGCAGGTTGCCATGGTTTTTCGCGCCTTGTTCTCTCAGGCAAAGTGAACAATGCATTGGCACGTTAATGTGCCACGAGTACAGTATGCTGTGAGAGGGAAATTTGGGGTTTAGGAGACAGTAGATTATTCGAACAGATTGATAAGAAAAGTCCACTCATGTGAGTCAGTGCTGGTGAACTGTGAAATCTTTTTAAACTCATGCAGTTAGTTGTGAGTTGCCATATTTTGTCCTTTATTTCCAGAGTATTTGCTTTAGACATATCACAGAATAAATATTAAGAAGTATTATTATATGTAATATTATAATAAATTAATTAATCTTTCCTCTGAGTTGGTGGCATGCCATGCTCTCTGTGTAAATTATATAAAAATTTAAACAAAACAATGCATAAACTTCTTTGAGCTTGGGTACTGTAGCTATGCTTTGTTTGGTAGAATCTGCCAAAAATCAATAAAACCTACCTTTGTGATAGTATATTTATATAACTATATACCTGACTAAATGCTACAAACTACACTCCAACCAATTTATTCGATACACCTCTTTATTCATGCAACTATCGCAATTCGTCATTTATTGTTGGTGTTAGACGCTTGGTAGAGACGACACAAATGTCAGGGGGACAAAATGGAAGGTCAGTGTTCAAAGTGAAATAACTAGCATAGTGCGTTCATTGTACGGGATTTGAGCTTCAAGCCATAGAGCTATCATATCATTTTGAGCCTGTGTTTGTTTTGCGTATCATGCTTATACAGGATCAGAAAACAAAATAATATTTGTTTTGAAATAAATAATAATGTAGTGATTGATTAATGATAATGAAAAAGATTTATTCAGTGTACTTAATCACACAGTATGAGCTGGAGGGGTTGGGAGGTTGTTGGGGTGCACAGTGTTGGGCAAATGCATTTCAAGAGGCCCAGAATTCCAAGGTACAGCCTCATTGTACAGTACTCTGTAAACTCATATACACAAGAAGTTATTTACATACAGTATTCTGTATTTGTTGGATAATCTGACTAAGTATCAAAGCTAATTAAAATGTATATAGTTACTTGGGTATGTATGATTATTATTATTATTATTGGCACTATACTAATCTTGTAGTTTGTAGAAGCAAATAATTTATATAGAAGTGCTAGTTTATACTGACTGAAGATACAAATATATATATATATATATATATATAAAATATAAAATTTTAATTATATTCTACGCAACTGCAGTGAAAAAATTATTTTATCATGTTGTTGAGTTTCTGATTCATATTAGTTCAAATCTATCAGTTTTTTGAATGCATGGTTTAAAAGAAGAAAATCAAGCCTTTGTCTAAAGTAACATCAATATCACACAATAAGGACTTAGAAATGGTGCACTGTCTTGTGCATTTTAAATATAAGGGGAAAAAATCTAGAATTTCTTAGACTGTATATACACCACTATATGTATAAGAATTGCTTATCATTTATGCATTTAAGGATTAAATTTGTGTGTAAATACCTAGGTTATGGCTGCAGTTATTGTGCATGGTCCCTCAAGGAAGTGTAGTAAAGGGATAAAGTAAAGCAGCCTACGATGGCATGCCCTCTACAGGACAATTCTAGTATGACAGTAGTGTCAGGTCAAGGAGTAGGACCATGTAGTGCTGTTTTTATACAAAACAAGATTTAATTAAGTGTACATAAAAAGCAGTTCCTGTTTGTAATCTCTGTTCCCAGTTGCATATAATTTTCTGTGAAAAGGTTATTATATTATACTTAATTCTCCAGGAGCTTAATTGCAAGTAATGTCACCCTGTGTTCTGATTGGCTGCAGGTGATGTACTTCAGCTCCCTCTTCCCCTATGTGGTGCTGATTTGTTTCCTGGTGAGAGCCCTACTACTGAAAGGTTCTGTGCTCGGCATCATCCACATGTTCACGCCTAAGGTGAGAGACAGAGGCCACCAGCTGGCTGTGTATGTATACATAGACACACAATTTGTAAGCTTTATGCAGAATCACTAAGCCACGGACAACGGTTAAGTGCAATTAATTTATGAAGCTGAACCTCTAATGCAAACAACATCGCTGATTTACAACAATCAAAGATAAATTGTTCATTACCAATTCTCCCATGTGCTTGTCTATTTGGCCTAATAGAGCATATCCGGAAAACAGCGTCAGTAGCTGTGGAAACGGCAGTGCCCTGTCGGATACCTCGTCATTCACCAGTGCAACATGACACTGTTATATTAATGTTATATTAAAGAAACACAGTAGTGTTTTTATATGCACCGGATATACACTGTATGCGTGATTACCACGGACATGTTCACACACCAAATCCCTACTGTTCAGTTAATACCCAGGTTGGTGAATCAACATCCTACAGTGTTTATATTGGTCCAAACTAACCTATTTTAGCAGTAAAAGCCTAAGAATAATGAGACAGACATCACCAAGGCTGTTTTTTTAAATAAGGAATAAAATATTTAAGCATGCACTAATCGGAAATGAATTAATGAGAGGGTGGTGGAATGTATCCTGGAGTATTTTATACCTTTTAAATAACATTTTAAATACAATAGAACAAAATTCTGTAATTTTGCTTCACTAGTGAAATTAGATCCTAAAGAAGCCATGATTATTTAATAGCACATACTTGTAAGACAGCTGACTAGCTAGGTCACATTAATTTATTACACCCACATTAGAACTGCTTTGGTTAAAATATGTCGCTTCTGCCATTTATCTTCATTTGAAGAGCTAGCAAAATGTTGGGATAAAGGTTGTGGCACTCACTCACTCACTCATATACTGTACTATACTGTTTTATCCTGTACTCAGGGTCGCGGGGACCTGGAGCCTATTCCAGGAGGCTTAGGGCACGAGGCTGGGTACACCCTGGACAGGGTGCCAATCCATCGCAGGGCACACACACATACACTCACACACTACAGGCAATTTGGGAACGCCAATTACCCTAATCTACATGTCTTTGGACTGTGGGAGGAAACCGGAGTACCCGGAGGAAACCCACCAAGCACAGGGAACATGCAAACTCCATGCACACACTATACCACCGTGTCTCCTGGCAGAAGTTTCATTTCTGAAAATATAATTTGGCATGTCTTCGGATGATGTCCTTATTTGAACTGTAGAAACTTGTGTGAGACACGGTGAAATGACCCAGCTTCTACCAAAAATAAGTCCTGAAACACCTTTTGACAATTCCACAGATGATAAGCAAACCATGCTATCATTGCTATGACATGTGTAATAACAGCGCTCCCAAGTGGTGCAGAAAAGCAATTTTTCTGTTGCCAAAAAAGAACTTACAAAAAATAACTTTACTTGATGTTCAACAACAGTTAATCTAACTAGAAACCTTGTTAGGTTAGTTTCAAACAACTGCATTGGAGCAATAAAGTAAGAATACTGACATACTGGTCAGTACTATTTTACAGACAGTATTATTACAGAAGTTCCATGTAACCTACATCCCATCAGACCCACAGAATGATATGGATTTAGAATGCCTTTAGAACTTCCCCTAAATGTTTACCATACATGAGTTTTTGTCAGTACAGGGAAACATGGCAAACCTTGTGTTTCTAATAATCATACATAGACTACAGATAAAGTACATAAAAATACATTGCAGTAGTCTATTAGTGTTAGTTGGCAATGCCAAACCAAAAGAGTACAGTGTGTCATTTTATATCAGATCAGTTTTCCATTGTGTGTTATCTGATACAGCAGAGGGCTAAGACTAGTGTGGATGAGACTAAAATAATTGTGCTTGTGTTTGTCAGTTGGAAATCATGCTGGAACCTCAAGTGTGGCGTGAAGCTGCTACACAGGTGTTCTTCGCTCTCGGCCTGGGTTTCGGTGGCGTCATTGCCTTCTCCAGTTACAACAAGCGCAACAACAACTGCCACTTTGACGCCGTTCTCGTCTCCTTCATCAACTTCTTCACGTCTGTGCTGGCCACACTGGTGGTGTTCGCCGTGCTCGGCTTTAAAGCTAGCATCATGAATAACAAGTGTGTTGAAATGTGAGTCCACAATCGCACAGAGTAATACATGGCCACGGGTGTTGCTCACCTTGTGTAGGTCGAATCGATTTAACATTACATGAAGCGGATGCTTTACAACCTACATTCAATCCAATATCATGTGATGTACAGTACTTTAAATCTTTCAAATACATATTCTTCAGTTTAGCAATGTCTCCACAAGAGTGTCAATAAGATTATGACCTAGAAAACCCAACAACATCTGCTGTGTTTTATTAAATCCCAGAAACACTAAAAAGATTGTCGGATACCTGGGCAACGAGGTAAGTGCTAACTTAATACCGCATCACATCAACTTAAGTTATGTGAGCACGGAAGACTACCAGCAGATGACCAGCATCATCCGTGGCGTCCTGGAGGACGATTACCCTCGCCTGGGCCTGGACAACTGTGATATCAATGAGGAGCTCAACAAGGTAAGACTCAGAATGTCTACACTGAAAAACATGCTGTAATTCAGTCATTCGTTGGACCAAAAATATAGTGAACATATACAGTTTTTTCTGCATCATTCCATATCCTGTTTATTATGGTTACTTTCTTTGTAAATTAATTAATAAAAACTAGATTCAATTTATTTGCATGCTCCTAGAACTGCCTCATATACTTCACAATTTTAAAGGTATTGCAGTCAACTTAATTTGATAATCTTAGGTTATTTAAGATTTATGAAAGTTTTATTTTTTTTTTAAAAAAGGGTTTAAATAAAGCAGGTATGAAGCTACAGTAGCAAAATAGATATAATTAACAAATGTTATATTTTATGGATAATAGCAAGGATGGTGGCTTGTGCAAATTCTAGCAGGGATTCAGCTCTAGACAAACCCAACCACACTGAGGTTCTCTGTTCAGTGCCACCCCCCCACAATCCAATATCTGCATACAAAAGTCTGAAAATCAATTCTGTAACCCAAATCGACTGATTTAAATTAAAGCTGCAAGCCTGCATACTCAACACATTAAGTCATTAGTCCTATCAGCTTTATTTTATAGATACAGTAGAAGGACAGAAAACTGAAACAGGATCAAAGCATCAGAGCCTTGGATGCCAACCCGAACAGAAACAACACTAAAGGGTTTATCTTTACTTTAAACTCTTACAACAGTCTCACCTTAGTCCAAATAAATCAGCTGTTGTTGTCGTTGTTTTGTTTTTTTTTTTTTTACATCAAAGTGCAAAGCTTTGCATGCTCTCTTATTTGTCTTAATGAAAGTTTTACATGTTTTTTTTTTGTTTTACGGTTAATTTGCTAATCAGAATTCAGTGGGGTTTTTTTAATGCTGCTTTCCTATTAATGCCCCACTGCAAAAAATTACAATTTATCCATAAATCTGGTGAATGTATATATTATTTCATATTATTAGTAATATAGTTCCCCATTAATAAAATATTATTACTATAAACCTATTGTATTACTATAAACATATTAAATGTATACTATGAATTATTATTATGACATAAAATATTAATATAATAATTTATTAAACATATTTCTATAAACCTTACTAAGAGTATTAAACCTATTTCTATTTTCTGTACTAAATGTAAAGCATTAACTATTATTCTACTGACACATAATTTAGCTCCTTTCTAGAAATAAACATTTTAAATGGGCAAATATATCTGCCAGTTGAACGAGATAAGCTGTATGTTAGTACAAATAAGTAACAATGTAACGTCTACAAATAGGTTTAATAATCTTATAGTTAGTTTATTATAATCCTATAAGAAAGACTAGATTTGACTACATTAAACAGAATTTCACTTGATATAATTTTTATTGTAAATTGAAGCTATTCCTCACACTTTCAAGCAGTTTACTGTAAGTACAAGGTTTAATGGTATAAAGGCCATTAGGAACTAATGGAAAAAAAAAACTGACACAGAGAGCTTTGAAAGGTATGGTAGGAAAATTATGCAATTAAACAATCTTCAGCTTTCCTTAATTTAAGAAAGTTAGTGAGCATGTGATTTTAACAGTCGCAGCTTTGTTTATTCGGTAGTTAATCAGGGTGAGTGAATGACGGGGTGAGTGTTATAATGCATTCTGCTCAGGACTAAACAGCAGCACACATTTGGACAGACTATAAGATTTTAAAAACTGATGACTTGGACCAGTGGAAAATAGCGTGGTTGGTGTCTGCTACAGTAAGCTGATCCGTGAATTTCCTGTTGACACCCAAAAAAGAAACTACAATCACTACATTTTTTCACCTTTTTGCTAGACAGGAACTCCAGCTTAGTTTTTCGTTGTAGTTGTATTTAGTATTTTTCTTTACATTCCAAAATATTCTTTTCTGAGTAACAATTGTGGCTTTTTTTGTTGACTGTAGCTTTTTGCATCGTTATTAAGTTACATGTATTTTTGAGACATTGATAATAAATGAAATAAATTAACTGGTTAGCAGGCCGTAGGCTCGCCTAAGCATAAACGTGATTGTTTTTTGCCTGAAAAACAAAAGTTGCTTTTCACTGCATGTTTAAAGAACTATTTAAAGTTTGTTCCCTACAGTTCATTTAGCCAAAGTTATACCATTAATGCTATAATATGATATGAAGCAGTTGGTTAATGGTCATGCTGCTTTTCTTTCAGGCGGTGCAGGGCACAGGTCTCGCCTTCATTGCCTTCACTGAGGCCATGACCCACTTCCCTGCTTCTCCTTTCTGGTCAGTCATGTTCTTCCTCATGTTGGTGAACCTGGGGTTGGGCAGCATGTTTGGCACAATCGAGGGTATCATTACACCACTGGTGGACACTTTTAAAGTGCGAAAGGAATACCTGACAGGTCAGAGTCAAACACAGCATCCACACACCGCAGTATGGCATACATGTGCACATTTCATGGTGTAGTAAGCACGGTCATTCACACCTTCTTCCCCTGGCTTTCTCATAGTCGGCTGCTGTTTGCTGGCGTTCTGTTTTGGTTTAATCTTTGTCCAGCGATCAGGCAACTACTTTGTGTCCATGTTTGATGACTACTCTGCCACGCTGCCCCTGCTCATCGTAGTCTTCCTGGAGAACATGGCTGTAGCCTGGGTCTATGGCACCGAAAAGTATGTTGCATGCAAGTAAAAATTTGCGTTTTTCTCTTTGTGTGTCCTTTGTTGATTAACATTCCAGTTGATGTGTGCCATCATATCCATTACTGAATGCTCACTATACAGAGAAGAACTGTTAACTGTTTTCGTGAGTTAATGATGACCATTTCTACATCTAGTCAAAGTAAAACAAACACAATTGAGGAAACAGTTTTCACACTATTTGCAACATCCTATTGCAAAAGTCTGGAAACACAGCATTGTGTCAACATGTGTCATAAGAAATAAAGCCGATGTTCTAGTACAAGTAATTGTTTTATTGTTATTTATCTATTTATTTTCATTTAATCCTCTATTCAAGCCGATGATGCCAAAATAACTCAGTTTTCAACTGACAAATTGGGTTGTGTCTATCTCTTTCTAGGTTTTTTGAGGATCTGAAGGACATGTTGGGCTTCACTCCATTCCGTTATTATTACTATATGTGGAAGTATGTTACTCCTCTGCTGCTCCTTGCCCTGCTGATTGCTAGTGCCATCCAGCTGGGCATGAGCCCTCCTACCTACAGAGCCTGGATCCAGGAGCTGGTTGGTCCTTTAAGAATTATTTTTTTTTAAGTGTTTGAGGATATGTCTCCTTTAGGGATCTTCAACTCCAGTCCTGACGGGCAAGTGTCCTGCACAGCTTGTAATACATTCAATCAGCTATGTTTGAGCAGAAGAATCAGCAAATTGAGTTGGACACCAGTCCCCCCAGGAATGGAGTTGATGATCCCTGCTATACAACAATGCTAAATGGATGAGAAATAACTCCAGATTAAAGTTGCTTTTAAATAATGTAGTTGTTATCCGTTTGTGTTTCAGGCTCAGGACCAAGCCCTCAGCTATCCTCCATGGGGCCTGGCTGTCTGCATCACATTAGTGATCGCTGCATTTTTGCCTGTCCCTGTGGTGTTGGTATTGAGATGTTGCAACTTAATTGACAGGAAGGACAACAGTGCATCATCATCCACGTCTTACAAAAAGGGACGGATCATTAAAGAGAGTGTTCACAGAACAAGGCAAGAGGACGACGGAGATGACGCCAGTCTCCTCAAAGGAAAAGCACCAAGCGAGGCTCCTTCACCAATGCCACCTAGTAATACATACCGTAAACAGAGCAACACAACAGGTCAGGCAGAGCCCGCCGCCAATGGCCACTTCAGCATCGGGTATCTCATGGCTGACATGCCAGATATGCCAGAGTCTGATTTATGAAGACTCAAGGTCAAGGCTTACATGAATAAATGTTTAATTGCCATTTCAAAGCATCTGCACATCACTAACATTTCATCTTCTGCTATACCTTTTAATTTAATTCCACTACCCATCTTTTATTTTGTCATTAAAAAAAGGAAAAAAAAGAAAAGCAGCATTTCATCTATAGATATTATAGACATACACAAAGCCCTCCACACTGCACTCCATTTCTTTTCCTGTCTCCTCTCTGATCACATGAGATAACCTCTGGGTTTTATTATGTAAATACTATGATGCCTGAAGTAAGGACAGTAACTGTCCATCACAAGATTAGAAACAGCTTAGCAGCTTCAGAAGCACTTAGAATGTACTATGAGCATAAAATGTGAAATAAAACATGCAATATTAAATTTATTTGGTAAAATTGTTATAATGTCCACCATATGAACAACAAACCTCAAATGATTGTTCAAATAATGTGTGCCTAATCATTTGTTTATAAATTGCGGCTGATGTAAATTTAAAGTTATCTGTAAATATATCATATTTATCTCATGATAGTTTGGATATTAAAACATGTTTTTGGTAAAAATGACCAAAACCCTAAACGCTATCTCAATGTTCATGTAATGTCATTATATGGCTATTTGATTAAATAGCCATAGAGTGACTGTAAATAGTATTTCCTTTACAAAGCTTTGACCATTTTTTTCCAACATTACAATAAAAATAAGAAAACATCAAAACGAGTTCCTGTTTTATTTGTACAGTCCTTATGTTTTATTGTTTAAACAGGTTGTTTTTTTGTTTTTTTTAAAGAAAGTATAAATTACCATAATAACCAGTGTAATTGTGTAACAATCTGGTCACAATGTTTAATCACAGCAGACAAAGCTTTTCCTTAAAGCCACATAAAGAAACTAAATTTTATAGATGACCAGGTAATGAAACATGACAGAACACGATGCTTATCAACCTAAAATATTTATCCAATTTTACTCAGAGGTATTTCCAAAAAAGACCTATAGCTAAATAAAATCAGACATGAAACCTGTTAAAATGTATTAAAACATATACATCCTTTCATAACTACTGCTAATTAAAACCATAACGATCATTACTACATTGCTTGCATGTGTAGTTCTTCTGTGTCTTTCCCTGATTTATTAAACTTCTCAAGCTCACTGAAACGGAGTATTAGGGAGCTAAAGAAGCACAGTGCAAACACAATACTATCATATCGCTAAGCAGGTATTACAATAGCAGCTGATACGATTATAGTGGAGAATTTAGAGTTTTTTCCTGTACCCATTTCCATTCTTATTTTTTTTTTTTTGCTACTTTAAAAAAGACAAGACTCTATATTATGCTGGGCTTAAATGGCCTTAGCAAAGCCCACTCTGTTGTTATCACGGTCAAACATGGTATAGTACTGCCCAATAAAAACATCGCCCAGAATCCACAGGGGCCCAGACGGAGGAGGAATATCCAGAGCCATAAAGCCACTCAGACAGATTTGCTTACCTCCCTGGCTCTCCTGTAAAACACACACAGGAAAATTGACTATGTGGCCTGATATTGGATAAAACCACATGAATCATACTGCAGTGGCTCAAAGTGAACATGCTTTGATTGGGGGGGTTGGGAGGAGGAGGGGGTGATTAAATGTATATACAAGTTCTTAACAATGACAAACAACAATTTGACACAGCTTACAACAAAATTATGTAACAGAGCGTTCACATGTGACCAACCTTGAGAATGTACTGTTCTCCTGTCAGTGTGTAGGTCTGGCCACCCAAATTAAAAGAAATAGTGGGAAGGGAAGGCACCTTACTGCAGTCCACCATGTACTATAAAAAAGAAACAAATTAAGAGTTGGCAACATTTCTAGAAAAGGGCCAGGCTAGTTTGAAATACTTGCACAAATTTAGAAACATTTAAACAATCTCCAAGTTTTACCAAACAATTAGCATGGGCATTGAAAAGCATGCAAGGAGTTTGCTATTGTCATACAAGACTCCAAACTCCGTAATTTGTCTAAAGTTCTAATATCACTGATGGTTTACCTCTCCCTGGATCAGGGGAATGGCTCCAATGGCCTTTTGGAGAGCCTTGACCTCAGCGGCAGGTCCAGTGATCAGAGACGTGCCAGTGTCCACAATGGCCTCACAACCTCCCTTACAAAGAGTCAGCTGACTGCCAATGGTCATGCTGGGGAAAAATAGACTCATGTTTTAAACCAGCTAACTTTTCTCTTTATAATGTAGCAGATTTTGAAGGGGCTCAAAACATGACTGAGTTTCCTGAACATACTGAAATGGTTTTAGGTGGAAGAGATTTGTGGAAACCAAGCCCTGATAATGAAAGAGTAAAAGAAGGAAAAAGATTTTTTTTAAAAGGCTACATACAGTGGCTTGCAAAAGTATTTCAGCCCCCTTGAACTTTTCCACATTTTGTCACATTACAGCCACAAACATGAATCAATTTTATTGGAATTCCACCTGAAAGACCAATACAAAGTGGTGTACACGTGAGAAGTGGAACGAAAATCATACATGATTTCAAACATTTTTTACAAATAAATAACTGAAAAGTGGGGTGTGCGTAATTATTCAGCCCCCTGAGTCAATACTTTGTAG
>JAOVVA010000037.1:26457154-26479950 GCA_028565275.1 Leiocassis micropogon
ACTCACACTAATGGAGGCTCGTTTCGTGCAGGTGCAACCTTACTTGCCCCCGTGTGAAAACATTTAGCATGCATTTATTTGACTTATTTAAGTATTATATTTATTAAAGCATTTTACACAACACAATGCTTAGAATGTTAAGCAGGAAAACGTCTCCCTGGAACACATTAAATATGTTTGCATTCAAATATTTATGATGTGCTCAGTGAAACTGGTGCTAATTATTTGTTGGGGGAGTCTTTTTTACTAGTCCTGTAAAAAGTTAAAAGATGTGTGCTGTGCTGGCACCTCAAGGGGAACATTGTAATGGTGTAAAACAATTTAAATGATTTCAAACATAATTAATATGTAATAGATTTCTCTGTTCTAAAACTTCTAAAAGCAAAAACGTAAGAACCTTTTCTTACTCTTACACTCTCAGACAGCATCATATGAATAACCCAACCTAGAAGTGGAGGAGACTGCAAAGGCTCAACTCGTCCTCCCAAAATGCAATGCATATATTCAATATAGTTGCGGTGAGTGATGGCAGAAACTCAGCCTGGTTAGTCAGCTATCTATGACATGTCCAGCATAATGATAGCACGAAAGCTGGAGCTTTAGTATCCTATCTGTTTGAGCAAGTAGTTAAACAGCATTTTAGGTAATTAAAAATCCACTAAAATAGCTCAACTTCTGTCAATGGAAAAAGTATAAACTGAAGAAAATGATTACACAATCAATCTCAGATACCATTGTAGGTCACACATTGATTACAAGTAAATAAGTAAGTTGTTCAGGGTGAAGTTTTGTTCTTTGAGTGATAGTATGGTTTGTAAGTTCAAAACCCAGGACTTCCAGAGAGCCATTTTACAATGCATGAGTAATAACTTAACACATAATAATAATAATAATAATAATAATAATAACTCACAATCGCTCAATTTCATGTTTAGGTTGTTTGGGATGAGAACCTGAATGTAAACGTACATTTATATTACCAATATTTAAATTGTTAACCAGCAACAAGCCATAGCTCTTTTGGCTTCAATATTTCCACAAATAAAATGCAACATATATTTGTTTGTGAATTACAAAACTTTTAAATTGTACTTTCACATGAATAATTAGATTTTTTGTGTCAACATGTTATATTACAATAAAACTTAAACAAGCTTTACACACATCATTCAAGAACACTATACATAAATCTTGAAACTCAATCTAATTCTCAGTAAAGATATGAAAAAGTGGTATTCTTTTAAAACACGAAACATAATTAATAAGGTTAATCTGTACTTTATAACTAGACTCCTATAAAGTGAATCAACAAGGTATGTGTATCAAAAAAGTAGCCTTTTTTTGGAAACATAACATTTGCATAATATAACATATCCACTTGACTTAAAATGACATTAATATAATGCATGTTTATTTAAAAAAGGAGGATATTACCATATGCATCTGATATATGATTATGAATTGATTGTACAAAACATGTTTTTGGGGTTTTAAATATTATTCAACCCCAATCATAGATAACATATCATCATATTATGATAATAAACATGAAAGGTTAATAAAGAATTAGCTGTATCCCCTCTCACATGCCTGTAGGTCACATTACTTCTCCACTGGTGTCATGTGACAGTTTGGCTGTTGTGAACTGCGTGCACATGGCAGGAGTCCGAATTCGCCCACATTTGACTGTGATGTGGGATGTTAATGCTAATTATTAACTCACAATGACTCTTCCTCATTCTCGGTGAGATCCTGTTTCCCGGCTCAGTTTGCTGGGAGACTGGCAGTCTGCTGCTGTTGTTATTGTAGTCGTGTGTTGAAGTCCCCCTTTCAGTCTTTTCTACTCTTGCTCCCTCCCTCCTTTTCCTCTCCTCCACTGCTTGCTGCTCTATATGTGGCTCTCAGGCAGTTCAAAATGTTTTCCATATTAGTTCAGAGCCCTCTTTGATTCCAAATAGCTGCAGCCTAGCGGGCTGGCTCAGAGAGGAGGGCAGGGGGTGGTAAACAGTGCAGAAGGCCAGTTAGAGAAAGGAGAGAAGAAGAGAAACAGGAGACAAAAAAGAGGAGAAAGGGAGAAGAAAAGAAAGTTCTAGGTTTGAAGGAAGACTAAGTCACTGTACGTGAGGAAGGAAGACAGAAGGAAGCATGGGGTCAGAGAAGAGTCCAGTGGGGTCTGGTGGAGGGCAGAAGAAGGCCAAAGCTGACCGAGGAGGCCCAGACGCTGAGGGACGCCATACATGTTGCGGTTGTCGCTTCCCGCTTCTCATCGCCCTGCTGCAGCTGCTCCTCGGCATCACTATCACGGTGGTGGCCTTTCTCATGACCACCATCAGCCCCTCTCTGCTGGCCAGGGAGACACCTCATTGGGCTGGAATCATTGTAAGCATCTAACCATCCTCTTCCTCAGCTCCCAGCATGCTTTCTCACTGCCCGGGCCCTGCATGAGGCCAGCATTCAACTCTACCTTACTGTGCCAGTAGCTATGCCGCCATAACTGAAGCTGTACTAGAGACTCATTGTACATTAAACGCTCTCAGTTTGCATGTGTTACATGTCTAAGCATTACAGTACGATATTATTTAAATGTTAATAATTCATAGCAGAATTAGAAGCTTTGCTGAGATACTATTAAAATCCGTTTCTATGCCCAAAATAAATGCCATGGGATATCTAGTTCATTGTGGTTATACCAGATTTAGGATTTTCAGGCATAGATCTTAGCAACAGTTGTTTTCCTTCTCCAATTACTGTTTTAATATTTATTTCATCCTGGACTAAAGGGGATCAGTGTTCGGAAATCCACATTATTTTGATAGTGTAAACACTTAACCAAACTACTTTCATCTGCTGAGGAAAAATATTGAATTTTTTAAAGATAACAGTGGGTTGCATTGCTGCCTCACAGCTTCACAGTCCTGAGTTTGGGTGCAATTTCTTTGTATATTCTTCAGACAGCATGGAAAAGTTGGTAATAGTGGCATTATAAGTAATTCAAGGTAATACCTATCTATAATGTCACAATACTATTACCATTTTACAGTATATTCAAAAATATTTTGACACCCATAAAGAATGATTTGACCAAATGTGAACAAACTGTCATTCTTGGGAACACATAGGTAATTATTTAGATTCTGCCAGTCCCATAAAACCTCAGTTGTTGCCCTTTTTCTTGAGGTGTAAATATGAGATTGCACACATATGAAAAACAAAAGAAACACAAAAAAGAGAAAATTGTTGACCAGAAAATGGATTTAAAAATAGAGACTTTTTTTTTTTTTTTAGAAAATGTTGAAAGAGCCTGACCCATGAGTACTCTGTCGCCCACACAAGGAGGAGAAAGGTGAAGGAGAGAAAAAAGTGTGCAACAGTCACAGTTTTCAAATTGCATTGTTAGTTGATGGTTGTAATTGTCCATTTTTAAATGCACTTTCACAATAACTAGCTGTTTGAAAGCATTGCAAGATACAAACTGTCTTGAAGCATCTTACAAAACTCAGATACTGAACACCAAACTCAATTAGAACTACATCTAGCATGGTGTGTTTTGGTTAGATAAGACTAAAATGTAACTTTTTGGTCATGGACCCCATGATTATGTTTGGTGACAGAATAATGTACATAATGTAGATAGGGATTATTGATGAAAAAAAAAAATTTTTAGGCTGTTTCATGGAAGGTGGTTCAGGTTTTTTTTCCCCGAAGATTAATCGCATCATTTCAAGCAAAAACCTCCTTGTCTCTGCTAGAGGGTTCAGACTTGTCCACAGGTAGAGCACTTAACATAATGAAAAGCCAAACATACGAGGGGAGTTCAAGTCAACCCAGGACTTGTGATGAAAGTTCTTATGAACGAAGCAAAATGGATAAATGGATCAAATCCAGCATTTTATTAGCATAAAATTAATTGATGTTTCCAGTAGACTGCACCGTACAGAGACTCTTAGCTGCATTAAAACATTTGAATAGTGCAAATGTTTTAAAAAAGGCTGTATGTCCATGAATGACAATTGCAGCCGGCGTGGCACAGAGTCCACTTTAGTCGTTCTTGTGAGTATGGGAAATGTACAAACAATCATTTACGAAAACCACTTGCATATTAAAAGAACTCGGCTGAGACTTATTGCCACGTCTACGTATAGTCCTGAACTCGCTCCAAGCCGTTTCCACATGTTTGAGCCTTTAAAGGAGTTCCTGGGAGGCAAGCGTTCCAGATGTGCAGCAGACAGTCTGATCATGGCTCTGTCCTACTGAGAAAACTTTCTACTTTGATGAAATCCAAGCATCAATGAAACACTGGGATAAGTGCATTAGTGTAGCAGGGGCTTATACAGTATAGAGAAATAAATTGTGTGCTGTTATTCTGCCTAATCAGAAGTCCCAGTTTGACTCGAATGCCACACAGAGAAACGGTTAAAGAAGAACATGTTTTTGTGTTTTTCGAACCCTACTGAGGTCTGAATTGAAGAAGCCTGAAAACATAAAAGAGCTTAAAATGTCCTGCATAGAGAATTGAACCAAGATGAATAGACCACAGAAATAGACTCATTGCTGTTATTCTCTGGCAGATGCCACAATATGTTAAGCGTAAGGGTGCCAATAATTTTGAAATCAGTGTTTTGTTGATACCAGTTATTGCATGCTGTTTTTTTAGATATAAAGTGGAGAGCCATTTTATAGTTGTTTTCTGTTACCCATAAGCAATGCTCGAGAACTTTTATTGACATATCATGTGAAATGTACACATACACACAAAGACACACACACACACACACACACACACATACATCAGAGTGTCTCTGGATATCCCAAGTTCACCACTCACGAGACCACTGCTGCTAAAGAAAAACACTGAGGTCATCATGATTTCTCTGCTTAAGAAGCCGGGAAAAACAATTCTATTGGACACCACATGCTTGTCACAAGACACCAGTAAGACTGAGAAACCGTGTCTTATCTCAGAAAGGCGAAAAGATGTTCAATTTGACAAATCAGTGATTATACTATCAGATGACAAGTAAGTGCTGAGTTGCATAATGCTAATTACAACAATCACAGACAGCCTGGGAAATGAAATGAACAGAAATGAACAGACTGAAATAAGATTAGTCAAATCAAGAAGACTGGCATTTGTTTATAACTTGAGACACAATGACCTCATTTTCAACCCCTGGGTTTTAGGCACACATGCTTTTTATGCTTTTCCCATGATAACTAATGGTTAAGTATTAAGTATTTTGTTGAAATGAATGTGGCCGATAGAAATCACAATGATCTATGTGTTGTTTTGCAGTTGTGCATTGTATCTGTGCTGGGTTTTGTGCTCTATTTCATCACCTATCTGCCTGATGAGAGGACCTACACACAGTTCATCATAAAGGTGAGAGGAAAAAGGAGAAAAAAACCGAAAGAAAAGGATGGGAGAAAGTATAATTATGAACACCTCAGCTATTCCATTTGCACATTAGCAATGGATTGTATAATTGGCTGTAGATACCTGAAATGTATGCAGGGCAGAATTACAGCAGCACTGGGACACCCGTCTAATGACTATGCTCAAATATATTTAATTTAAAAGACATCAGCACATTTCATATTAAGTCATTACAATTTAATAGAAACTGATAATAGAAATACTGTCACGTACGGTATGTACCAGTCAAAAGTTTGGACGCACCTTCTAAATTAATGTTTTTGGTTTTACATTCTAGAACAATACTGGCGATTTCACAACTATGAAATGACACATATTTCATCAAGTAATTAAGTAACAACAACAGCAACAGTCAGTTGTTATGTATAAGACACGAAGGTCAGCTGCTTTGGAATAGTTCTTGCAAGAACGGTATTGTCAAGTGCGTTTGCAAAACCTTCATCAAGCACCATGATGAAACTGGCTCTCATGATGACGTTCCCAGGAAAGTAAGACCAAAACCTGCCTCTGCTGCAGAGAAGAAGTTCATGTAGAGTTACCAGCCTCAGAAATCACCAATTAACAAACAGCATCTCAGATTAGAGTCGTTATGAAGGATTTACAGATCTTAAGCACCAGATGCATCTCAATATCAACTGTTCAAAGGAGATTATTGCAAATTTTGGATGTCGTCAGTATTGTTTCACAACATAGAAAGAAATAAAATTTAGGAACGACCATGGAATTAGGAGGTGTATCCATACCTTTGACTGGTAGTGTATGAGTAGCATACTGTACGTATCATATGTGTCAAGAACTACATAGTCTTGATATTTCTCTTCATATACAGTAAATGGTGCATTGCATAAGTATGCAATCCTTTTGAATGTTTACACATTCTGTAAAGTTACAATCTGAAAAATGAAATGGAAGTATTTAGTATAAATGTACACAAAATTGCCTTCATTGTTGAAGTTTAATGAAATGGGGGGAAGTAATACAGTAAAAAAAATACAGTTTGCATTAGTATTCACTTCTGTTGCTGTAGTGTGTAAATAGTCGAATGAGGTCAAGCACTGTGCAGTTAAAATGTCATGTGATGTCAGTATAAACACACTAAACAAACAGCATAACGAAGACCATTTGACTATTAAAACAATTCCTAAACAGAAGTTCTGAAAAAGTATCAAGCAAGGTTTGGTGATAAAAATACATAGATTGTTTAAAAATAGAAAAAATACAGCATTGAGGCTTAACCGGGAAAGAAGAGCATCAGTCAGGGAACGGCAGTACAGGTAGGTGTGAATCCATTTTCTGTTCTGCACGTTACCTTCCCTTGTGTTAATAATGTTGTGCTGTTAATGTATTAAAGTTATGTTCACTTTTTTAATATACTGTATGTGTGTGGGCTTTTGCACCTACTTTGAGATTTGCACCTACTAGACTTTAAAAGTTTAAAGCTCTCCATTACACTGCTTGGTTTTACAGGCATGAGGTAAGGAAGCCAAGGTGCAACTGTACATCTATCTATAGAAAATATAATTGTGCTTAATGTAGGTGGTGTTCAGATAAAGGTCAAGTAAAGAACATACTCTGTCTAGGAATGTGGTATGTATGCACACATGGGGTTATTTATATATATTTTTTTGTATCGCCTTATAGTTTTTATTGTTCGTCTAGAAAGATATAAGGTCAAGGTGTTGTCCATTTACAGTTGAAGATTTGAAACTTTGTTGAAGAAATTCCTGTTATAAGGCTCCTCTTATATATTATACCTTATTTACTGCCACACTATATGACCAAAAGTACAGTAAACGTTCACCTTACGGTATGATGACATGGTGTTTTTCTTATGCGCATGTTACAAATCCCATTACATTTTGAATGGTCTTTTGGGTTGGGTGAGGAGGCCTGACATGAAGTCCGTGTTCCAATTCGTTGGAGTCAGTGTTCACTTCCAGTTCAAGTAAAAGTGTTACAAGTCAGTGTTCACTTGGGTTGATGTCATGTTCTTTCTGATCAATCATGTTTTTTATGGATCTTGCTTTGTGCATGTTGCATTTTCCTGCTGGAATGGGTTTGGGTCCCTTAGTTCCAGTACTTTTGGCCATAGAGTATGCAAAAAAGTTCATGCCATGACCCAATCAAGACCTTTCACTTACTATGTTTGCTCTTGTCTTTCTTTTGTATAATTCCAGCTTTTGTACTTCCTCCTGTGTTCAGTGGGACTAGTCATCTCCATTGTAGTCATCGCCTTTCAGGGCCACCACTACTCCCTGACCAATGGCTTCATATGCAGGGAGATACGCCAGGACTGTATCTGCGCCTTGGAGCCAGAGGACCCCATCGCACGCACCTTCGCCTACACTGGGGTGACAGACTGCACTGCCGTCACTAGCACTCTCATGCTGTACTACCTGCTGCAGATGGTGCTGAATCTGGCACAGGCAATCGTCTGCTTGTTAGGAGCTTTTATCATGTGGAAACACCGCTATCAGGTGTTCTTCGTGGGATTGCAGAGGGGTTCACCCTCTACTCAGCAATGGCAGAAGGTTTAAGAGCTGGACAGGGACAAAGGCTTGGCACAAGGAAAAAGGACAAAAATTCTGCTGGGAGCAAAACATGTGAAACAGTTGAGTGTGTGGTGTGTCGAGGGGAAAATCCAGATTTTACCACAGCATGTCTATTTGTGTGAGTGTACAGCTGAAGGAACTCTTTGCATGGCGTGGCAATAGCATACTGTACTGTGGCAGCAAATTACAGTTTCCTGTCCTTTTTAGGGCTCCTGTATTTTTCTGTATTGGCGTCTGGACGTTTCCACTAAAATAAATGTATCCTTGCTTTCGCCAGTGCCAAGACGGATATTCTTATCTAACAGGCTGTATGTGTGATTCAATAGGACAGCTGTCACTCTGGGAGAGCTTCATATTCACTCTGTTTGCATAGGATTTGCATATCAGACTGATGGCCTTAATAGGTAGCAGTTCTATGAAAAATCCTCACTGTTACTTTCTCAAAAAAAAAACAAAAAAAACTATTGTTAAGTGTTCTACGCCTAAATACGTCATTTTTAATTCTGCTGTCTTCCTTACAAGGGGGTCTGTGATGTACAACCAGACAAGTGTATGATGATGGAAAAGATCACTATCAGTTAGTTATAATGAGCTATAATTATTATTTATTTATTAGCACCTAGTAAGGTAAAGGGGCACTTGAATTAAATAGTTATTTGAAACACACTAATGTGTGTTTTTATTTTTTGTAGGAAGTTGTCCATTTCATATTCCGAAACTAATCCAAAGATAATGTCAACTTGAAACTAGCCACTTTTCTTCTTTTTTTTTATTAAACAAATGTGGTTAAAGTGCTGTTTATATAGTATATTACATCACACAATCATCAATCAATCAACAATTGAGAGAGTGTGAGACATCCTGGCTTAAAGTATGTTAAATATTGCAGTGTTAATAATGTATCTTGGTTGATTGTGTCCTGAAATTGCAGTGTATAAACTAGAAAGTACAATTTTATTTTATTCAACCTAAAGCAGCCGTCCTTTATATTGTTTTATAATCCTGTTACATTTTAATGAATATAACATTTTTTAACTGATATGTGCATATTTTTTTTGTATTTATTGTCTGCTCAGAAACATCATTCGACATTTTCCTTTGTGTGACAGTCAAAAACATACTGTCCTTAGTTTTTTTTTAGGGGCACACATTGCTTAGACTTGCTTATCGGCTATAATAAGTATAAGATCATTAACAGAAATAGTCTTGCATACAGACTGGCAGTTGTAAATCATGTCCAGTAAAAGGACAGGCTTGTGGCCTGAAGTCTTTGCTTACACAGTGGATAAACAGCAGCGCTACTGTCAGCAGCAGAGAGATGGGGGTCAGGGGGGGTCAGAGGGGGTACTCAGACAGACAGCAGGTCATTGCCCGATCATTCTAATTGATTTGATATGATTGTTCTTGTCCATATATTAGAAATATATCATTGACAATGTCATACACGCTACAAGGTGTATACCAAAAAGGCCTTGTGAAGACATTACTAATAGGGTATGATTTTTGAAGTTTGCCACTTTAAACAAGAGGTTTAGAAAATAGTAGAGGTTCAGAATGTGGGCTACATACTTGAGGGTGAAGAAAAAAAAAAGCTTTCCGTTCATGTCTGTGACTCATCATCCCTTAATAATTGCCATATCTATTTCTGTGAATGTTCATATAACAAAAATAGGGCAATATGTATAGGTCTCAGTTATGCCCTAAGGTATAATAACATATCAAGGCAATATAATGACTAGGACATAATAGGCCCCTTCATTTGCACAAATGCACTCACAGTATGAAATCAAAGTCATAAAGCCAATACATGTTGTGACAATTGTGCATACTCAGCTATAACATTAAAACAAAAGTCGTTAACTCTGGGATGAAACCGAGCCTAATACAGCCAAAGTGGTTTCTCCAGTATGTGCCATTCAGCAGGCCGTTTTGTCTGTGCCACACTGAGTCAAATGAAGAAAAAAAAAAAAGGAGTGGCCGATGTTTTTTTTCCCCCTCATAATGTTTTTAAGGAAGAGAGCCTCGGGGTTGTTCCTACACCACCGCTCATGTGACTCCCTCATCTGCTGCATGTCCTTCTCGTGTGACACCTCACATCACATGCACTCGTCACATGCAGGAAGGCAGATTTTAGATTAACACTTGTTTGTATTGTCTGTTTATCACTGTGGCACATTTCATAATGTTTGAAAAGATTTTCAGTTTAATTAAATGTTTTATTTATATACATATATATATATATATATATGACAGTAGAAAAAAAATTCCTCAAGATATAGATTTTCTATATGTCAACAAGAGTTTAATTCTATATGCTCAATAACTATAGATGGATAGATCTATTCAATTTAATCAATATAAATTTAGATGAATAATAAAGTAATTATATTTTCCTGACTGTATGAGTGAAATTCTCAACAATGCGGCTGTTTGAAAATATGTTAATTTTTATATCTGAACAAGAGAGAATAACATTTTAAAAATTAATTACCTTAAAAGTCAGATATAACCTAATGTCTTGATGCATTTAATAAAGTTTTATGTTTTATATTCTAACACCTGGTCAAATACCGACTGTGTGTCAATATTGTTTTGCCACTATATAAAAGGGAATTAACTCAAACAGTCTGTTCCCTGTGGAAACATACATAAGGCAATCGTTGGACAAATTACAAATGGGTGACAAATTATAGGAAAAAAAAATCAACATAAAGCGTGTTTATTATTATTAATGTGTTGGGCCAGCATGAGCTGCCAGAAGACTTTTGCTGAAACTTCTTCTGGTGAAAAACCTCATGATGGTGGTATAGAGTTCTAGTCAATATCTTCCATTAGTGTCCAAATGGGTTGAGACCTGGTGACAGTGATGGCCATAGCATACAATTTACCTCATTTTGTGAGGCCTCGTGCCCTGTAAATGGAGTAATGGAAAAAGAAAAAAGATCCAGGAAAAGACCACTCCCTTTAGGGTAGAATTCTTTCACCAGTAGAGAAAGTCGATCAGGTTTCTACTTCGTGTTGGTTTGCAATAAATTTTCCATCTAAGACAACAAGTGAAGCCAAACCTTGCCAGAAAAAAATACCATAACACAGCCACATATTTCAACACTAAATGTTACTTTACATAATTTTTGTTAAGAGCAGCACTAGCTTGTCCTGCCATCTCACTGACTAGACAGAGCTTTCCAGAACTTTCCCTGCTTATTGATGGCTGTTTGTGCTAGTAGCTCAGTCAGAGGCTAAATTTGGCAGCCCCGTTTCTCACGTAGGCTACCAATCTGCCATTTCTGGAACTGGGCCAGATATCTACCCACACATACAACACGTATTATATATTAAAGCCCCAGTGATGTAGGATTTGAACACATTTACCCAAAATGGTGCGATTAAACCTGGACTATATTTTAAATCTTTTTTTTTTTTTTTTTGGAGGGGAGGCAGTTGATCAAAAGTTGATTCCAGTTATCCGATTTTTTTCTTGTAACATGGACGTGAAAACTCTCTAAGTTCACAGAGATACATTTCATAATCTCAGAAGACAGAGTGGTTAACTGCAGTCCTATATTCATGGATGGTAATTATTTACCACTGCTTGAAGACAGGCAGAACTCTGGACTATAAATACTCAAAGGGGAGAAATGTCACATGGTGACGCGTAGGGCACTTTCTAGGTGACTTTACTGCTGTGTGTGTGTGTGTGTGTGTGTGTGTGTCTGTCTTCATAGGTAGAGCGCACAGAATAATGAGTTAAATGATAGTTCATACATACATATCTTTTTATTACAGTATTATAATCAAATAAAATAATCTATCGTTTGAGATCATTTGAACATAAAAAGCATTTCTTCTCAATAACACCCTTTCAATCCTCACACAAGTCACTTGTGCAAAACCACAAACAATAACAATATGATAAGGTGACTTAAGAGTGAGTTGAGCTGTCTTGTTCAAAGCACATTTAAATGTTAAAATAGGGAATGCTTTAAATCAATAATTGACAGAAGTAACTCAGCAGGATCTTCTGGCCGTGTCTGCTGACTGCAACCGATCCAGCATTCATACATTCACCCAGTCACTAATCACACACAACATTTTTTAAAAGGTACCCCAGTGCAGTGATTTGCTTAGTAGGCACGACATACATTATTAATAAAATTGAACAACAATGACCAACAACTTTGAAAATGTTTCTCCTAATGAACCCAAATAGTGACTGTGAGATGAGATGAACATTTTGTTTCCAGTTCTAAAGGATAGAAGGACATTTTAGTCAGCAGTTATTCTATGAGAAAAAGCTCTAAGGCACTTCCAAAGCAGCAGTAACCCCAGTGAATGAGGTACATCCTGAAGTTCACCTTGACTTACATTGCTCTCCAGTTACTGCCAAAAGTAAGACCAATAAAATGGAATGACATTTAAAACACAAGTAATACTTTATAGTTAAAAATCCTCAGGCAGCATTTCCATTAGGGATCTGCCCTAGACAGGAGACTCAGGAGAAACATCGCTGATTTGCTGTGTAAGAGGTTTGAGTGAGACAGTCCCTAGGCATTTCTCTAAAAGCTCAAGGTCTGAACAGAAAACCAGTCTGTGATGTGAGGACAGGAATGATGTGTGTCCGGTCGGTCCTCTTCTCAGTGCGCGGGGGGCATGTGGTGATTGGCTTGTGTTGGACCCAGAAATCCCATCCTCTGCTTGTTTTTCCTTTGCTCAGTCATCTACAAACACACATGGGGGGGGGGGTCCATCAATCAGCTCAACCTTCAGAGATAAACTTAGAAAAAAACATGAATGTCTTTCAAATTCTCTGAACTCCTGAATGTAGAAGTTTATGTCTGAGACATGCTTAAGAGTTTGTTTTAGATGAGGAAAAGTTATTCCTGAGTGTACACATTCCTGAGCTTTGATGCTGCTTTTCACATAATGAAGGACAGTCACATTCAGCGTTCATTATTTTCAATGATCATTAAAAAAATATTGGAAAAGCCTAGCTGGATGGTTCACAGCCAGTTCAGTTGGATGAATGTAATGGCTTTTTATATATTTTTGAAATGAAACTATTTGAAACCCTTGAACTGCAACCATTTAGAAAACTTGAAATGTTTATTTCGAAAAGAGTAAATCTGATCAGGCATTGCTAATTATTTCAGATTTAATGTCTCGTTAACGGACACATCGTAAGATAACAATAATCTACTTTGCTGAGGGTTTGATTCCAGCCTCGGGTCTGTGTGCTGTGGAGTTTGCATGTTCTCCCTGTGCTTGGTGGGTTTCCTCCGGATACTCCGGTTTCCTCCCACAGTCATGCAGACTAGGCTAACTGGCATTCCCAAATTGCCCATAGTGTGTGTGTGCACATGCTCTGCGATGAATTGGCTGGGATGGGCTTTAGGCACCTGTGACCCTGTACAGGATAAGCGGTATAGACGATGTACTGTATGAATGACTGGGAAACTGAAAAATCTAAAGGACCAGCTCTGTGTCATATATCTCCTCTTATAAATTTCTGAAATTGTCACAATTGTTTAACTATGTTTATACCCATTTAAGTTCACTTTAGAAAGTAGAACCTCCCTTTGCTCTCAAAACAACCACAAATCTTCATGGCATCAATTCCACATGATGTTGGAAATATTCCTTCGAGATTCTGATCCACAGTGATATGATTACAGTTTTTTTTTAGGTGTACTTGCATGTTGTGAATCTCCAGTTCTAGCACATCTACTGAATTCAGATCCGTGGACTGGGAAGACTATTAAAAAACCCTGAACTAACTGTCATGCTCATGAATTTTTCAACATACTAAGAGTTTTGCCACTTGATTGGCTGATTAGATATTACAAATAAGTCGGTGTGCAGATGTTCCCAATAAGAAACAACACACAACCATGTTTTTAGAAAGGTGTTGTGTTTTGTCCCCTGAAATAGAAATGTGAATGTTCACAACCAGCTGAGCAAAGCCACTGTCCTGGGTGTTCGTATTGGTTGAGTTTCGCATACCTCAGCAGGACTGGAGCTCAGAGGTGAGGGGGGGTTGTTTAATTAGGCATGATGCCAAGAGAGAAATCGCTTTAATAAGTTACTTAACATCTAGCGTGTCCAGGGGAATTACAGAGAGCCCTTGGCACATGACCGCCAGGAATCAGAGTCGCTGCAGAGGGTACGCAATATTCACTGCTTACTTTAATTCCAGCCAGGTTTAGGTTATATTATGCTGATGATCAGAGCCAGTGCTCTTTGTGAAACAACGGGGCAGACGGATGATAGGCCACAGCTGTGCCATACTGTATTAGAATACCCAGAGCTTATTTATACGATCAAGGTCCTGGTGCAGGTTCTGGAATTGCTGAAGCATGTTTAACATTTCTGAACTTTTCCAATATCCAATCTTGACCAGAAAAGTCAGCTCAGGAGTGCATCATAACACGATACCAGTTTGAAACTCAGAGGGGTCATAGCTACAGAGATTTGTTTTTAGGAAGATGACTACTAGTTTCATGGCCTATATTTGAAAATAGCATGAACGGAGTATTTAGAGATTATAATGATAAAAATTAATAATAATAACTAAACAAGTACATTTTCTGAAGAAAATGTGAGTGGTGCTTGCCGTGGCAAAACTCGGGCCTCTGGGTCTTTCATAATGACAGTTTATAGGATCAGTTGCTATGGTGCTCTAAAGTGGTTGCTAGGGCGTGGCTTGACAGCTTCACAATGATCCTAAGAGACTGATTGGTTGCCTGAGTAAAATGAGCCCACCCCTATGTCTCTATGACAATGGAATCCACAGTTAGGTTCAATTTTAAAGTTCCTAGGGAAGTTACCACATCAAGGAATGCAACTGCAAGCACTTCCTGTTTTAACAGAGAGTACCTTCACCATAATATATCAAAGGGGAAAATTTGGGCACCTCTTGAGATATAACTTGTATCCTCTTAAGGGGTATATTCTGACACAGCTTGCAAGCCTCTTCAAATGTGGTAAATTTTATATTTCTACAAAATTCTTGCTCTGCGCCGGAATCCCCCGGAATATTATCACCACATAATAATAATAGTAATAGGCAAGGCTCACCCATGCCCGCAGGGACCAAAAGCAAGCCCGTTCTTTCTGTTTCCATAGAAAAGTCAATGCAGCACAAATCACTGAAAAAGTTAATGCTGGTCATATTGAAAAGGCATCATAACACCCAATACACCAACCCACAGCCCACTGTGCATGGGCCCAGAAAGTAAAAAGCCCAAAATGGCTAAACCGGCCTCCAAATTCCAGAGATTCCATTCTGACTAAACACCCATGGGATGTGCCCGACAAACAAGTCTGCTTAATGGAGGCCCCATCCGGAAACCCCCAGCAAACCCTGAGGGGCCAGAGCCGCCCCAGGGGCACCAGGTGAAACCAGGTTATAATGTTAATGATTTTAATGTTATGACTGATCTGAGTTATGGCTGATATCTGTCAGCTTAAGTCTTGTAGCTTATTAGATTCCATATTTAGATCTACTAAGTTTCTGCATAATTCACTCATACACCAAATCCTAATCTCCAACTACTGCTGCTCAGGATATGTCACATGGCAGCACAACATATCAGCGAAAAGTGGTATCTGCCCTCTACCTCATGCCACCCCTCCCACTCAACCAATTTCACTCTCTTGGTTTTAAGCCACAGTTGGCTGTAGAATAACTGTGTGTGATCTCCTGATGATAGGAATTCAAATTTAGTTTTAATGGTAAAATACTGCATGGCCTCAAAGAAGTAAAACTAATAAACCCTCAACAGTAGTTATTTTTACTCTCAGCTTGATTAAACTCCTACAGCTGATTATGTAATATGGTTTGGGTTTTAAAGGGGAGCCATTATGCAAAATTTACTTTTTGGTCATTTTAGGAAATAAACATTCCTTTTTGTCATATTTGGCCAAGGCTTAAACAAGCCAATTAAATATTCACTGGAATATGACCCCATTTAAGATGATACTCTTCCCCAGCTTGTAGCTCAGCATTGGTGCTCTCTGGGAGGGTGTGGTTTTGCATTAGCTCATTTACATAAACACTGAGACAGTGTGTTCGTAAAAGGAGTGAAACTGAGGGAGCTTGAGGCATGAAAAAATGCATTCGCTAGGTCAGGAGCATAGGAAATAGGGGTTGGGGGGTTTCCTCCCAATATTGGCTGATAATTGTGCACAACACCTTTTGCTTTTAACATCTTTCAAAAACATTTGCACAATTTTCTGTTGTTTTAAATTTTCTCAGGGTTATTTGAAGGAAATGATGTCATGTGATTTGGATGCATGCGTTGGTTGAGAGAGGGAGAGTGTTGGTTGAACAAGTTAGCGAGTGAATAAGGAGCAGTGGTGGCAAGACCAAAGCAGTGAATCAGAGAATAATTATTCTTTGTTTCACAAAGGTTATGGTTTAAAGCAGATAAAAACAGCCACACCTACATACAGTATAACCATGCATGAAAGATTTTGTTGGAATGAAAAAAAATTAATAAATAAATAATAATAATAATTAACAATGAATGCAGAGTGGAATATTTGCGGAGGGTCAAGAAACAATCTTCAAACTATCACCACTTAAAAACACAGCATCCAGATCTTATACTGTTAAGGTGTTTACGTTTGAACCTGATCCAAATACCATCCATATCGTATCAATATCCTAGTGATTTTTCCTCAGATACACCTAATAACCCTACGTTTACCTACGTTAAAGACAGAGCAATAAAACATGGGATCCTCAAACCATCCTTTGCTGGCTTCCTCAAATCCCAGTTTCAACACAGGATCATGAAGAATAGGTTAATAGAGTGGCACTGAACGCCCAGCGAAGTGAAGTGGGAACATTAGCAGCGATACACCTTCCTAGCATTACCTATCTGCATTTTTGTCAGCCCGTAATGCCCTCCCTTAAATTTAACCATGGGAAGTATATAACAAATTGAAGGTATTTTGATGGATTTGATGGATTTTGATCGGCCCAGATGGAATACCCCAGAGGGCATTGAGGGAATTTGCTTGTAAACAGAGTGGGAAAGTTTGTGACATTCTGAACATGCAGTTCCCTAAGGGAATTGTTTTATTACAATGAAAGGAGGCAATAGTTGTTCCTGTCCAAAAAAATCACGCCCCTCAATTGATGAACTTCGGCCAGGATCATTAACCCCACAGCTGAACAAGATAGCAGAGAGGTCTGAAGCGAATTGGATCAGAAGTAATATATCCTCAAACCTTGACCCTTGTCAGTTTGGGATTTGGCCGGAAAGATTTACTCATGCCCCGGTGAGCATCCTGGACACACACTATAAAGTATCCGAGACTTCTCTGCAACCTTATCACCACTGATTTTTCCAAAGCATTTGACAAGGTAGACCTTACTGTCGCAATGGAGCGCCTCTTACTGCTAGGTGTCAGGGCTGCCCTTATGTCGTGGCTGTGTAGCCATGTTTCTGGCAGAATATTAGGAATGCTATTCAGAGTGGTCCAAACTTAAGGTTGAACTGCCCATGACACATGTCGTGGCCGCCTGATTTTCCTTGCTCTTATTAACTGGTAAGTCAGACCCTGATGTACTCAGATGGAAGTTTATAGATGATTTAAACCTACTCCATGTTTGTCATGCTGATAATGTAACATCACCCCAAATGGCCCTGGATAATTTAGATTACTGGGTTTAAAATAGCAACTGACGTAACTAAATAGCACTGAATCAAATTAAGTGCAAAACCTTGATTGTGGCAGTGATGAAAATGCCACCTATATCTACACATATCTTTCTGTGTCTCTAACAATTACCATCATGTGACACAGTGAGAGTACTTGGGATTTAGATTCAATCAGACCTGCCGTGGGGTCAACTTACAGTATAGAAGCTTTTGTCAAGAAGGCCTAATGGAACTTGCACTTTTTTGAAAAGGCTGTGAGAGTCTGGTGTGCCTATATCAGATTTGGTGACCAGCTATGTTGGTATAATCCACCCTGTTCTAAAGTATGCCGCTCCTGCTTGGCATGGAAGTTTGCCACAGGCGTCGACTGAAAAGACCATAATTGGCAGGGCATACAGTAGTTATAAACATGCTCTCCAAGCCTTTTCACTGCAACCCTCCAAGATAGAAGAAACCAATTATGCGGAGATTTTGCCCGCAACCCCCTTGACTCCACTTTCAGGAACTGGCTCCACCTTACAACAGCTCAAACATCTCGGCAGTTAACATGCCCAGCTGCAGACTCTCCAAGCCAGACCAGAGAGATGCAGAAAGTCCTCCCATTCCATTTCTGACGGTGTTATTAAATGGGTCATGACAGTAGGATGCTGGTTACAAATATATATTTAATGTTAACCTTATGTATTTCAAAATATAGCTTATTTATTACTTTTTAACTCCATTGTTCATACATCAAGCACTGGTGTATTTTAGTTTTTCCTGGTAAAACTGCTATATATATATATAAAAACCTCAACAATTATTATTCTTTCTATGTTAATTTCAAGCAGGTTAAATGTTTAACATTGGGACCACTTTGAGCATATTTACAAAAAATCTTTTCTGATTAGATGCTTTGTGCATACACATCTTTTAAAATTGGAATTGGATAACTGGTCAAGTTCAAGGAGTATAACAGTGCAAGTGTGTGCTATATCTTAATATAAGACCAACAAGTCCTAGTTAAAAAATATATGTAGCACTCTATTATTCCTGTCTATTTGGTTTACTAGTATGAGGCTTGTGACGAAAAAGTGTTATTCTAAATTCAGACTGTTACCTACTTGTGTGGTGGATTATGTCTATATTATACACTATTTTTATTCTATGCTCCTTTACCTTTCTATTCTTTTGGAATATGTGCAGGAAACACGTGTATGCATGCAGTCAAGTTGCAGGGCAACCTTTAAGACAAGACAGTAGGAGCCTGTATGCTGTCCTCTCATTTGGTGTGTCAAAGCACTTAGGGCTGGAAAGAGTGCGTTACCTGTTCTTTGAGCTCTGCAAGCTGAGCAGAAAGCTGTGCTACGAGTGTGACAGTGGTATCAAGCTTCTCCTGCAGTAAGCGCATCTCATTCTGCTCACTCTCCCCTTCACTGCTCACTAGAGACATGGCCCGCATCCGTGGGAACCAGTCCAGGTTCTTCTCCTGAGAGAAGAGAGACAGAGGGAGAGGGAGAGAGAGAATGAAAAAAGTGTCAGCCACAAAGTTAAAAATTAACCAAGAAAATGTGGTAAGAATTGCTGCTGCTGCTAATATAAAAGGACAAAGATACAGTTGTTCACCAACATTAGTACGATAAGGTCTATATGTTTTAAACACACCTGGCCATGAATCCTTTTATGAATGTTCAGCATTCCTTGCAAGGTAAGTTCCTTCTGCATTATAGCACATGGACCTATGGTCAATAAATGTTTACTTGTGTTCGTGCACGTGTCGATGTGTGTGAGCCGGCAGTATGAGAGATAAGGAGGAGGTAACAGTAAAGCTCAGCCACTCATCAAACGCAGTTATGTAAGGTGCTTTTCACAGCTAGGCGGATGCAAAGGTGCTGCGAGTTCCAGGATGCGGCCACGCTCAGAAGTGGGAACAGAGTGTCTCTCACTCTTATGCAAGCAATCAATCACGCATGCACGGACTCACTCACGTACATGCCTTTGTCTTTAAACAAAGCATTTGTTGGCACACATGGAAATGAGCTTCCAAGGAAGCCGTGTTCATTAAACAGGATGTTACACTAAATGGTGCCCAACCCAATTCCTACTCCTCACGAACGGCACAAGCTTTAGGGAGATTCTATACGATCTAGGATAAATGGTTTTGGTACTGATAGAGTGTACTACGTAATATGCTTTCAAACAAAAGTAGTGAATAACTTTATATCAAAATTATGCTTTCTGGAGGGAAGAGTGCATAATTAACAATATAATGAATTTGTGTGTGTAATAATAATAATAATAATAATAAAAAACCTTTCATACATTTAATATGCATCTCAAAAAACGTAAAAAAGAAAAAATAGGAAAATGAGAAAAAGACAAACGCAGTACTAATAAAGCTTAAAAATAGAAAGCAATAAGGCAATTACAAACTGCAATAGAATAGGCGTCTTCTTTACAAACTGTAAAATAAGGTGGAGACTGCCAGTGTAGGATCCTAAATGAATGAGCATCTCATATGAAGTCAAATAAAAAAAACAAACTAAAAATTAGCAGAAAACTGAATGTTATATCACAGGCAGGTTGTTTAAAAAAAATCAAGTTTGAATCACTTCATGAAACTGGGTTCAATCAGGTTCAAATAATGTTCACTCTGAAATTGAACCATACTGGAGTTCTCCTAGAAGCAAACTTGAGTGTGATTGCTGTCTTCTCTCACACACACACACACACACACACACGGCGGCCCAACAGTCTGCATCCACAGGGACTTTTCCTTATATGAAATCTGATATTTTTCACCTGAAGTCAGTAGTTTATCAGACTCCGCTCAGAACAACTTTTGCACTAATAAAGGAAAATCATCTCCGCATGCAAAAACATCAGTTCTGATGCACGAAGAAGTGTTCAACATTTTTGTATATACACCGATCGGCACATACACGGCTGTCATGGAGTCGCTGGAAGTGGAAAACAATTGATTCTTTTAAATACATCTTTACCTACGGATCAAACCACCCTGTGTATACACACCACATCAAGGAGCACAAAAAGATTCAATTCAAACAGACCAAGAGTCACATATGTAAAAAGTAAACACACTCATATGCTACTCCTGCAGAGCTGCTGAATGTCACAGCACAGTGTCTATACCAGCATGTTAAGTTGCGAGTCGCATGAGGTCACACTCTGCATGCAGGAAGTCTGCCTCCTGTAGAGGGAATCCAGGAGAGCCAGCCAAAATCTCCAACACTGCATTAATATGTGTCAGCCTTATTTAAAATAAGAGTCTGTAGAGTCTGTCTCCTTCAGAAGCTTTGCACAAGAACATGGTTTTGCCTGGACTGTATCTTTGGACATTTTTAAAAATGTTTTATCCCCTTCTTCATCTACAACACATCAACGTAAGGCTCTGTGTTTTGGGCAGGGCTAGGACTTATGGGGGCGGGGCACTGTCTCATAACTTGTACGCCCCACAGGATTGTATGATCAGGTTTTGTGGTACACTATTCACACACGGGTATCAGCAAGTAGCAACTGCCATAATATCCGGCCACATCTGGATGGTTTTTTTTCTTTCTTTTTTTCGCAGCAGCTCCATAAATTAACAATGGAATATGCTGGTTGAAGTCATTATTTTGTTAGTGTTCTTTTTCCCCCCGCCAAAAATAAATAAAATAATAAAATACATGCAACAATCAACATATGAATCTGGACTGATATGCACAGGTGGTTTGATCTCTCTGATATTTACTGACCCCACCTGCAAGCCCCACCCCCTCACTCCGTCTCACATGCTCTCTACCGCAATCACAAGCCATCGCCGCATTCTGTCAAGCTAAACTAAGGATTTTTGAGCTTACTAATATAAAATCAAATGCATCTACTGTATATATCCATTTACCATTAGACAACTGTATAATTATACATTCATAAGGGACTCAAAAAAAATTAATAAATTGCATCCAAAACTGGTAAAAAAACATTACACTTTAGGTTTTTGTTTGAAAACAAAAAAAAAAGCTCACAGGAACAATAAAATAGGCTTACAATGACTTAGATGTAACTGTTCGCAAATGATGGAAGAGGGGATTATAATAAAAAAATGCTTAAATACGGTCTACGGACTCCTGAGCTGGACACAGCAGACGTGTTCAAAAATGTAAAAGAATGATTTTTGCATATAATAATATAATATATAAACATAATATATAAACATATAAAATATGTTTTATATCTATATCTATATATCTATATATATATATATATATAAAAACATTTGATTTGCCAGCAAAGGAGTTCCCAACTGCACAGCTGATAAAACTTACACTCCACCCTTCCCTACGGTCCTTAAATATGAAACAGTGGAAATACCCATTTTCCTGTCTTTTTGACGTGGTATGGGGAAACTGCAAGCACAGAAGAAGAGCCTAATATAAATTTTCAAATAAGATATAGACTCAGCTGATCTGAAACACACCATTATCAGTGTTATGCCGTTACTCTATTAATTACTAAGTTGCTTTCCAACAGACCTACAATGCAGCAACAACACCGCCAGGACTGAAAATAGCAACATGATTGCCACAATCAGTTTGATTAACAGGATCAGTCACTGCATCCCATCTAATAGTCAGCTGCATATACAAACACACACACACACACACACACACACACACTTTGAGATCTCACGGTTTCATACTGGGTAGTGAGATAGAAAAGTGAAGAGACATTGCATGTGAGTGTGTGTGTGTGTGTGTGTGTTATCCCACCCAGAATCAATGACCTTTGCACTGTGCAGTGATCACGAGTCCAGAGACCCGTCGTCTTCCCCCCTCCCTTTCCTGCTGTCGGCAACGGTGTATGACGATGGTGTTGCCTAGGAGATGCCTGACTCACTGTGTGATAATGAGCGGCAGGGCAGGGGTGTGTGTGTGTGTGCGTTTGTGTGGAAAGTGGAGGGGGGTAGAGGAAAGCACGTGTGAGGAAGGGCTGAGCTATTAGTGGGCCACTTGAGATGGCTTACATAACACTGCTGTGGCTGCTGCAGTACCTGCTTATTCTCTCTTATGCGTGTATGTATATGTATATATATATATATATATATATATATATATATATATATATATACACACACATACACACACTGTATATGCATAATGA
>JAOVVA010000037.1:26480050-26496644 GCA_028565275.1 Leiocassis micropogon
TATACACATACATACACACACTGTATATGCATAATGAGCCATTGCAGTATATCTGCTGCTTTATATTCAAGCGTGGCTACAAAGTTCTGAAGTTCTTCTGCCTTTATGACCGCCACTGCAGTGTACACAGGTACACAGCTGCAACTCTTCCCATCTAATATCTTCTATTTACTGTGCTTTTTTTTATGAACTTATTGGTAAAACCATAATAGACCTTTCTCTGTTTGATAGAAAAAAATGAACACATAGGAAATTATAAAGAGCACATACAGACACAGACAAAATCAAAAAGCAAACAAAAAAAAAACAAAAAACGCACAAATCCTCTTGACAAAATATTAGACAGGGTTTTTTTTAAAACAACTTCATATCAGCTGGACATTCAGTAAACCTATACAGGACAGATGGTGTTTGACAGTTTTATTAGGCACTTGGTCATCTGGGAGAACCTTTCACATCGTGATGTTTTGACATTTTCTACTATATAGAGGTTTGAACTGGAACATTTCACTCCATTCTAGGTCCATTGAAAGACACCAATGCTTTGACTGCCCAAATGACTAAACACAATGTACTGGTTTAACTTGAATTTAATATAATCATTTAGTAATTAATATTGAATAAACATCTACAATATATGCCATCCTTTATTAATAGGAATTTAGTGCTACATTGGGTCCTTACTTTTTAATTATCTCACTTATTTTGACAAACAACATTTCAATATTAGAAATCATGACATACTAGAAGCATGCATTAGAGCTAGGAACCTGATGAACCCCTAGTACAGCTATCACTAAATGGTAGACCGCAGGCCGAGTGACAGGACCGGACCGTGATCCTTTTCCGATACACAAGAATAATTAATATACTAGTAATCCAGAGCTTTTTCCCTAAGGTGGGTGTGACTTGACACAATCAACACGATAGTTTACTGTGTATAGACAGAGCGTGCTGAAGAAAAAGAAATAAAAGCGCGACAGGATGGCTTACTCCAAAAAAAAAAAAAAAAGGAAATTAGTCTATGAAAACTGAACCCTCAAAGATGAATGGACAAATCAATATGTTTATTCTTCCTGTGGGAAGTTTAAAACCAGTTTGACTAAATTTTTGATAAAAACCAATAATGTGAAGCACCGCTATGAGACAAAACACAGGTCGTTTGAGCAAGCATATCTACAGCAGTCTGAGGCGAGGGCCTGTATGACAGAGCAACCTTTCACATTTATTTATAGCCCAGCAGAGTGCGAATATATATAAAAGATTCACTAAAGATTGATTACGATTAAATATTGCTGTTTGTATTCCGTACAAATACAAGAAAAAATACAAGGCCATTAAAGCTCGATCTGTCCACGTTTAACGTACAAATATTATTGAAACTTTAAACTGCCTACTTTTTGTAGACTTACAAGGATTGCATCGAGATCTGTAACACAAAAAGAGTAGGAGTGTACTGGATGCGGCTAGTTTCTTACGCAGTGCTGTCTTCATTCACACTTCACCTGCTTTATCCTGGCCGAAGTCACTACATGACCAATCTGAAAAATTGATCATTCACATGGTATCATAGCTGAATAATTCAATTCTACTTCATACTTCTTTATCAGCTCATTTAAACATCATCTGTACAAGAGTGTGTAAGCGCTCTTCTCTATTTTTATCATATTATACATTTTCACAGCCAGCATCTGATTACAAACTGGATTGATAATGATTATGTCTAGGTCGTTTATGGCATCTATCTATCTCACAAGTGGCTGGAACAGTTTTAGGCATCTTTAAACAGATTGAACTCTGGCTCCGTGCACGAGATGTTTGCAGGCAGAAAGCCTGTAAAATGCTAATAAGTGAAAGGAAACATGCCTACATCATTTTGGTGAAATACACTCATGGGTTCCTAAAGTAGAGGCTTCAAAATATGGTGCAATTTTAGTCAAAAGCAGATTTTTATCAATTGGGGCAATTTTACATCCAGAATTCCAGCAGAGCTCCATCTGGCTGGTTTTCTCAGACTGCAAAGGTTTCTTCAAACCATTCCAAGCACAAAAGCAGGACCTTCATCCTTCTCTGATCTTACTTCAGGGAGAACGCAGGGTTTAATTCTTCCACACTGGAATAATTAGCAAAGCTAATGTGATAATTACACAAAAGCAGTTAAGTGGACAAAAGTGACATGAGGTCTTTGTGTAAATGAGCAGCATGAAGCAGTGGAAGCTGGTGTAAACCTCAAAAAGATGGATGTGAAACCCAGCAGCAGTTAGGAAACAGAGGTTACTGTACCGCACAGTCCTATTTAAGACTTGTTAATTAGCTGTTGATTAATACCTACATGTTCTCATTACAGGGGGTGAAACATGACGATATCAGAATGAAATCATTTTAAACGTTTTGCCATCTGTCCAAATGGCTTGGTTACTCGACGTGCTAGAGTTACATGATAATTACCCCACCCATGCTGGCATTTCCAGTTTCTTTATTTCAGCTGCATGCATTCACACATGCATCCTTTTCTTTGTACTGTGATGAATGTCACCAACACACTTTTGTCTAGACTTACTCTCGTATCAGATTAATCGACAAGGCTGAGGGTTTCGCAGTACAACCAGCTTGACATAAAATGTGAGTTGCTTGCCACATGTTTGTTAAAACTGTCTGCTCAGTCCATCCATCCATCCATCCATCAAATTGTCTGCTACCATCCATCCATGCATGCATAACAAGTAGAACATATCAGTGAGGGTAAGAAGCTAATTATCAGACCAAAAAAAGTTTTAAATTGAAGCAAATTTGTTAATTAAAACACTCATAAAAATATGCATCCATCCATCCTGTTGAAAGATCTATCAACCAAGCTCCAGCTGGTAAAAGGAGCCCAATTTTCATGACAAATTTCCTGGCACTTTCTGGTCCTTGTGTCCTCAAAAGGTTCCAGTATGCTTCGAAGAACAACAGCCACAACCTCACACACCATTCGCTACACTGAACAGAGTGGATTATGTTCTTTTCCGTATGAGAAGACATCTTTTTATGCCAAATCTTCCCTGTGTGCCAAAAGGCTCTATTTTAATCTCATCTAATAAAGGAAAAAAAAGTTTCCATAATGCCTAGTGAGCTTTAATGAACTTACACAGAAATGTATTTCTAATTGTGGATTTGGAGATGTTTGACTTGAAAATGCCATCTTCTGCAAATCACACATTGTGGTGGCAAAATTCACTTTCAGGCAGATTCATTATAACAGCAGCTTCACTTGTTTTAAATTCCTTAATGATTTCTCTAACTGCGGACGTAGGCATTTTCAGGCATGTTGCTATTTCTAAAATAATCACTGCCTCGTATATGCAAATAAATAACACACTGTTGTCTGATTTCTCACCTTCCCATATGATGAATGACCTTGAAGGGAAATTGGCCTTCGTGTCACCCCGTATTTATACGCCAAATAAACAGAAAGTCGTGTATGACTGTGTTCCTAGTTCAGTTACGTTTTGTTCCAAATGTACCAATACCGGTGTGGTGACATTAACAGAATTAACTGTTGTTAAATTTCTTGTCTCAGTGGGAGACAGAGCTCATTAACCACAAAGAACTTTTTCATAACCCCTACCTGTCTTTTCGGGGGGGGGGGTGCCGATATTTCTGGAGCTAACCATCGATCTGTCTATTCATTTGCTGCTTTATTTCGACTTAAAAAAAAATCTGTACATGCTCATTAGGACACAATCCTTTTTTTGTATAATGAAGTAAGTTTGTAAACTAATTTTTCTAATTATTGTCAAAGTTTTATATCAGCCTGCGCTACAGTCATTCGCCCTTGCCAAAAAGTGCTAACAAGCACGACTCAGCAAATCTTCCGTCTCCCCTCTGCTCTGCTCGTTAACATAACATCAGCGGTCTAGTTAATGAGCAGTTAATCACCACGCCACTTCCAACATGCTCAGCAAGAGACGCAAGACCAAATCGTGCAGACACACACCCACAGGTATACACACACCCACAGACTAATGCACTGGGGACACTGGTGCATGCTCGCTCTCTCTCTCTCTCTCTCTCTCTCTCCCTTTTACACACACACAAACTTGACACAAAGACAATTCCAGAGACATCTGCAGCTGTAGATACATTAATATGGAAAATATTTTTTTTTTTTTGGTGCTTAGTACAAATTCTGTGCAATCAAATGCAGCGATTTATTGCAACAAAATATATTCTTATTCCTCAAGCCACATGAGCTAAATGCCTTTAAATGCAGTCAGTAAGTGATCACGTAAAACTTTAACCTATAAAACAGTATGAACCTTTTTTTCCCCCCTGAAATGTAAAACCTGTTCTTCATTCACTGGATTAAATAATTTCCGCATAAAAAAATCTGATCCTATGGTCAGCATGAAATCAGTAACAGGAGAAAGGTAATTAGAACAAGTCAAAACCGGGACTTTTATTGTGTAAAATAACAAAAAACTTTTTACTAATGCTTGGAAACCATCATGGTAGTAACCCTGGCCTCCCTGGAACTCCGTTAAACATGTGGAAATAAACTGTATCAAAGTGAGCACCACCCAAGGATCAGGTGGTCCACTCACTGAATGTTCTTGGTATTGATTGCAGTCAGCTCCGACCCACCTCGGCCACGCTGGTCATTCACAAACGTACAGCCGTTTTGTAACATCTGTACCATTCAAAAGTTTTACTGCGGCTAAGAATCTCCCCTACTGTGCTTGAAGTCTTATGTAAATGTCAATCGGTCTTACGCCTTCATTCACAAGAAATTTCATTACAATTCACTGTTTGACTTGAACTCTCCTTATAATGGAGGGTAAATATAGTAAAGGATTAAATCAAAACAAAGAGAAATAAATACATTGGTAGAAATAAAATAAAAGCAACACAAAAACAAACCGGCAAACGTTAAAACAGAATGAAGATATTTTGGAAGAAAATTCTAAAACTTTTTTTTTGGTACTAATTGATTGTCAAAAATCTCTTTTTCAAAAGACCTCACTGAGTAAAGTCATACTGAGACAGTAAAAACAGAGAAGTTCAATATAACATGCTTTAGTGTTAGCAGAGTAAGCATGACTGACATGATGGTGCCCTCTTTGACCTTGGATAAGAACCTGTGCGTGAGTCTTGAGTGACTTATGCAACATCTTGCGGGTTGATTTTATCTTTAAACTGGCATTTGTCTGTCGACAGCAGATCAATAACCTTATTTACCACTCATTCCCGTTTCATGCAAATGTATTAAAAAAAAAAAAAGAAAAGAAAAAGTAATCCTGACGTTTCTAAAACGGCCCCCAAAAAAACTGATCACATTTTTAATAAAAAAATTTATAACGCAGGATTTGCTTATGTTAATTAATCAAGAGAACAGAGACCAACCTTGATCATCTGGGCCACGTAGCTTTCAGGGCCGGTGTACTCAGTGGGGTCCTTCACCCGCACTAGAACCAGAAAGTACAGGTAGTGCCACATGTTGTGCTCATTCGTGATGTGCTCCTCGAAAGACACAGTCTTGTTGTCGAACTTGTCTCTCTCCAGCCCTGCAAGAGAGCGGAAAGACGTTCCCATCTCAACGCTATCATAATAACTTTTACTGCTTCTCGTCATGCTGGATTTCCTCGAACGTCTTAAGTCAATGAGCGGAACTTACCGCAGATGAAGCAGGTGGTTTTCAGGATCTCCTCCTTGCGCTGTTTCTCACTCCTCAGGTCGGCGAACGTGTCGATGATCACACCGAAAATGAGGTTCAGGACGATGATGATGACGATGAAGAAGAACAGCAGGTCGTACACCACGCGAGCGGCAAACATGGGTTCCTGTAAGGAAGGACATCAAGCTCAATTGTCTACTCTTTATTCTCATCTCTGAAGGCTCAAACTGCAGTTAACTGTATACTGTACTATAAGTTGCACAAATATAATCTTGGGTCCTTCAACTAGCTGACAACTCACTGTGCAACTATCACCGTGAGACATTTATAGTTGTGCTGATTTTTTGCGTGGAAGCTGTATATGATATCTGAATTACGCCTTGCATCAGATGCTTGCAAAATGCAGATGTATACAGATGCTTGCAAAACGCTTCTTAGCTGCTGGCATTTAAATGAAATCCAACACAATATAAACTGCAATTCCTACCATTACACCAGTGTAACACCATCACTACACACAGGGGAATTTCACACTTTTATTTATAGATTTTATTTGTATCATGCATGTATGTATATGTATATGTATGGTTATCCTAACTGTATTGTTCAAGTACTTCATGGTGTGATATTATTCTCACATCTTTGGAAGGCTTGCGGAGAATGTCAGCTATGCCACCTCCGTTGCGCAGGCCGTGGTTCAGGACCGTTATGATGCACATGAACAGAGTGTCACACACTCGCTCTGATGCATCCTCACCTTCCTCTCCTCCTACAGAACAATAAAACACTGACTGTTTAGAAACTAACAATGTTTAAAGAAGAAAAAAAAGCGCCAAACAAATCTCTGTGATCTATAGATGCGTTTACAATCTACAGTATATCTACACGTCAGGCCTTGTTTGATTCTGTATACATCACAACGCAAAGTATTTAGGTAAGCATATCCTTTTTAATATCCTGTTCACATTTTTTGCTGACATAAGTGATCTAAAGCAATATTTGGTTCAGTACTGAAAAAAAAAGTCTTTTTTTTTTTTTCTCTCAATAGGGCTACTGTTCGTTTATTCGTTTAGTTTCCATACTGCTTATATCCTGTGTAGGATCGCAGAGAGCCTGAAGCCTGTCCTAGGGAACTCTGGGTACAAGGCAGGAGACGCCCTGGATGGGGAAACACAGGCACACACACCACATGCAATGTGGAGTACCTAGAGGAAACCAATCAAGCATGTGGAGAACATGGAAACTCCACACACAGGCATTGGAGGTGGGATAAAATCGATTTACCTATGAATTGCAATTCTTTTGTGTTTCATTTATCAAACAGATGCACCCGTCAATTACCCAGTGACCAGGACTGGATGTTTTTCAGCTTGATCAGCCATGCTGGACATAACCGATTCTGTGCTTAGTACACGAGCTTCTAAGTGGTGGAACAGAAGCACTTTTTTAATGCTGTTACATCATCAAAACCTGCGCGAGTTAAAAAGCACCACTCATTACACACTCTTACAATAGTTTCAGAACACCATGTGCAGTAATTATTCTCAATTATGCGTGTTAGAAGCTGTGTGCGGCCATGTGCTTACAATAGCTTAATACAGGACAAGACTTTGGACGACTTTTGTGGCAGTAAAACATTCCTGTTTCTTTATAGTCGTACAGGAGGTGCACTCTAAACTATTCAAACACTACACTAGCATCCAAGTGATAGGAATGAATTATTTGCCAAGACTGCATAGAAATAATAATTATGGCACATATTGTACATGCTGTTCAGTAAAAAAAAGCAGCTTTTTTGTTTTAGTTAAATGCTAAACTCTTGTATTGGAAGTTATTTTGTATTGTTTAAATGCTGCCGTTGGTTTTTAAATGAGAAAACCTATATAAAGAATGGCCTACATTTAATTACTCATGGTCAATTTAGCTGGGAAGTTCTTGGGTAAAACTACGATATATAAAACTTTTGGGTGATTTCCATCGATACAGGATAGAGCTAACAATTTAGTAAATTAAGTCTTCTAAGTTAATTCCTAGCCTTGGACTTGGATTCTGGGCCATTCTTTCTTATAATTGTAATAAACTGGGCATAATTCTGGCTGTAGCCTAGTCTGCGCTCTGAGGATCTCCACTTTTACTCATTAATATACCAAAGCTGTTACAAGCAGCTTTATCCCCATATTCACTTCTTTCAGAGTAAATAAACAATTATTTGATTAAGCTACAAACAGAAACAGAATGTTCTACGAGTTGATGTTGCTTGTTAAATAACTGTAGCTTACCATGGTATGAAGATGTGAACTCGTTGGGGCAGCTGTCCACCGCACAGCTCCCAGGGACTGTAAATCTGGCTGACTTTAACCTCTCTGCACAACACATGAACAAAAAGGACAAGATGCACTCACTCGTTTCAACACTACGCAAACCCTCTGTCATTCATCAGACATGTGAATATAAGGTTTAAAAATAAAACTCACAAAATGGACCATGTTAAGCCACCAGGTGCTTCCAGGTCTGGTTTAATATTTGCAAAGATTCTACATGGCTCTTAAACTGTACTGGAGTTATGAAGACCAATTTTTAAAAATATATATTTCCTCAATTAGTGTTTTGATGATGATGGCTAAGAGTGGAAATCATTCCAAATTCTCCCGGAGGTGTTTGCAAAACCATAGGCTATTATTTTTCATCTTAATGTCTTTAAGATCCTCAAGTCCTTTTGTCCTGGGGATGGGGGCGGAGTCATCCTGGAAGGGACCACTCGCATCAGGACAGAAATGCATCTCAATCAGACTAACTTTGTATCGATCTGCAGTGACCTTCACTTTAGGACGACAAGTGGAGCCAACCAGGGCCATAAAAAAGCCACCTTTAATTTGATACCTGATCTTAAATCCTTAGACATTTTATCTTCATTTCATTTCCAACAGTTATGGATGCCATTTGGCATGCCACACCACACCTGGAGAAAATCACGTCTTTGTTAAAATGTTAAAGTGAGTACATCTGTACGAGTGTATAAAGCTGCTGTTTCACACCGAGTAATTATGTTAAATACACTTTTCCATCAAGTCAACTGTTTAGTAAATTACCGTCCGTGAATGACTGTATATGGTGGCTTTGAGGCCACTGCAGTCGTTACCTTGAACATTCACAGAGTGAAATGCATGATGTTTGGAAAAAGGATGGATAACTTGCCAACTAGTGGAACAGACGCATCTGTCTGGGGGAAGTGTACACACAATCATTCACGAACACCAATTACACATTACAGGAACTTGGCTGGGAGTTATTGCCGCATTCGCCCAATACAGTCCTCATTTCACACGTTTGGGCCATTAAAGGAGTTCCTGGGAGGCTAGAATTCCAGACATGAAGCAGGCACTCCAATCATGGCTCTGTTTTACCTGAGAAAACCTTGATGGTATCCAAGCTAGCTTATTCTCATAACTGTGTTTTGTCATTCTGGACAATCAAAAGTCTCGAACAACACTTAGAAATACTGGGACACTCTTTTGCACTTGACTAGTGTGTAAACCTTTGTGGAAAATGACCAGAAACAAGTTCTAAAATGACAAAAGGCATCATGTTTCACTCTACATGGTGTATAGATATACTTCCAGTATATCGATATTGAGGATATATTTGACATTTGGACAGTTGACATAATCAGTATGAAAAAAACAAGAAAAAAACAGTTTAATTTTACTATCTCAACTAAGAATCAAAAATAAGGGATGAAAACAACATCTATATGTTCATGTAAGGCAGCCATGCAGTGATTATCAGACTGATGAAACGGACACATTGTATACATTGTGTTCTGAAGGTTAATTTGTTTCGTGTCCATGCTGGCATGGCTGCTGAGCAGAAAGACGACGTTCTTGTTCACACACATGACCCTGCATGTACACTCTGTGTGATGATTTATTATTTCCCCTGTCCCCTGTCTGTAGCAGATCAGTGCGGCACACAGATGAGCGGATTACATAAGGCAGTGTGGCCGTGGCTGGGTTACACAAGTGTGCACGTGCTAGCGGAGCAACACAAACACGGCCAAGAACAATAACACACCTGTATGTGTGCTACCATCCTCTGCTGCTGTTTCAGTAAACAGAATTTCAATGGGTCATTAAAACCAACAGGCAACAAGGGTGCTTACGGAGTGAATTACATAAGCGGATCGCTCATGAACAATGAACATGATTAGAATGTAAATTATGCAACGTAACTAATTATTGGCTTTGTACCACATGACGGTTGTTCTCTTAAATTCAGATTTTTTTTTTTTAGAAGCTACCAACTTGTAGGGCCAACACATTGATTAAAAATAAACACGATTTCCCTATAGCAGTTGAAAAATGTACAATTTGTAGTACTGTACTTCAAGCTAAAAAGAATTTAAAGTTAGTTGGCCAATCGGTTTTCAGTGCCAAAAGCAGCTGGCCATTGAGAAGCAGCAGTGTCACACCCACCCAGATGAAAGATTTGCGTCACAAACACAAATGAAAAACTGAGGAGTGAAACTGGTTTAAAACTGGAGGAAAAATTGTTATTTTATAAAAATTGTTTTGCATTTGAGGTTATTTTTTTCGATTTGTGATTTTTAAAAAAAAATTATTTATTTGCTTTCAATTTGCTTATTTTTTGTACAATTTATTTTATTTATGTAAAATTGAGATATAGCAGTACAGTTTTTAGAACCAAGTATTTTCCGAGTTTTCTGTAACAAGAAATTGCTGAAATTTTCTGTCTAATTAACTTTAAGAAAAAAGAGAGAGAGAAGAAAATAGGCTCATAAGCGAAGGTTGTTGAAACTTGTTTCATGGACGTTTCAAAGCATTAAATGAGTAAAAAGTATGACCTCTTATTCTGTGATAGATTACATACTGCAAGGCAAACTGTTAAAATAATAAATACTGTAATAGGGAAACTAATCAACACCCACTCAGACTCCATCACACCATCACATCCCATACCACCTGATTCGTTTCCTATACCAGCTGACCCCATCTAGATCGCCTTCACTTAATTAGTGCGTACCGAGTGCAGGGTGACGTTCCACTTGCATCAGGAAGTCATCTTTGAGGAAGAGGAATCCCACAATGGAGAAGAGGTAGACCAGGATGATGGCTAGGACAGCGGTGAGGAAGATGGATCGCCCGTTCTTCGTTACGCTCCTCATCACGTTCAACAGCGTCTCTTCTCTGCGTACCAGATCGAACAACTAGAGAGCCATGAATAAAATAATGTCAGCTTGAACATTATCGTTTATTAATGATGCTAATATTGAAGCTAAAATGCAATAATGTGCGACAGTACCAGTATGCTGTAGAAGAACTCGTGGACAAACAGGCCAAACATGCAGACGATGACGTAAAAGACGTGCAGGAGGAAGAAGACATCCATGATGACTGCTTTGTACCCTCGTGTGAATGTGCCCTGGTTTCCCACGAAACTTGCCAAGAAGACAATCTTATTCAGCAGCTGAGAGAAAAGATCAGACAATCATCAAGACTCTGCGTGCAAGACATCCGTGCAGCCCGGGCAGTGCAAAGAGCATGGAATTCAATTCTTGTAAAGTCTACAGAGAATGTTGAATAGTTAAGTAAAAGAAGAGGCTTGTAAAGAGCCCTTTGCTGAAGAAATTGACTGAAGATACACACTTATGAATTAAATTTTGACATGAAAGCCTACACTAGCCCAAATCTCTGAGGTAAGATCGAATCAGAGGGGCAAGTAGGCAGTTTGTTTTCAGCTAATTATTATATATATATATATAGTTTAGGAATTAAAATGAGTTAAAAATTTACTTTCTAAAGTAATGATTCGTCCTGTATTTTAACTGCACATGACAAGCCAGTATGGTCTTATACATTTTCTTCCATCAAGGCTTTGGTCCATCAAACACAAAATTAGTCACCACACCACAAACTGCACTACAAGTAGACTAGAACTAGGCTACGTTCACATTACAAGCAACATTGTTTATTTAAAATTTTTTGCTAAAACCGGATCGGATCGGTCCGGAAGAAGGAAGAAAGTCAGATGAGGTCGCTTTAGCTGTTTTAGCAGGTATTGCTAGCACTGCTGCTACTGCTGCTGCTGACTGACTTCAGTGAGCATTATACATATGCACAGAGGCTAAATGCGCATTAATTCTAATCTGCCTGTTCTCACTCAAGTTGCCTGACCATGTCATTGGATATATACAGTATATTTACATATATACACATATTTAAGTGACTAAGATCCTATCTGAAAACATCAGATCTGTGTCACATTAGGGTAAGATTTGGAATTGAGTCACTGGTAATGTGAACGTAGCCCTAGAAGCAGTCTAATCTGTCTGTCATTTGGCATGAAGAAAGGCTTTTGACTGTTATACACATTCAGCAGGTTACCAGCCTATTAATTTTAAGAAATTAATAACATAAGAACTTAAATGCAGTAGTAGCAAAAACAATCTTTTTTAAGAAGGTCGAGTTTTTTTTCCTTACCATTCTTACCAATCATTACCATTGCTAAGAATTTCAACCCTTTTAACCTAAATCTCACTTAGTCTAAGGGCCATTGTGGTGGTCATTATATTGTTTAAACAAGAAATACAGTAGACAAACGTGGAAAAAAAAAAAAGATCAGGCTGAAAAATGCTGCATATTCCTTTAAGCTGCAGTTCATTCTGAAGCTAATATAGCATACGCTCTGTTGGCTGCCAAGTGAATTTTTTTCCAATCTTACATTGCTGGCGCCGAGCAGAAGCAGTGTGGGGCCTAAACCTATAGTATATATGGAGCGGAGGATGACTGTAATCAGGAAAGCCAGAATGCCTCCTCGCCTGGGCATGATAAAGAGAATAGCCGTGGCTATGGCTACGGCCACCCACAGCAAGACAGACAGGAAAGGGGAAAGGACACCTGAAAGACAGGAAAACATAAATCTGTTCATAGCTGCTTAAACAGAAAAAGACTCAACATGGCATTAAAGGAACCATCAATGGACCAGTATCTTCAAATGAGTACACAAACTGTTGAAAATAATGAAAACTATTCAGATGATTAAAATCAATAAACGGATCGGGTACCTTCATCTTCATCATCTCCGAACGGATAGAACAGAGCTACTGCGATGTTGACCAGCACAGCCAGGTTAAAGGAGATGCTTCCCCAAAGAGAGATGTGTTTTGATATCCAGAAGAGAGCGACATTATCTACACAGAATCAATGGCACAGAATAAAAATAAAATAAATAAAAAAAAATCACATTTCACAGATCGGAGCATGTGATGTGCTTTTTTCGCTGAAAAATAAAAATGGCATACTCCTCATTTTCTTCTGCCAAAACATCTCATTGTACAGATCTTCAAACTGCTGGAAGAAGTGGTTGACTTTGCTGCCCTGATCGTCTCTCTCCGTGGTGGTGAACACTCGCACTTTGGATTCCTCGGTCAGATACTCGCAGATGTTGGGAACTGGGAACACAATCTGCTCCATAGTACGGTCATGACGCACAATCTTGGGCGACAACGAGAAGCATGTTGTGGTTACTTATAAAATGACAGGGGCTTTTAGCAAAATTGAATCCTAACTTAAATGGTGTCCAGTATAGGTGTACATACTGTATATAAAGACTGGATTAAGACTTATGTTTTTCAGGATTGGATTTGTACCTCTATCTGAGCTGTATGTTTGGCATAGTATCGAAGTGATTCCTCTCCCTCGTCGTCTGGATCCAGGCCTGGTTTTAGACTCTGCTGCAGCACTTTTCGATGCCGTGCCAACTGTGAATCAACAGCATTTATACGGTTTACCGACACTGTTCCATACAAACACTAAAACAGCAGTCAGATCACACTAAACAGCTATAAAATATGCTTTATAAGAGAAAGGACCGGAAAGAGACAAACCTAAAGTAAAAAGAATACCAATAGCGAAAACAAAAGGGTACTTGTGCAAAGAAATAGTGTAAGAATACTGGAGAAGATGGAATAATATATCATAATCAGAAATAAACTCATTTTCAGTATTTCATCACAGTAAATGCAGAGTCTATCTTAATCCTAGATGGGACAGCAATCCATTACTATGCACACACACTAATTCATACTTTAAGACAAGGCAGTAAAGCCAATCCACCTACTGGCTACATTACTACCAATAAAATATCTCTACTTAAAAGATATTTATGCAAAAACCCTGCACAGACGGTATTCTCAGCTCAGGATCCAACCATGAACCCTATAGCTACACACATAATAAATACATATATCAGATCCAGCCAAGAACCCTATACTGTAGCTACAGATATGCATATATACAGTACATATACATACATTTATAAAAATGCGATACACTGCACCATTGTGCCATAATATTCCTGTGTAGCAAAACTGTTATCAAGATTGTCTACTGAAAAACTGTCCAAGTCCCACAATCTCTAAGTAGAAAAAAATTCTCTATAAAAATTATAAGCTTATATAAAATGCAGCAGAACAAGAAGTACAACTTTGAAGACACAACTTCAGTGTGGGCTTTGATGGAAAAGTAACCAGAATAGATACATTTTTAAAATAATTTATTTATTTAAATGTGAGGTATTCCTTTGTAAAGACAAAATAATAATTTCTGATTAAAGCATCAATTAACATATGTACGCGGGGTGCTCAAGTCAAAACGGGACTTTTGACTGTGCAGAATAACAGAACACAGTTACAAGAGTAAAAGTCCCCTGCAACAATAATGCACACATCCCAACGTTTGACTAGTCCTTGGATATAATCAAGGTAGAAAGTTCTCTCATTATGCTGGAGCCATGATCAGACTACCTGCTTTCATATCTGACATGCTGGCCTCCTAGGAACTGCTATGTCCTATGTGGAATGGCTTAGAGCGAGGTCTGTACTGTGCAGGGGATGTGGCAATAACTCCCACGCGAGTTCCTGTATTGCGCAAGTGGTGTTGGTAATTTATTGTGTGTACAGTTCCCACACACAGATGTGACTCCTCTACAAGTTGGCGACAAGTTATTTGTTGATTTTGGGATCAGACGTTCCACTCGTTGACCGTTCAACGGGAACGACTTCAGTGGGCTCCAAACCACCTTGGCCGGGATATTTATTCGCGGTTGTACGGCTGCCTTTAAAAGTTTGCACCATTCAAATGTTTTACTGTGGCTCATCACCGTACTGTGCTCGTAAATGTCAGTCGGATTCACAACGTCATTTACAAGAAAAAGTTAAAAAAAAATCAGTCCTGGTTTGACTTGAACGCACCTAGTATTTAAAACTAGTCCTTAGCTGTGCCTATAAAAACACAGTTAGGAAATTCGAGCAGTGGTTAGCATGCTGGCCTGAACATTCTCAGCAATGTGATTCATGGCAGCACAAAACTGATGAAGCTGCACAGCTTAATAATGACCAGCCTAAAGTCCAAAGATACTGCACTCATCATCTCAAGCAGGAGGACAAGCACACCCCAGAAATGGATCAATGACGAAGAAGAAAGAACATCCTGCACTCAAGCAAACAGCTTCTTAAGAAAACAACAGAAAGAAACCCCTGCGTAGCCTCCTCCAGTTACTTATATATCTAGAAAGAATTCAAGTAGCATCCTTTACTTCAAACTAGACACTCAGCTATTCATTGACTCATCCTCAAATCTCCTGATAATAACACTGAGACAAAGACAGGAACGTTTCTATACATATTCATCAGCTATACGTTTTGAGTACATATCATGCTTCAAATTAAAGTGTGAGTGTTTGGAAAGGTGTAATTATGAAATCTCTCGATGTACGCAGAAGGGGGGGGGGGGGGAAAACTTCTACACTATCACTTGCATATCCAAGCTCACAAACAAGCCTGGTGCTTCATGTGTTTTCCCTTATAGACTGTATTATCTGAAAGTATTAAATACTCTCCCGTATAAGAAATATGATGATATTTTTGGTTCTGTTAATATGCCAATCATTTCGAATGACCTTATATGTTCCTTTTAACCATCGGTATGATGTTTCCTGAAGATTCTGCGACTGTGATTAGTTTTGCTGTTATGAAAAACATTGCACACAAATGATAAGAATAAAAAAATAAATAAAAAAACACTAGCTAATCCAGCTGAGAGCTGAGCATGAGAAAATGAGCAGGGCTGCGGGCAGTGTGTGTACGCTGGGTAAATTTATCTTCAAACTCGTGCATGTGTGTGTTTATAAGGGAACAAAATAAAAGAACAACTGATAAAGTAATACATGGTTATGAAATCTGCTGGAGTTTGTGTGTATACATTCCTAGTGTTGGTTGTTGAATCCATACAATTTGGTAGATTTAATAGATTTAACAAGATGTTTTTAAATATAGTTAAACTGCAACACTGTTGAATTCTTAATTCGGAACTCGGACTGTTTAAAAAGTGCTGATTCATTTCCTGGAAATAGTTGGAATAGTGACTATTAAATGTACTCAATCTGAGGTTACTGTTACTATAGCAACAACGTTACACATGGACTTAAGACAGACACCACACAGAAATTAATCTAAAAACCGTGCAAATGTGGATATGGTGGCATTTTCTCTAAAAAAGCATTTATTTAGCATTTTTGGAAGGATTCTCAACATCAGTGCTATTTAAAAATCTGAAGTAAAACTGCAACTGTGAGGTTTCTGAGACAGACGAGTTTTCAGGATGAAAGGATTTTCGGTTTCTTGGCAACATGAACAGCTGCGCGTTTTATTGCAAGAGAAATTCAACATGAGATAACTATAAACAGACAAAATGCATAGTGTTGTTCTTAATTTTTTTAAGTAAATTGTTTGCAAGCTGCTGTAATATTAGAGCAATAAAATGTATGTAATGTTAAAACAATCAAATTTGATTACTTCCTTATAACAGTGTACATCATAGTTTTTTTGCCTAGTTAATTAATAACATTTAACAGAAACATTCT
>JAOVVA010000037.1:26496744-26508023 GCA_028565275.1 Leiocassis micropogon
ATATATAAAAAATCAGATACGCACACACAACAACAAAAAAAAAAGAATTACCATTATTGACCTATGACCTCGTGCCTGCACTCATGTGTGTCCCGCTTGAGTTTTAAGGTTTAACCAAAATATTTTAGTAAAAAAAAAAAAAACCAACCTGATGGGCCAGGATGTAGATATTGTGGCCCACATCTTTAGGGCTGATCTTGTCTCCCGATACCTCTGCAACGTCATTTACCACTCCCTGCAAAAAGGCCTCCTTAAGCACATCCACCTGTTGACACACATGCACACACATACAATATGAGTCACTTGCTGCCTGAGAAGAAATTACAATATAACTGTCTTTGTGTATTTGTCCCGGTATCAACAATGAGCCAATGGGATGCAACAGTTTCAAAACATTAAACAGAATAAAAAGTCAACTCGGGTTAGACTCTAGGTTCTACCCTTGCTACCTTCACTCACCAACTCATTGGGTCTCATCTTATCCAGGATTTGCTCCGCGTTCTCACTATCTTGGCAACTCTCCATGATGGCCAGCAACAGCTTAGAGGCGTTATTCTGATCAACAAGCATGAAAAAGTTTCAGAATTCTTACAGAACTGGGTTCTCAACTGAACATTATTTATTGGCACTTTACAGGTCTATAATTATACGTATTGTTAAGCAAGGTGAAGCATCCTCTGAAGAGCACCGGCACAGACATGGCAATTTCAGGATTGTGCTGTATATGTGGTGCTCCTGTAAGTGTACAGCAGTGTTTCTGGGTAATTAATAGTCCAAGAAGCAAAAACTACCAGACCAACAGTGGCCCTGTGCTCAGAAACCAACAGGTTTATTCTCCTTGTTATTAATTTGTATGGCAGAAATACCCTCAAAACATGCATAAATGGTTAAAACCTCCCTGAAAAGCTTGTACTTGCAAGTTTGTTTTAGTACCTTTAGCTCCAGAACAAGGTCCATCCTATTCTTCCCCAAGGGCTCAATAGGATTCACTATAAGAGCAATGATGATGTCAATGCCATTGGACTCATGCTTGGCTATGCAAGACTGAGAAGGGGAAAAAAAATACACATTTACTATTTTTGCTTGAGCTTGGCAGACAAGTCAGGTCAAATAGTTGCAATTCAACAGAAATCATATTATCCCATCACAAACTCATGAACTTTGCAAGCAGCTAGACTACCTGATTCTCATGGCAAGGGCCTTGGCAGTACTCAGTGATGCTCTCCAGGGTCTGTATTACCAGGTCCACGTTTCTCTCGTTAATGTAAAGGCCCAAAAGCCCCAAGCCTCCTGTGGTGCTGCCGCAGATGCAGTCCAAAAACTGCAGCGTCTCGCATACTAAGTTATAGTTGGTTTTGTTGTTCTGGTCGCGAAGGAAATTCTGCAAGGGAATGTCAAGCCTCAGGTTAGATCTCATGTAGGACTGGTTCTTACTTGAGCAGAGTCATGCAGATACCTTTAGAGGGGCATGTGCTCAAGGTTAAAAAGAGGCAGATAAAACTAAATTTTAAAACCATACACCAACATAATATGCAGTATACATCTAATCTGTTGAATTATAGCAACCCACATTCAAACAAAAACTTTTTTCACTTTTGGTCTCTCACTCCAGCCCCTGTCTTTCCCTCTCACTCCAGTCCCTGTCTCCTTCTCCTGTCTCATCTGGCCAAACACTTTGCATTCCGTCTAACCTTTTTTTTTTTTATATTATCAACCATAACTGCCATCTCTGGCTCCTAATCAATAATAAACTCACCCTAAGTGATGACAGAAAACATTAAAAATTTATATATTGCAATAAACTGTTTATTATTGCTACTGTCTATAACTAAATACACCTGGCACATGTGTTATTCTAAGCTGTTGTGCACATATGATCAGCGATGTCATGCAGATCATTTAAATTTTTATCTTTACCATAGAAATATACCAAGACATTAAAAACTGTCCAGAATTATCTCGAGCTGCACGACTGTGCCACTATGTTTTGTAAAATGCACCAAACTATGCACACCTGATACCGCTGCAAACCCCAGTTTCTGGCAGGTAAAGCTCCTGCTTGTTATTGCTCATAGAAATAATATGAGAATTTTTCTCCTGAACAGAGTCTCAGACTGTCTGTCTGTGATGTCCTGCCAACTACAACCCCATTAACTAGAGCACATCACAAAAAGGGTAAAGATCATGTGATGTTAACTGACTGATAAAAGCCAGTCAATTTATTTAGAGATTAATAATTAGAATTTTAATTAGTAAACGATTAAAAAAAAATTGACAAAAGGGCATTTTTGGACATCTAGGGGCAAAGGGGCAGCTGCTTGAGTACACATGCATGCACTTGCTCTGGATTTTGGTCCGATTAAACAAATCATTATGGCCTAAATTACTGTGCATCAACAAACCAAGCTTAACAAATGGCCAGGCAAGTAAAAAAATAAAATAAAAACTACTAAAATAATAAATAACTAAATAAATAAAAAGTTGACACCGATTTATCATGCATTTCTCTGCTACAAGTCTAGTCCTTCTTGTCAATAACATGTGTACCAGAAATACTCCTTAAGAAATACATTGCTTGGCCAAACACTACTGCCTCCAGCTTTGATTGCGGTGCACAACTACGTGGCCAATTCATAAATGGTTTAAAAATGGTTCTTCATGCTCCCAGAGCCATGTGTTCACAAGTTGAGTCCTGGAATATGCGGGTGGGATTTAGGGAAGTGATAACCTGGTCATTCAGTACATTTAGGTTGTCAGCTGACTTCATTCAATAGCCACATAACAGTGCTGAGCCTAGACCTGACCAACTGAAACAACCATCCAGATGCTTGTACTGTGGGCGCTATGCATGATGGGTGCATGATGGGTCACTTCTTGCCCTGACGCAACCATCGCTCTGGAATGGGGTCAAACTGGACCCATCAGATGGCCGTTAGAGCATTAGAGCAATGCAAAAAAAAAAAAAAAAAAAGTTAGTCTTTTTGTTACCTAGTAAACGGAAGCCTTATTTTCTGATTATATCTTACTCACACATTTTTTTAATGGCCACACAACTGTTTATCCAAATCCTGTGAGTTCCCATTGATTTCTGCTGTTGTGGGGTTTTTTTCATGATGAACTTCACCAAAGGTTTAAAAGATCTCTTATCATGGTCATTCTTAATTCATTTTTTTCGACCATATTTCTTCTGCAAGCTGACGGTTCACAACTATGCGCTCTGGTTTTAATAATATGTTGCATCAAGTCCAGCAATTTTAATACTTTCTTTGCTTGATGCAGGCCAATAGTATCCCTGCTGAAACTGTGACTTTCTTTTTTTGGCCAGGGAAAAAAAAAGAAGGGAAAAAAAAAAAAAAACATATTTCAGATATTTGACCACCTAAAGAATTTTGAGTCTCAGACAAACACACAAAGGGACAGATGCATAGATGGACAAAATCTTCAGCCGGCTGAAAAATGGTTTGGGTTTCTAAACATAATCATGTAATTAGCATCTGTCTACGATAAACAGAAAGAAAACTATTGCTCTTGTATAATCATAATCCTGTTTGGACCATTTCCAAAATCTCATTAGTTCATCTTGTTGTTAAAATGATAATTCCATCTTAAAACATTTATCCACATGTTATCGAGATATTGTGTTGACATGAATCTAAAACCATAAAACATAATCGTCCCGCCACAAGTCTTGACTATACCTGCAAATGCCTGTTGTGGTTCTCACACAGCAGCTGCATAAAGCGCAAAATGGGCTTCATGATGGTGATGGCCTGGCCCATCTGTATTTCCTCCACCTCCTCCTCCAAGTCCTCACCCCCTTGCCCTGACATCTCAACGTCTGGGTCGCCTTCCTTACGATAAGCACTGTAAGCCTTGGAGGTAGCACAAGAGGCGTCCTTTAGCTGTCCTCTCATCTCTTCTTTCATGTGCAAGGACTCATAACCTGCAAAAAGAGGCAGACAAGAAAGTTTCATTGTGGAGAAATAAAGAAATAGAATTGCAAAAGACCAGCTGCAGCTTAGGTTTTGTGGATAGCACAAACAAATCTGACAGCAATACAAAAGGACAAAAATGACAACAAGGGCAACTACAAAGAAAAAAAGAGCTAGGTTTCACACCTATTTAGAGACATTAGGAGCTTTTTAATGTTTACCTTTACTTATGCAAGGTAATAAAAACTAGAATAAGAAGACTTTTATCCCCTAACCTAACACACACATCAGTACCCATAAAATATAAAACGCAGGTCTGGTAAAACCTGTTGGTCATATTAGAAAACAATTTTTTTTTTTTAACCTATAGATTACCAAAACAACAGGGAAATGTACACCTGGCGTACCACTGGTGACATTAGTACTTTATTAAAATAATCATGTTCACAACTTAGTAAGGTGAAGGAAGGAGATAATTAAGACATGGCCATGAATTAAGAGCCCAAGAAAATTATGCACAACCACATATTAATAATCATCCTCTCAGCTGCTAATTGGTTTTACTCAAGTATTTGACACCATAGATGTTGTTATACACATTTTATTACTAATTTCTTCTAATAAAATATTTTTTTCTAAAATCTGATCAATTATTTTCTATGAAATTGTTATTATTGTAAACATCCAGTATACACCGATCAGCAATAACAATAACATCAAAAAACATTAACAGATTAAACTTTATTATAAAGTATATACCAATAAACTGGTGACAGGATTATGGGAAACCAAGTCAAGCATGACCAAAGTCCATCCTGTCCAGTCAGATCCCATGGAAAAGCCAATGCAGGACGAATCACCAGGAAAAAAAAGTAAATGCTGAACACAACAGAAACACCCAGTGCATCACAGCTTGCCACACATGTAGGCCAGCAAGCAAAGAGCCCAAAGCCTCTGACCCGACCTGCAAACTCCACAGACTTCAGTCCGATCGAACCCATGGAAATAAGTCTGGTCCACAGAGGCCCCACCTCACAACCCAAAGCACCCAAAGGATCTACTGCCAACGTCCTGGTGCCAGACACCACACCACTCGACATCCCCATGGGTTTTATGAAGTCATGTCCAGTGGGGCCAGAGCTGCCCAGGTGGCATAAGAGGAACCTACACAATATTGGGTTTAAAGTTTTGTGTTGTAATGTTATGGCTAATCAGTGCATAACAGTGTGTTAAACATAAGAACCTTGTAGTTTTGGCCCCGTCAACTGAGTTTGGCACTCCTTACAAACCAGGGATGAGCAAACAATGCACATGCTTCTTCAAAGACATGTGAAGCCAGCCAGCTGCTCATCTGCCACCTCACAGGGTATTTGAAGACACTAGGCGTGGGGCTACTCAGGCAGCACAAGAGGAACTTGGACAACACTGGGCTTAATATTTTGTTTTGTACTGTTATGACTGATCAGTGCATGCCCTATTGGTGACATGACAGCATTTGTGTAGCATACATGAAACCGAATGTGAAGGTACCTGAGGCTGTCCTCCATCACTGACCATTTTTTTCCCCTCACTGTTAATTAAACCCTCTTCAGACAATCACACCAATATTTGAGGATGTCCTCAAAAGTATGCACCAAACTTTTTTTTATGTGGTTCAAACAAATATGACGAATCATGAATTGCAGCTATTAGAGTAAATAAGCTCTGCCCCACTTGGATTGACTGGCAGGATTAGATAAGCTAATGTTAAATATGGCATAAGTACTGAAATTTATAAAGACAGGTCAAAACGCTTTCAAGATACGGCTCAAAACAAACACTTGCACTAAAACACCACTATCCAAAATGCATGTGAAAGGGTAGAGAGTATATATGGAACATGTTGACCAAGTTTCACATCCATAAGCCTCTTGATTTCAGTCCGCATGAGTTCTTTCAGTGGAAAATCAGAAGAAGAAAAATCCTAACAAAAAGGACTATGTACTTTTACCCCCCCAAAAAAACATACAATAACAATAGGTTTCGTAAGCAACTTTATTGGTTGGCCACCTAATTAGAACCTATCTTTCAGTTTATCATTTAGTGATTTTGTCACACAAAAAAAATGTCTAGAATCTTTAAAAACATGCAAATGAGAAACATGTTTCCTTCATTCAGCTTTCAGAACTAAATATAGCAACAAAAAAACCCCAAAATTTTACTTTGTCAATGGTTTCCCAGGCCGCTACACAGAAATAATTCTTTTTTTAGAAAAATATCCTACTAAAATGACTTGGGACGATCCTGACACATTATACCATTACACTGCAACACTGCCAGGAACGTTGAAAATAGACACTACAGTAAATTCCTCATTCTTGTAAGAACATACCTTTCCTACAGGTTTTAATATTGTATCTATGTCCTCTGGTTCTCTATATTTATCGGTTGTGCTCATGCATTCTACATTTATATTATCTTGCGTACTCACACTCCAAATTGTATTTGAACAAACCTGACCTGAGCTGGGCTAACGGGAATGGAATAGTATTAACAAAAAATTGGACCCCCAAGGGACTGTTGACAATGACAAATTGAAAAACAGTATTAAAACAGGAGGTGTGTTTACAAAGTCAAAAAGTAAGCTTCTCCATCCCTACAAGCTTCACACTTTTGTAAAGGAAGTGCTAAATACAAATCTAACAAATACTCTTTGATGGACATTTGGCCCTCACGTGACCTCATGTCATAAATGATGCTGCATGAGGTCAAGCCGTTAAACAATGCCACCACTACAGGTCATATACAATGATCAGCCATAACATAAAACCATTTGGACAGATCCATTTGGACAAATCCACCGTGCTCCATCAAGCCATGGACACCATAGAACGTGTGCTATAGTATCATGCATCCAAACCTTACAGAACTTAAAAGAGCTGCTGCCAAGTTGTTATGTGGGGCCTTTTATGGACCAAAAATTCTTTATCAACTTGACATTTTGAGAATTTGGAGGCCAAGTCAACACCTTGAACTTTTTGTCATGTTCCTCAAAACATTCCTAAACAAATTTGCCAGTATGGCAGGACACATTATCCTGTTTCTGTTTAAGGATGCCATGAAGGAGTGCATTTGGTCATCAACACTGTTAACTGGTAAGTGGCAACATGATAAAAGTATCTACATGGATACCAGGACCCATGGTTTCCAAGCATAACACTGCCCACAGCATCTCACAGCGTCCAAGGGCCTGCCTTCTTCCCATATTGTATCCTGACACCATCTTTGCCCCAGGTAAGTCAGGCACACACAACTGGCTCTTTACATCATATAAAACGTGATTCATCAAACCAAGGCAAGTTGCTCCATGTTTTTGGTCTGGTCTGTGCTTACAGCCACATGCACAGCAAGCTGCGATGAACTATTGCAATGAACTGCCTTACTATTCAGTATGAACTTTTTTTTTTCCCTCCGCAATTTGTGCTAGTATAGAACGTCTGCCCATGGCCTTCACTCCCCACTCTCATTGGGCACCCATGACCACCAGTTTACCAGCTGTTCCTCCTTAGATTGCTTTTGGTAGGTAATCCACTACATGGCCACTACATATTGGGTACAATCCCCAGAAGACTGTCTGTTTTTGGAGATGCTCTGGCCCAGTGGTCTAGTCAACACTTTATGGTGAGCATCAAGGTCTCGAAGGCTCATCTGGGTCTCTGGCTTCCAAAACGTCAGCTTCCAGAACTGACTGTTCACTGTCCTAATAGATCTCAGCCCTTGACACCTACCATTGTAATGATGTTATCAATGTTATTCACTTCACCTGTTACCTGTTATACCCTTATAGTTTATGGTCATCTTGATATCACCACAATTACTCCAATAACTTTCCTCAGATTCATAACATCTTCCATTATGCTAATTTGGTGGACATAAACACATTAAGAGAACAATCCACACCTGAGCAAACATAAGAATAATCACTTTGCTTATTTATGATTTCAGCGTTCAGCCACTCTACCTTTCCTCTGTCTGAAGGTGGAAACTTCGCCTTCCTCCTCGCGCTTCCGGCAGCCGATCTCAAACATGTTGACGGAGACGGTGGAGCGGATCTCCTTCTGAGCCAGCTGCATGCGGTCGTAGAAAACTTTGAAGAACTTCTCTGACTTCTTCTGCTTGTGCAGCTGATGATAGAATGAATTCTGAAGGGAGACAGTAGGCGGGTGATATGGAATGTATAATAACCAAATCCTTCGTGAAATACAATACCCACAAAGTATATCTCCTATACAAGTTTGTGTAAGGGTACCTACTTGTATCTGTGTGTTTCCACCCCATAGCAGTGCAATGCCTAATAGGATACTCTCCTCAAACACACGGTCGTTCTTGGTGCTGACGACGAGATCAATGACTAGCTCTGTTGCACCCACACTATCCAAAAGACATTGGATATCTGCCATAGACGTGCCAGGCTTATCTGAATCCTGTCCTGGAGAAACACCTGCACACAAACACACACAGGGAGCACTATAATATGCATGATGTAAACAAGTCTTGACTAGTAAATTATTGTAAGCTCTATTAAAACTGAACAGAATTTAGGCTTTAAACTAGATGTAACATCATACAGTATTTTGTGAGAATATTTGATAGACATGGAAATGTACACAAGGAGGACAAAGAAAAAATGTATTACCTCACCCAGTGAGCCAGTAGAACCTTTAATATGCTGCCAAGCAACAGGTTATGGTTGATTTAAAAAAAAAAAAAAAAGAAAGGCTGATCTAATATATTTCAACCTAGATTGCTTGCAACGGTCCAATTCAATATTCAGTATTCAAAATATACAGTACATCTTCTAAAGCTACAGTAATTACTCGCTCACTCATTAATTCTCTATACCGCTTATCCTGAACAGGGTCATGGGTGGGCTGGAGCCTATACCAGGAGACCTGGGGCACAAGGTGGGGTAGACCCTGGACAGGGTGCCAAGTGATCACCGGGCACAAGCACACATACACTACGGGCAAGCTAGAAATGCCAATTAGCCTAATCTGTATATTGGAGGAGAACTGCAAACTCTGCGTATCAAGAGCCGAAAATGGGCCTCAAAACCTTGCCCTTGGAGATGCGAGGCCACGGTGCTAACCACTACACAATTACGATGCCCTAAAGCTAATTATTTAAAAGCAAATTAATCAGTGGTTTATTTAGACATTAACTGGTAGGCTTCATATTAGCTTCAATTACATATTACCTACTTGCTTCTCAGATTTATTTTTCCTTTTATTAACACTACAACACACTTACTTAGAGGTCAAATAGAACAAGATAAGATGAAACCATTGCAATTAGTTTCCAACTTGCACTTTTACTTCCCAACTAGTTTCCATTTATTCTGTGATGTAAAGGCGAGTTGAAAACTGAAAAAAAATGAAATAAAATGACTGGCCCGAGAAATCATTCGAGCAAGGCTTTGGATTTGTCGCTCTACCCTGTTACACCTAATCTGCATAGAATTAACACCTGAATTTGTCACTTGGCATTGCTGCTGAAACCGAACACAATGCGTCACACATCGATTAAAAAAAATTATAATGTCGAGCTGCCAATCACTTTGTCACTTTGTTATGTGGAACAGTACATTAATACAGACTAAAGCTCATGGCGCAGTTCATCTTCTAACATAGTTTTTCTTTCTGTAGCATTTATTAGTTATGAACTATGGTATAAATGCGATGTGACTGTTGTAACAGAATAATAATATTAGTGTTTTCCCCCTCCACATATATATTCTGAAAAGAAAGGCTGTCTTCTATGGACACCAATCAATTTGCCTAGGAACAGCATTCTACCAGATTCAACCAGATCTGCCGTGAAGGATTTGTGTGTAGAGCAGCAGACAGTTGTGATTCTGAAGCCTGTACTACAGTTACATTTCAAAATATGCCACAGTGAATTCATAAATTTTCCTTCTTTTCCCAGGCAACTAAAAATAAGAAAAAAATAAACAAATAAATCTACAAACCTGGACATGAAATCAGCTTGCTCCAGATGCCCTGGCTACTGATTTGTCTACCGCCGATACATGTAATAATGCATGAACACGCAGAGAGATTTAATAACCCTCTCAGCTACTTATTAAAGCTTTCAACAGTCAATTCACATGATCACTGAGTTGCAGCCATAACTCCCCGCACTAGGTTTTATAAACGAATATGACCACTGTAAGTGAGTCACTCACGTCCTTGTACAATTCTAAGATGTGCAGAATGAATAGACTGCTCTGAAATGATCGGTATGAGAGTCTGAAACCATCACACATCCCCCTGTGACAAAAATCCCCATCACAGGCTCCTAATGATGCGTGAATCAGCGCAAATCAGCCTGCAGCATCGTCCTAAAGTAGAGGAATGTGCTCGTTGCGGGAAACTCAATGATCCACAGGATCTATTAATAGTCGCTCTTATTTCTGAAACATATACATTTTCTAATGTATTGGCAGCATAGCAATGGTGACACCAGAATGTTTGTCATAAGATGTGTGTTCATGAAGGTCCTATACCTCCGGGTGATGATCCTCCACCAGTGCTGTACTCCAGAGCCTTGGAGTGGGGCCGCTGGTGGCCGAAGTAATGCGTCAGCAAAGTCTTCCTCAATGCATTACCCTACGTGGAAGAGAGATGAGGCAGATCAATGTCAGCAGTGATATTTACTATAATAAACAAAGCACAAACACAAGCCCTGTACAGTATTACACGAGTAAAACCCGTTTCGACTTCTAATGGAACTTTTTGAAAAATTGACATTTAAAGGTATATGATATAATTGCATTGGGTACTGCTTCCCTTCTTCTTCATCCCTACCAAACGAATAAATGTAAATAAATGCAGAAATTGATTTTCTTCACATAACACATGGCACTGGTGTATGGTGTGAAGAAGTATTATTAGCTACTTGAGAAGCAGATCTGTTCCAGAATCGTACCCACAGCCTGAGCATATTCTCTGAGCTCTCTGGCTTTAAGTCGTACCGCGTGGCCAAACTGTTAGCGCATGCTGTGCATTCTGCTGAGCTGAATTAAAACAGATGATTATAATGTGACCATAACAGAGAGAGGCAACAAATTCTAGACTTTCCAAGAAACAGGCCTTAATGTTCTACCCTAAATCGCTAGTTCTCTATGCATTTGTTTCTAAATAATTTTCATACACAATTAATACTTTCTAACATGAACCTTTTATATGTGATAAGCATAAGAAATTAAACTAAATAATAAAAAAGAAAATCAGATTTTTGCAAATCTGATTTGAACCACATCCAGAGGTGGTTTGAAATCAGATTCCTAAATATGTGTCCCAGTCTGGA
>JAOVVA010000037.1:26508123-26520744 GCA_028565275.1 Leiocassis micropogon
GATTTTTGCAAATCTGATTTGAACCACATCCAGAGGTGGTTTGAAATCAGATTCCTAAATATGTGTCCCAGTCTGGATGATCTATCTGCTCAAATCAGCTTTTAATCTGTCCATTATTTTTTTCGCAACGGACATGGAAGTTCAAGCCAGGGGACATGAATCCAGGGTGAAAACCAAGCAGGAAGAAATGGAGACTGAAATACTGAGGTAAAGGCTCCTCCTGAAAACACATTTAATTTAACCGAACAGAATGCAAAATGTAGCTTAATCACTATATGGAAATGGAGAACAACAGTCTCTGGACAAGGAAATGTCTTATAGCACTTTGGGGTGATGCATCAGTACAGGCAAAGCGTGAACGTACAGAAACAATGAAATGTGCTGCATGCAAGCCTCCGGAGTCGTTACCACAACAACCTATTAAGGGCGATTTTGGCTGCTAGTCTGAACAGAGCAAAATCCGATCTGTTTCAAATAACAGTGTGGACAGTCAGCCCTAACAGATCCATGAAACAAACGCAGAATGAACGAAGGCCAACGTGTCTCAACGTTTCTGAACAGCATCTAATCACTGGTGCTTAAGTTCAACCATGTACGGGTGATGGACAAAATCCTGACAAATGGATGGACAAAGCAAAGTACTCAAAATGACCACTGAAAAAAATAAAATAAAATAAATAAATAAATAAATAAATAAATAAATATATATATATATATATTTTTTTTTTTTAAACTTTAAATAGATTTGATAAACATATTAAAAGAAAGAAAAATCACTCCACAGTTTAACAACAATTTTTTTTCGTTTTTTTTTTATTTTTTTTATGCCATCTGTAGCAGATCCTCTGATGTGGCCAATTAAATGGATTATGTATATGATTTTCCTGACAGGTTTTTGTATTTTTTTATATATTTATCTTTTCTGTTTTTATTAGATAAGCAATATGGCTCATGCAAAAATATAAAGTATGTTTAAAGACAACTGAACTGATGAGCATGCGTTCAAAACAGATCGTTCGTCTCTCATAGCATGTGGTGTTTGTCAAAAGTGGTACCATGAAGTGCCACTATGGGAGAACAACAACAACAATCACATAACCACTTCAAACCACTTACTCACACATCGTCTATAACCGCTTTAGCTGGTATACAGGGTTGCGGAGGGCCTAGAGCCTATCCCAGGAGACTTAGGGAATGAGGCGCGGTACACCCTGGATGGGGTGCCAATCCATCACACTCACTCACTCAGTTACATACCATGGGCAATTTAGGAAGGCCAGTTAACATGATCTGCATATCTTTGGACTGTGGGAGGAAACCAGAGCACTAGGAGAAAACTCACCAAGCCCGGGGAGAACATGCACACTTAGACCTGAGGCGGGAACTTCAAACCAATGTACTTAATTCATAGGTCTGGCATGACCAATAATGGGTGAGCATGTAAAGCATGTCTCGTTCCCATTTGGTCATGATATTTGCTTATCTGAATTAAATCTTGGTTCATTTATTCAGATCTTTGGTAGTCCAGACAGGTTTGACAGATTTCAGCTGACTACTTCCTGTTCACATTCCATATCCTTTCCTGTTCAGTCATTCAGTTGGGTGAATTTTTTTACACTATACTTCGTATTGCTGCTAGCTTCTAAAGCAAAAAAAAAAAATCTTAATTTAAAGAAGGATCCCATATCCCCGTAGCGCGGGGCCAAAATTGTAAACGCAGTTACACAAACCATGCGACTTCCCATGAAAACAAAACTGAAGTTTGATATACAGAATTCTATTTGTGTGTCTATCAATCTATCTGTCTGTCTATGCATCCCGTTATAAGCATATTCATGTAAGAGAGCTTTTTACATAACTCATATAAACTGTCATAACTGTACCAATTATACTGCAAGTACAAGAAAAGCTTCGGGCAAACAGAAGGATGAGAGTGCACAAAGAAGAGCGACGGATGCCTGCCACTTATTTCTGCTTCCCTGAGGGAGAGGTGACAAAACGTGCCGATGAAAAAAAGATTGCGCGAACGAGTCAGGTGGGGGAGGTGAAGCGGCATTGAGAGAGTGGGAGGAAGAGAGAGAAAGAGAGAGAAAGTTACATAACACCTGGTGGTGACTTGCTGGGAGACCATGAGGAAGGCAGGCAAAAAAAAAAAAAAAAAGCAGGGAGGTATTGATCCCCCCCCACCTCTCCTTTACATCCTCAAATCTCTCCCTCACTCACAATTTTCTCTCCTCTGTTGGTTTAGTTGACTGCTTTAGACTTGTTCCTGTCTATTCACGGTTATGTAACGGCAGGTAGAGCTGTGAGGGTCTGGCGATTAGTGGTCTATAGAGGAGACCGGAAAAGAGAGACCTTTTCAGGAGACAGCCAGCATGACGTTATGATGCAGACCAGCGGGTTGGACCCTGTTAAATTAGTATCCAGTGAGAAGAGAGGGACTCTAAACACTATGCAAATGTAAACACATCAGAAATAGATGCAGCAAAAGTCTGTGAAGTTGCAAAGCAGCATGTCGTTTTCTCTCTCTCTCTCTCTCTCTCTCTCTCTCCAACAAACACATGCCACTGATGTTCCCCGAGTGTCTCAGTAAACACCGAGTCTCATCAGCAGTCTGTACAGACACGCGTCTGCTTCCACTGTCTGGGAGAGTCCAGACGCACACGTGCATTCGTGCGCACGCAGACAGAGACACGGACAGAAGCGTACCCGCATATAAACATAACCCTCACTGGGGTAACACACCTTTCCTGCATTTGTTTACACTGACTTTTGACTTGCACCTGCTTTAGTCTTTTAACAAGCAAAAGCAAATAATAGATGAAGTTTGGTGAAGTGAATTTCCAGATGCTGCAGTCTCTCCTGCAGAAGGCTTAAGGTGAAGAGAGAAAGGGGGAGGAAAAAAAAAAAAGAAAGAAAAATGGAGATAAAGGTAGCCGTGCCAGCCTGACTCATCTGTCTGGTGCTGCATGAAGGGGAAAAAAAAAAACTCAACTCAGGTAAAGTGAGGACAGAGAGACAGAGAGAGAGGGAGGGAGAGGGAGCGAGAGAAGGAGAGAGAGAAGGAGAGAGAGAGAAAGATAGCCAATAGACTGAGAGAGGCTTGGGTGTTAAGATGTGCGTGGGCACGCCACACTGCGGCTAGCCTGGCTGAGCCTCAGACAACACTGCCCAATCCTACACACCCTGCGATCTGTAAACACCTGAGAGATGAATATATAGAGAGAAGCACGTAGAGAGGCAGCTGGTGTGCTGAACCGGTCGAGAACAGTCTGGGGTCATCACTAATCCCTACGGCAAAGCCTGGTGTTACACAGAATTAGAAATTATAGCCTCTATGACCTCTCACCAGCTCAGGGACAGATATGAAGACAGAAAGCAGTCAACCTTACACACTTAATCCATTAATAACAGTTGAGACGTTTTAAATGTCAGAGAAGGTACTGATAGAGTTCCAAATTAGTCACGCTTTGAGTCCACTTTCACCTCGCTTATATTTTAACGGACTATTCGGATCTTACGCCGAATACATGGCAAAAGTACCAGTACGCATAAGATCCGAGTTTTGCTCCCTTGCTGTCTCTGAGAAATTACTCCTCATTGTACATTGTACATATACATCAATTTTACACCTTATACAATAATTCAAAACACAGTGCTTCCATCTATATGCTATGCTATAAGCTTCGACTGTATTTTAAAAAATTTTACAATCCCTTTTCCCCCTTCATCATGACATACTGTATTCTTTAACCTACTGTCAGGAGATTGATCCCATCTCTGTCCAGAAGCCAAAAGAGCAAAACTGGTGGGAGGGATGACAGACTCTTTCTCCAGTCAATCATAAAGACACCAGCCAATTGTAGGTCTCTGTGAGCTCATATGTGTGGAAGAAAGCAAACATTGCTCACCCCACCCTCCCCCCGAATGTGTTTTAGGGGAAAAAGCTGTAGCATAACAAAAGTTGGAAAGCATGACATGAGGAGAATAAAACTAAACCTAATGCAAAAGAGTCTTGAAAACTTTAACATTTTAAAATACAGAAATATATAAACACATATACAATATAGCATTATGTCCAATCTGTGAAATAGGACATTATACTATTTGGATATTAAGCTTCATCATACCACCGAGCAGCCACAGCATTAGTATCACAATCTGAATTGAATATCATTATCAATTATATACCATTAAACTGGTCACATCGTCATGGGCATAAGCAGCCTGTCTGGTCCGATCTCACTGAAAAGCCAATGTAGCACAAACCGCCAAAAAAGGCAATGCCTTGCCATGATTGAAAGGCACCAGAACACCCAGTGCACCACATCCCGCTGAGCACAGGAACCAGCAAGGAAGATCCCAAGGATGCCAACACATGAGATCTGCTGCCAACATCCTGGTGCCAGACACCAGAACACACACTCCTGTGAAGCATCAAAACCTAGCTGGAAAGTATGTTAATGGTTTCAAATGACACGCTAGTGTGTCCTTTTGTTTCAGTTCCAAATCCATCCGTCTCCTTTGTCTCTTGCTGGTCTTAATCACTAGCACTGGTTTTGACACAATCTGAAGCCATTATGTACTTCACAGTAATTTTTCATTAATAATAAAAAGAAATAACAGCAATAATATACTTAGTTGCTATACTGTACAAGAGACTTGAGATACATGAGAGGCTGAGTGTGGGGGAAGCTCTTGCGATCACTTTGTCTGGTTATGTTCACTACACTATCATCTCCATTTGGGATTTAGAAACTCTATTATAACATTGTGGAACCACAAATGTGTATCCAGTATGTGGTCAGAACAGATGCATTATGCGGCACATTGTGTTCTGACAGTTCTGACAACTGCAAGATAAACGGAAATATGTTTGTCTGTTGCACGTATTTCAATGAACGTTCTACCGTTTTTAGCGTCTGGTTTCCATCTGATAGAGTGAAAAGGCAGAAAATCACATTAAAATCTTTGATAAAAGTATGAAAAAGGAGCTTCGCAGACCTTTTAACACCTTTATATGTACTCAATTGATTACACTTACAGTATTTCTATTTCACTCAGACATGTACAGTAACTATGCAATAACTTGGTCAAATCCTGACATTCACTGCATGAAGAAATCACACTTATAACAGCCAGGTTTTAGGACATCTAAACCTGTCTCAGAAACATCAAAAGGTAATCCAAAACATTTTGATCAACTACAACTTTTTCAGTTTCAGCAGAACTGACAGGTTTTTTCAAACGCCACACATACTGTACTGTATGTTCTTATAGATCTGTGAACTGTTCCAGATCTCTCTAATCAGACCATCACCCAACACATGCAAACTTGCATCTATCCTTCTGTCTTCATAGTGCTATCCTGACATGGTTATGCAGGTTTCTCCTCTACACCACCAGGAGGATCGGGCTATTTTTACCCTCAGAGGCCAATCAGGTGTCTGCTCCGTCAGTTGTCAACTCAAATTTGAAGTACTCTGACTCACTCCCGGCTGGTCTGCCACTCAGTTACGTCTGACAAGCCATCCAGAATGCAGCTGCAAGTTTTCAATCTCCTCAAGTTCTCCCACATCACCAATTGCTGTGTTCCTGCCAGTGGCTTCCTGTAGTAGCGATTGTCAGGTTTAAAACACTGACGCTGGTCAAAAACAGTCTGGTCCCCAATCTGTAAAGGCATTGACCAAACCATATGGAGTTTCCTGTTCCCTTCAAACCCTTATGTTCCATCACAGCCCATCATTCCACATCATAATACAAGGAAGACCTGAAACCAGAATGTTCTCTGTACTGGTACCCAGGTGGTGAGATGAACTTCCTCTGGCTGTCTGAACAGCTGAGTCACTGTCTTTCATCAAATGAAGACTAAAGACCCACCTGTTCACTAAGCATTGCACACTAATTAAAAAAATCCCTTCACTTGTGTGTTTTATTTGCTGCACTAACTCCTCTCTAACGCAGCTTTCTTAACCCACAGTATTCTTCTACTGAAACCTATTTGCACTAGCATGATGGTATGAGAACTACAAATCGAACCAATATATTGCTCTAAATATAACCATTACTAAACCGTTTAATATATGAAACAAACATTTAATATATGAAAAAGCATGTAGATAAATAAGTGCGCCTTCTCAGAAGCCTCTGAACAGATGTCAGCTGTGCATCAGCGCTAAACATGTGAGTATCCGAGTACCTCATGCATCGGCCAATTAACTGGCACGTTGCTTAACAACATCCTTCCATGCTGCTGAGATCTGCTCCAGCGCCCCCAACAACTCATAGCACATCTAATAAGTTGTTTTACAGCATGAGCCTTTACAAGGCTTGCGAAAAAATTTTTTTTTTAAATAACAAAAAAATTGGCTGTAAACTGCTGCACTAAACACGTCTAAACCAAAGAGAGCGTATTATGCTAACCTGGCTAATGTTATGCTAATGATATGCTAATATGCCTTTATTGTCATTCTATAGTATACAAATAAATTAGAATTGCTACTCTGTGATGCAAGCAAACAATAATTGGGAGAAAAAAGCAGAAACTATACAAGCGACCTTAAATAAAAAATAGAACACAGAACAGATTAAATAATATATATTTAACATCACGAAGTATGGATGCGTGCAGCACGAGTAGATGATATTCTTTCTTATTTAAGATGTCTCTACATCTGCAGGTGCGCATCTTGGCCGACCTGTAGCGCTCGTCAGGGGGCAACAGTTCAAAGAGGTGGCAATCAGAGTGGAAGGAGTCTTTAATGACGTTGGTGCCTCTGATGTGGCAATGTCCACCAGAGAGGGTAGTGGGCTGCCTATGACTTACTCCACTGTCTGTAGTACTCTCATTTGCAGCACACCAGCTTGCATACCACACTGTCATACAGTTGGATAGCAGGCTCTCTACAGTTGCCCGGTACAATCCTACCCGCAGCTTCCTTTCAATCAGTACGTTTACATGATGTGTTAGTCCGACTTATTGTGTTAGTCTGACTAAAACATGACTTTTAGGGCATTTCCGAGAACAATTGACTCCAAAAGTCGGATAAATTTTTTGATCAGTGAGAACACAAACTTCCAGGCTTGGGAACCGTGCCCGAGTACACTTGAAAATTGTAATCTTTGCTGTGCCCTCTGTGGTATTGGCTGACCAGGAGAGGTCTTTGGATAATAAAACCGCTAGAAACCTAAAAGAAAACCCTTCCTACACATTCCCCATTTTTGGTATTCAGTGTCTAAATGTTAACTCAACACCACTCTAACAATCTCTAAATCTCATCCCTATATGCCAAGTCTACTCCAAAGTCTTTTCCGGTAATGATCAGCCAACAGTTTCTGATAAAACATCTTTTATCAGAAAAGTGTGGGCTAGTGTGCAGTTATAGTCATATATAAGGAGTATAAAGTAGACTTAGGACACAACTCTGGGGTACACCAATGCTTATTGCAATAGAGAAAAGATATGAGGGACAATTTTAATTCTCTGTGGGCAGTTTGTAAGAAAGTCTTTTTTAACCCGTGTGCAGATGGAGATGAAGAGGTCTACGTCTTGTCACTTGATGATTAAGATGTCCAATATGATGGAGAGCATACTTACAGAGCCTTTCTTGATGTTTTAGATTGTTCGGTACCATGTGGGTTATGATGGTGATAGTGTCGTTAGTGGATTTATTTGCTCTGTAAGTAAACTGAAAGGGTTTGAGTGTGGGATAGAGGCTAGATTTTGTGTTATACAGGACTAGTTGATTAAAGCTCTCCATGACCTCTGAGGTAAGTGCATTTGGTCTGTAATCAGTGAGACTGGCATTTTGACCATTATTATAGTGGCTTATATAATTATTAAAATAGTGGCTGACTTGAAGCACAATGGTAAAGTGGCTCATGACAAGGAGCCCCCTGCAAGCTGATCAACACAAGCCTTGAGCACTTTGCTCAGCATTCCATCATACTTTTACTGACCCGAAAACTGCCATACATCCTGGTCCTATAGTATGAATGAAAGTTGGAAGCAGATGGGACAGAAAAGGCAGTGAGTCTGTCACAAGTTTATTGCCCTTAAACCATGCAAAGAAATAGTTCAGCATTTCAATGTTAGCGTTTACTGTGTTGTTGGTGCTACTATTGTAGTTAGTTATATGCTGTAGCCCATGAGCCTAGTTATCTGAGTATAATGAGGAGATCAGACTGATAAAACTCACTTACTCATCTTCTATACCGCTTTATCCTGTATTCAGGGTCGCGGGGACCTGGAGCCTATCCGAGGAGGCTTAGGGCACGAAGCCGGGTACAGGGGACAGTGTGCCAATCCATCGCAGGGCACACACACATACACACACACACTAGGGGCAATTTTGGGAACGACTAAAATTTCGAACCAGGAATCGAACCCAGACCCTGGCGGTGCAAGACGACAGTGCTAACCACTACACCACCGTGCCACATCTGAGGATAATATACAGAAAAATGTTTAATGTTGCATGCTTGCTTTTGCTGTGGTGAAAGAGACTCATGGAAGAAAATCAATACATTTCTAAACCCCATAGACCTGTCTAGGCATGAAGGTGACAGCAACACTTCTTACATAACACAAACAGTAAAACGAAATGAAAAAGGACATGTGTAACAAAGCAAGAAAGAGTGAGAGGGTATTGGTTGTCTGTACAGAAAAAACTCTTAGCATTAAAATCACCCTTTCCATCCCTCTTCTCTTTCCTTTTACCCTAAAGCCTGAGTAGGCTCATGTCTTTATTTGCTCTCCTGTGAGTATTCATTCCATCCACTGGCCTGACTGTTCTCGTACAGGAAAAAACCCCAGAAATGCTAGAATGGCTGCCTTCATAACCAGTGCCAGCAGCAGGAAACAAATTAAGCTTGCATGTGAGAGCAATCTGCAGCCCTGTTGATTTTTTAAACTTGTCCAGGACAAACAGCAGTTGAGCGAAAACAACCTCTCTGACCCAGGTCTATTTCAGAAGCCGCACATGTGACCGGATAACATGGTTAAGGAGCTCGGAGGGAGGCCTGAGTGTAAAATGAGCCCTCGTTCACATCCATAAACACCACCAACATGCAGCGCGAACACAAGTGAATCCACAATATACAATAATAATAGTGTAGGAGAACAAAATCGATGTCCACTGAAATAATAATGTACATGGCTTTACCGCGGAAAATCAAGATTCAAGAATTCAAGTACTTCTTTTTTTTGCCATTTGTACACATACCGACAGGACAGATGCATTCAGATTTTTTTTTCATGCAGAAGCTTTCTAATGCAAGAAAGAGGAGAAAAGTAAAATAAATATATAGTACAAGAAATAGACTAGACTAGAAAGAGAAAAGACTATACGCACTATAAACATTATCCAGTATCGACGATAACGTATCTACTATATATTTTAAATATGATTCCCACATTACAGAACTATCACACTTCTTCAGTTTTTAAATTGCATTTTTTTTTCTCAAAAACTCGATTGCTGATTTTATATAAAATAAAATAAAAAAATTAACATTGCACTTAGACACTAGACTTGGACTTAGAAACTATATAAAAAAAAAAAAAACTAGCACCACCTTCCTGTCCTGCACAAAACCCAGAATAATGTGAAGTCTAAGTGTCCCTGAATTTAAAGACTAAACACACTGCACTTTCAGGGGTCAGCAAATGTCCCCTGCTCCCATTTGTCCTCATGAATGCACAAAAGGAGAGCTGTGTGGCGAGTAAGTGCTTGACTAATAATGGTGCATTAATACTGCACAAAGTCGTCCAGCATGTCAGTACATCCTGCTCTATAGCCTTTATTTTATAAACGCGAGTGTACATCACAGGAACACGCCCATCATTTCAATTTTTTGCTCTCCTTAGTTTAAGCTATTACCGAATACTCAGCCAATGCACAATTTTTCACTTTGATATCTTCAATCGTTGATACAGATGTGTTGCTGGTGTTACTTTCTCTAAACTAATGATAAAAGTAAAATATATGATAACTAAGCATAAAGATAACTGGGTTGGGTTAAGACCATTTGTAAATTCTGATTCAGAACAAACAAAAAATAATAATCCAGAGGCATCATACCCTCAGCCAGATACCTGAAATTACAGTAAGTTGAACCTCTCTCTCTCTCTCTCTCTCTCACACACAGAAAAGGGTTTAGATCTCTGCACCACCTTAATTGCTGCATTTATCGCAAGCTAAGTGAAATATTTTTCATCTTCAGCATAAAGAGTAAAGTCACCTGCTGAAGTGAAGGCAGGTAGTATTAGTCACTAACTACAAGAATAACATTTATGATATCTGGGGAGTCTATTTTTCACTTTTTTTCCATAATGAGATAAAAACTTAAATGACCAAAATGTTACCAAAATGAAACAAAACCACAGTGTGAATTACAAACAGCCTATTATTATCACTAAGCGTGGCACTAAAAGTAAAGCGTTTCTTCTCAAATCCTATCCAAACACCTCCTGGAAGGTTGGACACATTTCAAGTTCCTTCATATTCGTACTGTAGGTTTCCCTGTTTTCTGGATTTTTTTCACTTCAGACCACAGGATTTTAAAATAGTTTAAATTTGTAGAGTGAGAAGGCCAAGAAACTGATTTTGTTCTTAAAAAGTCTGGCAGAGACAACCAGGATTCGGGTGAAATATCTTGGCAGCAGAATACATTGGTCCAAGAGCTGCTGGACCATCAGCCACAACACAACGCACCATAATTTATTGTGGGTGTCAGATTACTTTTACAGTGTATGATCATGTTTCATATAACCACACAGATTTCCACGTCCAAGGAAACAACAGACGCATCATATAGCATATCGTATCGCCCTGATTGTGATGAGTGACAAGATGTTTTAAATGATCATAATTAACATACATACCTAGGAACAAAATCTGCCATTCTGTCTGGGTAGGAGGGATGGCATTACTCTTGTTTCCTGTCAATCAAAGTGATGCTAGTCTATCTAGTGTGTTCAGATGCCCTGTGAGGTGACACGAGCAGCTGCTTAAAAAGATGCAGCGGCTGGCTTCACAAGCCTTCATCATTACTGGTTTGTAAGCATTATTTGATAGCGCAGACATTAGCATGCAAGGAGTGTCAAACTCAATTACAGCAAACACCTGCATTTTCGTGAGCTCTTGAATGGCCAAAAACAAAATGGTTATTATGTTTAACATACTGTTAAACACCTGATCATCTGGAACATTACAACACAAAACAATAAGCTCAATATTGTGTAGGTTCCCCTTGTGCCTGCTGGGACTTGTTTGTCCGGTGCATCCCATGGATGCTTGATCAGATTGAGATCTGATAAATTTGGAAGCCGGAACAAGAACCTTAAACTCTGTCTGCGTGACAGCCTATAATGCACCAAGTGTACTGATACCTTTCGATCCAGCATTGGCTTTCCTCAGCTATTTGTGCTGTATCGAGTTTTCTGTAGAGCTGGCCTTGGCCTCCCTAAATGAATAAATGAGCCATGGGTGCTCATGATCATGTCACCAGCTTACTGGTATATAATTGATAATCAATACCCTTTAAGTCACCTGGTGGTGGTGTTAGTGCCGTGTCTGATCGGTGTAAAGAATGCATGCATTCTCTAATTAGATTATGTTTTTGAGACAGGAAAATATTCATGTTTATGTTTCAAAATGAAAATCGTGATAACGTATATTTATATACCGCGGCTTCTTTACTGAAGCAATGAAAATATGCCAAATCGATCCGGCCTCGGTCTTCTTCAGTGTCTTGTCTACATTCTCCATCAACTACTTCTATGAGCAAAACATTTGGAGTCAGTCATTATATCAAAAACCAATTAACACCAGACACTTTGTGAGGCATTTTAAATACTCATGCAGCAGATGTACAGCCATTTCATTCTCTGTGAGTCAGTCATTTGCTCTGTTGGTTTTGTTTTCCCTTTTGTCTCCAAGTTAAACCCTGACTGCACTTTATGGACATTTCTCACAGCCGACATTTATAGTCCATTTATGGACATTATACATTTGTACATTCATGCACATTTGCACTCACCCGGAACATTTCTGGACATTTCTAGACATTTATACTTCATTTCATTTTGCACACTTTTGCACATTTCCCATTTTTTGCATATTTGTACAGCCATTATTATTGTGTATACTTTGTACAGCTAGGTTTTTAAAAAAATAAAGATTTTGTTCTTTTTCTCTGCAGCTTTTCTATATTTTAAAAAGACTGTTCCTATATTTTTTTCTTTATTCCGTTCCTTAATTTATTTCTATTAATAATTTAAGATTTTAAGGGCACGAGCGGTCGTATACGCATTTCACTGCATATCATATTGTGTACGACAGTGTACGTGACAAATAAAAAATTTAATTTGATTTGAATTTGACCCTTTTATTTCCTATATGTCGTGAACTTTATTATGCATATAAAGATTACAATGATGTCATGATGGTATAGGCCAGTGGTTCTCAAACATTTTCTGTCATTCCCCACTTAAGGGGGTGGGAGAATTTTTAAGCCCCACTATCATTTTGTTGACATTTTGTGTCAACAAAATGATAACGAAATCGGCCAAGTTTACTATTTATTGAAATATCAATTTCTAAACCAATAAGATCAAAT